>CM070778.1:19873764-20176264 GCA_036346955.1 Dipus sagitta
TAGCAGTTAAGCGCTTGCCTGTGAAGCCTAAGGACCCCGGTTTGAGGCTCGATTCCCCAGGACCCACGTTAGCCAGATTCACAAGGGGCACACACGTCCAGAGGTCCTTTGCAGTGGCTAGAGGCCCTGGCATGCCCATTCTCTATCTATCTGCCTCTTTCTCTCTCTGTCTGTCACTCTCAAATAAATAAATAACAAAAAATTTTTTTAAAAAAGATGGAAGAGGGGGCTGGAGAGATCACTTAGTGGTTAAGGTGCTTGCCTGCCAAGCCTAATGTTCAACTCTCCAGATCCCTCAAATTTCATTTTTTTTTAATTGCTGAATATAACTGCATTATGTAAATGTACCACATCCACTCATCAGTTGAGGGACATCTAGGCTAGTTCCATTTCCTAGCTATTGTGAATAGAGCAGCAATAAACATGGTTGTACAAGTAACTCTGAGGTAGCAAGAGGTATTAGGATATATGCCTAGGAGTGCTGTAGCTGGATCATATGGTAGATTTATTTTTAGCTGTCTCAGAACCTCCACACTGATTTCCACAATGACTGTACCAGATTACATTCCCACCGACAGTGTAGAAGGGTTCCCCTGTTTCCACATCCTCGCCAACACACCTGGCTGGGTCAGTTATTCTTATGGAAAATATGACTCAGCAGGGACATCCCAGGAATAGCAGCTGAATCAAAAATGAAAGCTTGGGGCTGGAGAGATGGCTTACCGGTTAAGGTGCTTGCCTGTGAAGCCTAAGGACTAAGGTTTGATTCCCCAGTACCCACATAAACCAGATGCACAAGGTGGCATATGCATCTGGAGTTCATTTGCAGTGGCTGGAGGCCTTGACATGCACATTCTCTGTCTTTCAAATAAATAAAATATTTTTTAAAATATTTAAAGAAAAAATATGAAAGCTCAAAGAAGGAACTTCTGAAAAAAGAAAGAGGAATAATTATGTGGAGATTCTTTAAGAGGCTGAAGGATGAACAGCCATGATTGAATCCTTGACTTACAGTAACTTTGTGATAGTAATGTGATACAATCTATTAGAGCCATTTAAAATTACTGCCATGTTTCTGTACTGAAAAGAAGTTGAAGAGGGGCCAACCTCTTAGTGAGGTGTGAAGCTCTTGGCACAGGGAAGGAGGGAATTGAACAATTTCTATAACATAGGGAATGTTGATCACAAGGTTTTTGCTATTCCTTGTCTAGCTTAATAGGTTGAGCCTGATAAATTATGCAAAGTAGTAAATAGCAGTGTTTGTGAAAATAATGTGAGCTTTGATCACAGTCATTGGATTCACCTTGGAGGCTGCTTAGCCTGATAGTTAAAGTTGGAGGCTCCAGAGTCCCAGTGTATCTGTAGTGGAGTCGTGTTCCTTTTACTATGATGATCTCAAACATTGCTTGGTTCTCTTTCTCTCTTCCTTAGTTTTCTCATCACTAAAATAAGTAATGCTATTCCTTATTTTATAAAATGGTTGTGATAACTAAATGGATTAATAAAATGCTTAGTAAATGTTTGCTATCTTGTTGTCTATCATATGGTTCAATTGTTTTCATTTCAGTGCCTTAATTGAATGAATGGGTATGTTTTTGCTTGTTTTTATTTTTTTCTATTTTATTTATTTGAGAGAGAATGGGTGCAACAGAGCCTTCAGCCACTGTAAATGAACCCCAGATGCATGGGCCACCTTATGCATCTGGCTTACGTGGGGCCTGGGGACTTGAGCCTTGGTTCTTTGGCTTCGCAGGCAAGTGCCTTAACCACTAAGCCATCTCTCCAGCCCCCTTTTTTTTGGTTGGGGGGGGGAATATATATTTTTAAAACTTTCCTACAAAGTGGACCAGGGAACTTCTTTGAGCTTTGAGTCTATTTTCTCCTGTGATCAAACCAAAGTAAGAGCATTTTTGAAGCCTGTTTGCTCTCTTCTTCCCCATAGGTTGTTTTCTGCATGGACCGTGCCCTAGAATTTGCCCCTGCCTGCCATCGCTTCAAAATCCTCAAAGCAGAGTGTTTAGCAATGCTGGGTCGATATCCAGAAGCACAGTCCGTGGCCAGGTATGTGGTCAAGACAGCTTATCATTAAGATGCCAAACAGGGTTGTGTGGATGCTGGATAACTCCTCTCTACATAAGAGTAGTGGGTATGCCAGTTAGAGCTGTTCAGATCTTTCCAGGACTTAAAGCCAAAGGTTAGACCAGAGTAGAAGGACCCACAAGGTATATAGCATACAGAAATAGCTGATGCTTGAGTAGTATATGAAAGAACAGATTGAATCTCTAGGTGTTTTTAGTCTAATGTGGTACTTTTCCTTCTACCCCAGGGGTTAGAAAAATCTGTTAACAGGCAGTAAATAGTTAAGCCTTGGCATTCCATGGGTCTCATTTGGAACTGTTGACCTCTGTTGATTTTATTTACAAAAATCATAACAAGGCTGGAGAGATGGCTTAGCGGTTCAGGCACTTACTTGCCTGCAAGGTCTAAGGACCCATGTTCATCTCTCCAGATCTCACATAAGCCAGATGCACAAAGGTGAGGCAAGTGCAAGGTCGCACATGCCCACTAGGTGGCACAAGTTTCTGGAGTTCTGTTGCAGTGACTGAGGCCCTGGGCCAGTTCGTTTTTTCTACCACCCCCCCCCCCTTAAAATAAGAAAATTTAAAAAGGTAAAATAAATAACAGAGAGGGGATGGGGTGTGGCTTGAAGATGGAGCTTGTGCTTACTGTGCACTAAGCCCTTTGTTGGATCCTGGCACCAAAAACAGGAGAGAGTCGGACATGGTGGCACACACCTTTAATCCCAGCACTCAGGAGGCAGAGGTTGGAGGATCATCGTGAGTTTGAGGCCACCTGAAACTACATAGTGCATTCCGGGTCAACCTGGACTAGAGTGAGACCCTACCTCCAAAAACCAAAAACCAAACAAAAAAATGGGAGAGGGGGGAAAAAGGCAAAAAGGAGCTTTGTGGGCTGTAATTTGCCCACCCATATTCTAGTCTGATATGGATTGTGAGACACAGGAAATGTGTTGGGTTAGGGGTGTGACTGCTGTAAAGAACCTGGTCTAGTGTGTGCATGGCTCCATATTTAATCCCCAGTACTGCATTCAAAAAGAGACAAAGATATTACAGAGAAATGTTGACAGTTTATTTTGGCAAGGTTTGGGAAGAATTCTTGGGAATCTATTTACCTGTGGATACCTTAAATACCAGATATATGGGTCAGGGAACAGACTGGCCCCAGATGATAGGAAATGGCCAAGATATTCCTGGCCACAGCTGAGTGTTTCCCTTTCTGGCTATTGCAGTGACATTTTACGAATGGATTCCACCAATGCCGATGCTCTGTATGTACGCGGTCTCTGCCTTTACTATGAAGATTGTATTGAGAAGGCGGTTCAGTTTTTTGTGCAGGCTCTCAGGATGGCTCCTGACCATGAGAAGGCCTGTGTTGCTTGCAGAGTAAGTTCTAGCATGATCTGGGTGGGAAAGAAAGCTTCTTTTCATGCCTCAAGATAGTTGAGTGTGGCTAGGGCTGTAGCTCAGTGGTAGCTTGTTTAGCATGCATTAAGCCCTGGGCTTGGTCCCCAGCACCAGTGGGCTTTTAGGGGGTGGGGGAGATGGTGATAGTAGAAGTTCTGATAATCACAAGGGATGTAATAGCTCCTTGTCACTGTCAAAAGCATGAGTGAGTCCAGTGGTGGGTGAGCTTTGTGATGCCAAACTACTGGGATTGAAGAACTGAGAATGCTGGTCTCACTGTGTGAGGATTTCTGCATGAGAACTTACTGCCCCTTGCTTTTCTTTGTAGAATGCCAAAGCCCTTAAAGCAAAGAAAGAAGATGGAAATAAAGCATTTAAAGAAGGCAATTACAAGCTAGCATATGAACTGTACACAGAAGCCCTGGGGATAGACCCCAACAATATAAAAACAAATGCTAAACTCTACTGTAATCGGGGTACGGTTAATTCCAAGGTAAGTACTTGATCTGAGTCATGGGGCTTACTGAGAAATTTTTGTTCTTGGTTTTTTGAGGTAGGGTCTCACTCTAGCCCGGGCTGACCTGGAATTTACTCAGCATTCTCAGGGCAGCCTTGAACTCATAGCAATCCTCCTACCTTTGCCTCCCAAGTGCTGGGATTAAAGGCATGCACCAACATGTCCAGGTATTTTTTATTTCATTATTTTTATTTGTTTGAGTGAGTGAGAGGGAGAGAGAATGAGTATATGAGAGTGCCAGGGCCTGTTGCTGCTGCAAACAAACTTCAGGCACATGCGCCACTTTGTGCATCTGGGTTTACATAGGTACTGGGACTTGAACCTGGGCCGATAGGTTTTGCAAGCAAGTGCTTTTAACCACTGAGCAATCTCCTCCCCTTGCCCCCTCCTGCTCCAGCACAACTAGTGGTCATCATGCACAGTGGAAAACAACCAGAATTATCTTGTGGCCTTACATATCACAAGAAACAACAAACGGGGTGGAGAAATGGCTCAGTGGTTAAGGTGCTTGCCTGCAAAGCCTAGTAACCCAAGTTGGATTCTCCAGTACCTACCTAAAGCCAGATGCACAAAATAGCACATGCATCTGGACTTCATCTGCAATGACTTTAGGCCCTGGCATACCCATTGTCTCTGTGTATGTCTGTCTACTTGCAAATAAATAAAATATTAGGGGTAAAAAAAAGAACAACAAATACGCTTCTGGCCCCTGTACAGTTGTAGCAATTAAAAAATGTAGTCTTGAGCTGGAGAGATAAGGCAAATATTTATGAACAGAATTATAGAAGTAGACAATGTCAGGCTGGAGAGATGGTTTGGAATTAAGGCGCTTGCCTGCAAAGCCAAAGGACCCAGATTTGATTCCCCAAGACCCACATAAACCAGATGTACAAGGTGGCGCATACATCTGGAGTTCATTTGCAGTGGCTAGAGGCCCTGGTGCACCCATTCTCCATCTGACTCTCTCTCTCTGTCTCGCAAATAATTTTTTTTTTTAATGTAGTCTTGCCGGGTGTGGTGGCACACACCTTCAGTGCCAGCACTCTGGAGGCCGAGGTAGGAAGATTGCCGTGAGTGACTACATAGTGAATTCCAGGTCAGCCTAGGCTAGAGTGAGACCCTACTGCCAAAAAAAAAAAAAAATTAGTCGTCTTACATCTTATAGGTGCATGCATGCCTTTGATCCCAGCACTCAAGAGGCAGAAGTAGGAGGATTGCTATGAGTTTGAGGCCACCTCAAATTTTAAAGCCAGACTCACAGCTTCTGCTCTACCTTGATGACTAAAGGTTTGAAGTGTGATTGTTCTCTCTCCTGAAGCTTAGGAAACTAGACGATGCAATAGAAGACTGCACACATGCAGTGAAGCTTGATGACACTTACATAAAAGCCTACTTGAGAAGAGCTCAGTGGTAAGTGCCTCTGGAGGGTGGAGGGAAGAGGGAGCTGCCGCTGGCTGGCCAGGGGAACTGCGTTGTGGTTGATGAAGCAGACCCAGGGATGTTGTGAGGTCATTTGGTCCTTCCCCCTGCCTCTAGGTGGGATTGTTCCAGCCCTAGACTATCTTTATAGACCTCCAGCGGAGGAGATTGCACAAGCTCCCTCAGTCTCCCATGCCTGTGTCTAACGCCCCTCACGGTCAGTAAGTTTCCTCTGATGCCTGACCCAAATTACTTTTGTTAACATGTAAATTCATTTCCTTTGGAGACTGTATTTTGTGTTCACTTTTGCTCTAACTGGCACAGTGCTTGACACATCAGTGCTCACCCAATAAATGTTTTGTTGAATAAATGTATGGTGCTTGGAAGAGACAAGAACAAAGTATCTTGAAATAGTTGAGGGTTATACCTGCCTTATTCTTGGGTGAGGGAAGGCAGTCTTATGGTCGAAAGCAATTTAACTTCTCTCCATCTCAGAGCAGTATGAGAAACCTCCTTTTGATATGTCCTAAATAAAGTATGAGTGTTGTAAACTGAGGGGACTTCTGGTCTGACAAGGTGATGTATGAGCCAGAATTGTGCCCAGATTTGTCTCGGATGCTGTATTGCTCCCTAACATTTTGCACATCTTACTCTTGTATCCACCGGGGAATTTTCTGTAGGCAGGAATAGTACCAAGGGCTATGCTCGCTAGCATGAACAGACCTTCCTTCTAGCTGGGTGTGGTGGTGCACGCCTTAAATCCCAGCACTCAGGAGGCAGAGGCCACTGAGACTACATAGTGAATTTCAGTTAGTCTGAGCTAGAGTGAGACCCTACCTCGAAAAACCAAAAAAGAAAAAAAAGAAGAAATCACCTCTTCTAGGCCAGATGTGGTGACACATACCTGAGGCCAAAAGGTTGAGAATTGGAGGCCAACCTGAATTGTATAGTGAGATCCTGACTCAATAAAAAGCCGGGTGTGAGCCTAACTCTAGTATTTGAGAGGTTGAGGCAGAAGATCACTGCGAGTTTGCATAGGGAATTCCAGACCAGGTTGAGTTATAGAGTGAGATGCTGTCTCAAAAATTGCCGGGGTGGAGGTGGTTAGGAGATCGGGATGTACTTCAGCAGTAAAGTGTTTGCTAAATCCACACAGGGCTCTGGGTTCAAACCCTCCCCCCCCCCTTTTTTTTTTGAGACAATTTCATGTCTCTCGTATCCTAGGCTGCCCTCAGAAACTAAAGCTGAGGATGATCTTGAACTTCTGATCCGCCCAAGTGCTGGGAATTGAGTCCAGGACTCTGCGCTTGTCCGAGGCAAGCAAGCGTTCTACCACTGGGGAAGCTCCTCAACCCCCGAGTTGTGTTGTGTTGTGTTGTTTTGTTTTGTTTTTTCAAGATAGGTCTTGCTGTAGCACAGGCTGGCCTCAAACTCACAGTGATCCTCATACCTCAGCCTCCCAAGTACACATGCATACCATACCCAGCTTGCTTTTTTTTTTTCCAGCTCTTCCTGTTCTTAAAGAGCCTAAAGGAAGATGTAGTTGTATACTACTACTCACACACATGGTTCCAAACCTTGCTGTAGTGTATGGTCCTGTTGTTTGTTTGTTGTTTGTTTGTTTGTTTGTTTGTTTTTCAAGGTAGGGTCTCACTGTAGCCCAGGCTGACTTGGAATTCACTGTGTAGTCTCAAGGTGGCCTCAAACTCATGGTGATCCTCCTGCCTCTGCCTCCCAAGTGCTGGGATTAAAGGCATGTGCCACCACACCTGGCCCAACTCGTTATTTTTTTGTGTTGAGGACAGAATTCTGAGATCCCACCTCAGGGAGACTGTGTACACTATGGCCCAGTTGACAACAATCTCTTCAAGTAGGTAGAATTGCTAAAACATGCTGGAGATTAGCTTAGGCCATATAACAGGTCCTGCTACAGCCTCTTTTGCTTCAACTTGACCCTAAGCTTGAGCAGATGACAGATGTTTGCTATATCTCCCACCAGGTGCTAGTGTTCTCCCTTTTCCCTAATGGCCTTTTTGTTTTTTCAATTTTTTAAAACTTTATTTTTATTTATTTATTAGAGAGAGGCAGAAAGAGGGAGGGAGAGAGAGACAGAGAGAGAGAGAGAGAGAGAATGGGCGTTCCAGGGCCTCTAGCCACTGCAAACAAACTCCAGATGCATGCGCCCCCTTATGCATCTGGCTAACGTGGGTCCTGGAGAGTTCAACCGGGATCCTTTGGCTTTGCAGGCAGACACCTTAACCGCTGAGCCATCCCTCCAGCCCTTTTTTTAATTTTTTTTTTTAATTTGAGAAAGAAAAATAGGCAGAGAGAGAATGCTTGCACCAGGGCCTCTAGCCACTGCAAACGAACTCCAGATGCATGCGCCCCCTTGTGTATCTGGCCTATGTGGGTCCTGGGGAATTGAACCTGGGTCCTTTGGCTTTGCCAGCAAGTGCCTTAACCACTAAACCATCTCTTCAGCCTCCTAAAGGCATTTTTTAGAGGCAAGGTTCTTATTCTAGTCCAGGCTAACCTCAAACTAATGGTGATCCTACCTCAGCCTCCTGAGTATTGGGATCATGGGTGTGTGCCACCATACCTGGCTAAAGTCTTACTTTTTTTTTTTTTCTCCAGTGTTTCCCCTGACAGGTTATAAGACAAGCACTAAGTTTGCTTGAGTTTCATTTTGTTTTTTTGAGGTAGCATCTCGCTGTAACCCAGGCTAACCTGGAATTCACTATGTAGTCTCAGGGTGGCCTTGAACTCATGGTAATTCTCCTATCTCTGCCTCCCAAGTGCTGGGATTAAAGGCATGCGCCACCATGCCCAGCTTGCCTGAGCTTTTAAAGGGTATTTCCTTTGCCTTACTTGAATGACCAGTAAAGACTTAAGTCTTTTCTTTTTCATACTAAGTAAAAAATAGCCTGGCATGGTGGCACATGCCTTTAATCCCAGCACTTGGGAGGCAGAGGTAGGAGGATCACCATGAGTTCGAGGCCACCCTGAGACTACATAGTGAATTCCAGGTCAGCCTGGGCCACAGTGAAACCCTACCTCGAAAAACCTAGCAAGCACCAGGATCAGTAAGAGACCTCCAACAAATAAGAACCAGCAGAAGAAAGTACAAAATAATCATGGCTGGATATATGGCTGTTAAAGGCATTTGTTTGCAAAACCTGGTGGCCCAGGTTTGATTCTCCAGTGCCTACATAAAGCCAGATGGACGTGTCTAAAGTTCACTTGCTGTGGCAGAGGCCCTGACACACCCATACTTTTTCTTTTCTTTTTTTTTTTCTGTTTGTTTATTTTTTGGTTTTCTGAGGTAGGGTCTCGCCTGGCTTTTTATTTTATTTTGAGACAGAGAGAGAGAGAATGGATGCACCAGGGCCTCCAGCCTCTGCAAATGAACTCCAGACGCATGCGCCACCTTGTACATCTGACTAATGTGGGTCCTAGGGAATTGAACCTGGGTCCTTAGGCTTCGCAGGCAAGCGCTTTAACTGCTAAGCCATCTCTCCAGCCCCATACTTACATTCTGTCTTGTCTGCCTCTTTCTTTTCTCAAACCATGTATGTATGTATATAAAGGTGCAGATCACACTGGGTGTGATAAATGGCCTATAATCCCATTGCCTTGTGAGGCTGAGGCAAGAGGTTAGCCTGGGCTACAGAATAACAAAGACCCTGTCTTGGCACTAGGGAAGGCCTGCCTGCCTGGGTTCAATTCCCTAGCCACGTGCATAAAGCCAGCCAGACAGACATTTGCAGCAGTAAGAGACACTGATATGCATACAAACACGTGCACATAATTTAAAAACACAAGCCGATCTGGTGGTGTTTGCTTTTAATCTCTCAGCACTCAGGAGGCAGAGGTAGGAGGACCACAGTGAGTTCCAGGTCAGCCTGGGCTAGAGTGAGACACTACCTTGAAAACAATATTACAGTAATAATAATTTTTAAAACAAAGATCTTTCTCAAAAAAAAAAAATGAGAGCTGGAGGGATGGCTTAGCGGTTAAGGCACTTGCCTGGAAAGCCAAAGGACGGTTCAATTTCCCAGGACCCACATTAGCCAGATGCACAAGGGGGCACAAGCATCTGGAATTCGTTTGCAGTGGCTGGAAGCCCTGGCATGCCCATTCATATTCATTCTCTCTCTCTCTCTCTCTCTCTCTCTCTCTCTCTCTCTCTCTCTCTCTCTTCTCTCTCTCTCTCTCTCTGTCAAATACATAAATAAATAAAAATATTTTTAAAAAATGAATGCTGGGCTGGAGAGATAGCTTAGCAGTTAAAGCACTTGTCTGCAAGGCCAAAGGACCCAAAGGTTCAGTTCTCCAGGACCCATGTAAGTACATGCGTCTGGATTTTTTTTTGCAGTGGCTAGAGGCCCTGGCACACCTATTCTTTCTCTCTACCTGCCTCTCTCTCCCTCCTTCTATCTCTCAAATAAATAAGTAAAGTAAAAACATTAAAAAACACAAATGAGAGCTGGGCATGGTGGTACATGTCTTTAATCCCAGCACTTGGGAGGCAAAGGTAGGAGGATCACTATGAGTTTGAGGCCAGCCTGAGACTGCATAGCCAGAGTGAGACCCTACCTCGAAAAACCAAAAAAAAAAAAAAAAAAAAGTGCAAAGTACTGTAGTGTGACTTGAATACAAAGGCTGCTCCTTTGTCGGACCTTGTCCAGGGGTATTGGCTATTTTCTTTACTTGCAGTTATATTAGACTTCCTTCTGTAAGTTGGTTGTATGTGTTCCTGGTATCATTAGTACCCTGTGTCTTTTTTGTTCTTTAAGGTCACAGGTTAAGATATTTTCAGGAATTCAGAGATGCCTACAATGTTGAATTTCCCTTTTGCCTGCCACATTGCTATCAGTCTCCCTGCCCTGGCCTCCAGGGCTGATGGGTACAAAGATGGCCTGGTGTGAATGAAGTTATCAACTGAATGTCCAGTGAGCAGCAGCTAGCTGCACTGCGTAGTCTCTTCCCATTCCTAGTGAGTGGTGTATCTGTTAGATGGGGAGGCCCGACCTAGAGCCATCACGGCTTGGAAGCAGGAAGCACGAAGCACCACTTGTTTCTGTGCAAATGACAGGCACTCAGCCTGTTTAGTTTTCTTCCATTTTAGCCCAGGGATCCCTCTTTTCTTTTGTGCTTCTGAAGTAGAAGCCAGCCTCTGTTGATTCTCTTCTCTCCTCAAATTGACCACTCTTACGGAAGCATTTGCCCGCAGCCACCACCCTGAACTTGACCCTTCAGTGGCTCACTAATCTCACTTCTGCCCTGGAGTGGAGCTGGCCTGCATGCATGCGGCTGTGACAGCCGCAAAGCTCTTCCATAGCCGCTTGTCATACTGGGTAATTTTCCTCTGCGGGTTTCAGTGCTGAGTAATTGAGTTCACATTGCCTTTCCTGAGGCAGTCCAGGTGCCCCTGGGACAGTGCTGTCACCAAGAACTCCCCTTGATTACTTGCTGCTTGGAGCAGAGCACTGTTTTGCTGGTTGGCTGCACATGGTGTGATGAGAAACTGAAAGCTCATTCTTTTAGTTGAGAGAGAGAGAAAGGGGGGGAGGGAGAGGGAGAGAATGGGTGCACCAGGGCCTCTAGCCCCTGCAAACAAACTCCAGATGCATGAGCCACCATGTGTATCAGGCTTACATGGGTCCTGGGGAATCAAACCTGGGTCCTTAGGCTTCATAAGCAAGTGCCTTAACTGCTGAGCCACCTCTGCAGCGCTCGTTCTCCTTTTAGACTGAGGACTCTTCCATTTCATGAAGCATCTTACCAAAAGTCTGTGTCTCTCTCTTGAGCCATGCCTCTTCCCTAGAGGTCCGGTAGGCTGTTGCTATTGGTGTCTGAGCACCGTATTGCCTGTACTTCCTTCTCAGTTACATGGACACAGAGCAGTATGAAGAAGCAGTGCGTGATTATGAGAAAGTGTATCAGACGGAGAAAACAAAAGGTAACGGGGTTTGAGAGCACTTGCTTCTTGGGAACTGAGACACAAGATCATTTGATTAGGGCTCAGGGTGTGTGCACCTGGTGTCTGTCTGACCACCAGCCAGGAAAATGAACAGAGTCCTGGGTGGGGCTCAGGCACCTTCACTTCCTTCATCAGAGAGCCTGGGTGTGGTTACTAAGGCTTCTGCCTCCTGGGCAGCTGGGCTGGGACCTGCAAGGGAAACCAGATTTGTGTATTGACGCCCATGTTTCCCTCCAGAACACAAACAGCTCCTAAAAAATGCACAGCTAGAGCTGAAGAAGAGTAAGAGGAAAGACTACTACAAGATCCTCGGAGTGGACAGAAATGCCTCTGAGGACGAGATCAAGAAAGCTTACCGGAAACGGGCCTTGATGCACCACCCAGGTAGAGTTGGCAGGAAGGGACGGAAGCACCTGTGGGCAGAGTGGGCTGGGCACCTCAAGACACTCTCCAGTGCCAATAGGGCTGTGCTGACTTCTGTATTTTCTAGCTTTCCAAAATCAGTCATAAAAGCCAGGCTTTTTCTTGCCACCCTGGTTTTGTGTCTCCTGTCTTTAGACCGGCACAGTGGAGCCAGTGCAGAGGTTCAGAAAGAGGAGGAGAAGAAGTTCAAGGAAGTAGGAGAGGCCTTTACTATCCTTTCTGATCCCAAGAAAAAGACTCGCTATGACAGCGGACAGGACCTGGATGAAGAGGGCATGAATATGGGTGGTGAGTCGGTTCGGGTACCTGGAATGAAGTTGATGCCTGTAAAATGTTGTGTTTTTTCCTTAAGACATTCCAGAGGGGGAGTCTCTGTAAGTGACCAGGAAGTGGCATGTGTTGGTGCAGAACTGGTTGTGGGATCAGCTGGTGGAGATGAGTTGGGGTTGGGGCCATCAAAACTGCCATACCTGAGCAAGAAAGCACAGTGCTAGCCACTCAGGACGTCCATGTCTACTGGATTGATTCTGAAAGTCTTTTCAGTGGCAGCCCTGGCATTACGGGGAGGCACGGTAAGTGCAAGTGGCATGACTAGGTGAGGAGACAGCGTGGCAGAGCAGCTTGAGGCAGAGAAAGCCCCCCTTCCAGACAGCACTTGAAGGAGACACACCCTAGGAGTGGGATTAGCAGCATGTTTTTTTTTTTTTTCTTTTAATTTCTATTTATTTATTAGGGAGAAAGGGAAAGAGAGAGAATGGGCACACCAGGGCCTCTAGCCACTGCAAACGAACTCCAGATGCATGTGCCACCATGTACATCTGGCTTACGTGGGATCTGGAGAATTGAACCTGGGTCCTTAGGCTTTGCTGGCCAGCACCTTAACTACTAAGCAAGCTCTCCAGCCCAGCTTTTTTTTTTTGATTTGGTTTGGTTTGGTTTGGTTTTTAAGCAGAGAAAGAATGAGGATGGGCATGCCAGAGCCCTTGCCACGGCAAACAAGCTCCCTATCCAGATGCAGTGCCACCTTGTGCTTCTGGCTTTACATGGGTGCTGGGGAATCAAACCTGGGCCATTGCAAGCCCTTAACTGCTAAACCGTCTCTCCAGCCTAGCAATATGTTCTTCCTGGGGTGGGCAGATTGCTATCTTTGGAAATTTATTAGTGTCCTAACTTTCATACTCTTCTAATTGTAGGGTTTCTCTCTAGCCCAGGCTGACCTCGAACTAACAATGGTCCTTCTACTTCAGCCTCCAGAGTGCTGGGGTTAAAGGTGTGCACCACCATGTCTGGCTAATCATTTCCCTTTCTCCCTTCCATGCTTCTCCCTAGATTTTGATGCAAACAATATCTTCAAGGCATTCTTCGGTGGTCCTGGGGGCTTCAGCTTTGAAGGTGAGTATGCTTATTGGTAAGAATTCCCAGACCATACGCCAGCACGACTTCCACGCAGACAGTTTTGGGGAGTCGGGGGATTCTGAGTGGAAGCAGCTGACTCTGAGAGCTCCCCGGGCTCATCTTGCTTTGGGGCCAACTGCATTGTTTCAGCAGGTCAAAGGCAGGTCTTAAGCTGCTGAGTAGCAAGGGGAAAAGCAAAGGGTGAGAAGCTACTACAAGAACACACTCCAGCTAGAGTGAGCCCAGCAGTGAAGCGTACACACATGCACACATTCCTGTGCTCCCGCTGCACCTCAGACCCCGGGCTGTTGACACTCTGAGAATTTCTCAGTTTGGGGGCTGGAGAGATGGCTTAGTAGTTAAGGCACTTGTCTGCTAAGCCAAAGGATACAGGTTCGATTGCCCAGGACCCACATTAAGTCAGATGCACAAGGTGGTGCATGCGTCTGGAGTTTGTTTGTAGTGGCTGAAGGCCCTGGCATGCCCATTCTATATCCGCCTCTTTCTCTCTCACAAATAAAATGAAGAAATGAAACTTTAAAAAAATATTTTTTTTTAATATTTTATTTTTATTTATTTATTTGAGAGAGAGAGAGAGAGAGAGATACAGAAATAGGCAGGCAGGCAGAGAGAATGGGCACGCCAGGGCTTCCAGCCACTGCAAACTCACTCCAGACGCGTGCGCCCCCTTGTGCATCTGGCTAACGTGGGTCCTGGGGAATCGAGCCTCGAACCGGGGTCCTTAGGCTTCACAGGCAAGCGCTTAACCGCTAAACCATCTCTCCAGCCCAAAAAATATATTTTTTTTTAAAAAAGCAGGGCGTGGTAGCGCACGCCTTTAATCCCAGCACTTGGGAGGCAGAGGTAGGAGGATCATCATGAGTTTGAGGCCACCCTGAGAGTACATAGTGAGTTCCAGGTCAGCCTGGGCTACAGTAAGACCCTACCTCGAGAAAAAAAGAAAAAAAAAATCTCAGTTTGGGTTGGAGCTGCCCATGATCTGCAGTGCTCTTCCTTAGAAAATCCACAGAAGCCACTAACAAGCCCCTCTTCCCTTTCAGCATCGGGTCCAGGAAATTTCTTTTTTCAATTTGGCTAATGAAGGACAATCACTCAGAACCCAGAAAATGCAGACTCGCTCAGTTTAACCTTGAATGTGGACACAGTTCACCTCCTCCATCATGTCTCCGTGTACTTAGAGCAGTTTCGTTTTCTCAGTTGGGTGCCCTGTGTCTGTGTGAGTGGGGTGAAAGAGAGGGAGCCAGCACCCAAGATTGGGATGGGAGGGAGGCGGGGGGTGGTCAGGGAGGCAGCTTGTGAATTTTTGTTTTATTGTTTAACTTTATTAAAAAAGAATAAAATGTTTTGACCATTTCTGGCCGTTGGCTCTGGCAGCTGCTTTGTGTGTGTCTAGTTCTGTGGCCAGAACTTGGCCGTCAGGGTGGACCTGACCCTGGTACAGACTTGAGGCTCAGGGAGCTGACACCCTAAGCCTGATGGCAGGTTGGTAGTAGGTCTAGGCCAATGACAGTCACAGAAAATGAGCTCTGAGCATGTTCACTTTCTAATGGACGGCCGGAAACCTCGAGCAGCTGTTTTCACACTGCGCTGGGGCTATGGCAGCTTGGATGGGCAGTTTGCAGGCTTTTATGGGTCTTGGGTTTTTGGATATATATATTTTCTTTAACTTTTATTTAGGCTAGGCGTAGTGGTGCATGCCTTTAATGCCAGCACTCCAGAGACAGAGGTAGGAGGATCACCATGCATTTGAGGCCACCCTGAGACAACATACTTCCAGGTCAATTCCAGGTCAGCTTGGGCTAAAGCAAAACCCTACCTCGAAAAGAAAAAGGGGGGGGGGGGCATGTATCAGGCTGGAGAGATGACTCTGGTGCTTGCCTGCAAAGCCTAAGGACCCAGGTTTGATTCTCCAGGTCCCACGTAAGCCAGATGTACAAGGTGGCATATGCGTCTGGAGTTCATTTGCAATGAATGCCTAGAGGCCCTGGAGCATCCTTTTTCTATCTTAAATTATATATATATGTGAGTGAGTATGTGTGTGTGTAATTTGTTTACTTGAGAGAAAGAGGCAGATAAAGGGAGCACCAGGGTCTCTAGCCACAACAAATGAACTCCAGACACATGTGCCACCATGTGCATATGGCTTTACGTGGATACTAGGGGATTGAACCTGGGTCTTTAGGTTTTGCAAGCAAGCGCCTTAACTACTGAGCCATCTCTCCAGCCCTTTCAAAATTTTTATTTATGGAGACAGGGTCTCACTCATAGTCCCAGGCTAGCCTTGAACTTACAGGTAATCTTCCTACCTCAGCATCCTGAGTGCTGGGACTAAAGGCATGCACTGCCAGATCTCTTGGACCTGTATAGTGCAGGCTGGCCTTGGACAAAGGGCAGTCCTGCCTCAGCTTCCCAAGTGCTGGGATTGCAGGTGTGAGCTACTCCACCCCGCTTGCTCCTACAGTTCCTGTTGCTGCTGCAAGCCCTGGGACTGGTCTCCATTTCTGCTTGTGGCAGGGCAGAGCTGGAGGAGCACGTGGTGGTTGGTTGCTTGGTCCAGCAGAAGAGCCCTCTTAGTTGTGCCAGACACGTGAGCCCTTTCTTTACTGGGAGCTTGTTTCTGGTGCTGATACAGCCAGAGGGCAGCTCTGCCCTTTTTTTTAGCCTGACCCCCTTTAGTGCCTAGGGCCATTGTGCAGGGTGGCTTGGTTCATTTCTCATGGAGTTGTGTAGGCCCTGTGGCCTGGAAGAAGCGAGCTGGTGACTGTCTTCCCTTGTATTTGAAGAGCACTAACTTGAAAATGGCCTTCTTCGGAGAACTTGGGGTCTTGCTGAGGGTTCTCCCTAAAATTGAAGTGGGCTGGGGACACCTGTGGCTCTACTAGTCCTAGTTAATGGCAGAGAGAGGCTTTGTGCTCCGTGCCCCTTCTCTCAGCCAGCCCCCACCTCCTGCATACGTCTTGAGTCCAGCCTTGCCTTTCTGCCTTCTCATGAAAGCCAACACTGTTCAGCTGCCCAGCCTCATCACAGCTGCGGCCAGCCAGCAGAGGGGAGACAGGACCGATGGCCCCAATCTGTGGGACAAAGCCAGTCCTAATGTACCCAGCCCTGGTCCCAGGGAAAAGTGAAGTGGGCATAAAGGGAGAGAGACCGTACACTGCCAGGATTAACATGATTTATTTCATTATCAGTCTTACAAGCTGCCGAGGTTGGGCAAAGCCAGGATAGGAACGTAAACATTTGTTGAGGGACAGCCTGATTAGCAAGGTCCTGTTACTCAGCAAGAGGGCAGTGGAAGGTACCCTAGGAACCACAGCACACGGAGTAGGTTCAGACTCCCCTAGAACAGCAGATGGGACTTGTCCTTATGAGCTTGGGGGTCCCCTCCCTTGGTTCTTGGTACCTACCTGGCCCCTTTCAAGGAGGCCCAGAGGACCCATGGAGGCAAGATGGGCTGGGCAGGCAGCAGGGCTGGAATTACTCCAGCCATATCATCTGTGGTCTTGATATCCACCCACAGTAGAGCCATGCCACTTTGAAGGCCAGCCCGTCCCCTCCTAGGATGAGGACAGTAAGCATCCTGACATGTGACTGCTGTTTATTGTTTTGTCTTCCCTAGTGATCACACTACTAACTTAGTTCCAGTGTGAAAGAGGGGACAGGGATTTAAGTCGGATCAGAGGTGGGAGGTAAGCCCCTTTTTCTACCCTACTCAGTAGCTCCAGCCTTCCAGGGGCTACAGTGATTCAGAAGCAGGATTGGCACCCAGGGATCGGCCCCTTCTCAAAGCTACCCGTTTTTTGTTTGTGGCAGTGGTCCCACTGCCCACGGTATGGTGTTTGCAGTTCTGAAGTATCTCCCAATAACTGGGCCAGGGCTAGAGGTGGGCTGACCAGCTCATGGAGATGCAGCAGGTGCAGTTCCAGGCCTAGCAGCCCAGCCTGACCAGCTCTGGTTTAGGTTGTGTTGTATCTTGTGTTGAGAGCTTGGGGTTAGAGGGGAAGAGGGTGGGCAGGAAGGGACAGGCAGTTACTTTACAATTCTTAAAAAGTTACAGATAGGTTAACTAAGTAAAAAAAAAAATCTTTAAAAATCAATAGAGGGCAAGCTGCCCAGTCCACCCCGCTCCCTCCTAAAGAGTAGAGGGGTGCAGTGTAAGAACCTCAGATGATGGTGCAAGACTGGAAAGCACCCCCCTTCCGGCTGGCATGTGTGGGCACAGGTTCACCCTTCCCGTAGTATCCCGTGAAGATGGCTTTGACCTCAATCTTCTTGGCCAAGCCCAGCATCCAGCGCCCATTACCCAAGGAATAGAGCTTGCCCCGGGTAAGGTCCCCCACCTCCTCACCTCGGCTGCCCCCCTTTTCCTGCCGCATAATCTCTAAGAGGTCAAGGCCTGTCTGCTTGGGTGGTACGCCAGCCGCACAGCCCAGGGTGATGTGAGCACGGCTCCCCCGGGGCAGGCCATCAGAAGACGGCAGTTTGTCCACGTCACTGGGCCACAACAGCAGCTCCTGCTCACTCAGCACCACCTGGGCCCCTGCTGTCTTAGGCGTCACGAAGAGGGCAGAGATGGTCAGCGTGAAAGCCTTGCAGTAAGATTTCTTCACGACCTGGGGAGAGAAGAGCTCGAGCTAGAGAGGGCTGGCCAGGAGGAGGAGGGGCTGCTCCTAGAGGGGAAAGCGGGCAGCCAGCGCTGCTTTTACTATTTATTTATTTATGTGAGAGAGAGAGAGAGAGAATGGGCACTCCAGGGCCTCTAGCCACTGCAAACGAGCTTCAAATGCGTGTGCCACCATTGTGCATCTGGCTTATGTGGGACCTGGAGAATTGAACCAGAGTCCTTAGGCTTCACAGGCATGCACCTTAACTGCTAAGCCATCTCTCCAGCTCACAACTCCGCACAAATTTTTTTTTTTCCCCCATAGGTAGGCTGACCTGGAATTCACTATGTTGTCTCAAGGTGGCCTCGAACTCACAGTGATCCTCCTCCCTCTGCCTCCCGCGTGCTGGGATTAAAGGCGTGCACCACCACGCCTGGCCAGAGGCTCTTTTTAAAGGCTGGTCAGCCAAACAACCACAGCACAACTTTCTCCAGCTAATGTGAGAAAAATGAATGTGCCCAGAGGCAGGCAGCAATGAAAGCCAGGCGTGCATGCAGAAGTGCTTCCAGGCTCAGGGCTGAGCGCAATGCCAGCCCCTCTGTGCCTTAGTTACTCACCTGTGAACTGGAGGTAGCAGTAGGGTCTACCTGGTCCAGAGCTCCACACTTGCTATTGGTATTACTGCCCAGCTCACCTTGGTGCCTAGGGCCACTGCCTAACATCCACTCACCCACTGTGGTTTACATCGGATTCAAACTCTGGTTATACCTGACTTTCTTCCAGAAAGTGCATCCAACCTGATCACAAAATCCTTTTTCTCCCATGTGTGTGGTGTGCATGCATGTGTGGTCCAGTGTGCACACATAAGCTAGAGGTTGATGTCTCTCTGGCTCTCTGCCTTATTTACTGAGAGACACTATCTTTGGCTTAAGCCCAGAGCTCACCATTTCCGCTAGTACAGCTAACCAGCTTGTTCTGGGGATTACAGGTGGACCACAATTCCCACCCAACATTCATATGATCGCCAGGGATCCAAACCGAAGTCTTCACACTTGAGTGAAGCAGAAGTGTGTGGCAGGCACTTGATCCACTGAGCCATCTTCCCAACCTGAAAACTCTTTTTTTTTTTCTTTTGTTCACAAGCCCTTGTCCCAACATGGTCTGGCATATAATAGGTGCTTAATAAGTATGGCTAAGGGGCTGGAGAGACAGCTTAGCAGTTAAAGCACTTGCCTGCAAAGCCAAAGAACCCAGGTTCGATTCCCTAGGACCCACATAAGCCAGATGCACAAGGTGGCGCGTATGTCTGGAGTTCATTTGCAGCAGCCAAAGGCCCTGGTGTACCCATTTTCTCTCTATCAATAAATAAACAAGTATGGTTAAGATGCACGTGATGGCACATGCATCTGGAGTTGGTTTGTAGCGGCAAGAGGCGCTGTCACGCCCACTCTCTCTCTCTCTCTCTCAGTAACTAAAAAGTGGCTAACTGAATGGTTAGATGGCAGTGGCAAGTGTTCTGTATACATTGTTATCCCACTGGGCTAGGGGGCTGGGGACACAGGTGAATCAAGCTAACAACACCTGACCCTTGGAGAGCAGCCACTTTAGTGACAGTTGACCAGTAAGTCAAATGGTTGAGAAGCCAGAGAGGATGGGCTGGGGAGGAGTCCCGGAAGGCAAGTAGAGGAGGTCGGGAACCAAGCCATGTGGATCCGGGCAACATGCTTGGCATGAAGAATGGGCATATCTTCTGTGGCAGGAAAGGGTCTGGTGGTCCTGAGTCAGCTTCCATACCCCTCAGCCACTCACCCTGGGGGCGTGGCTAGGCCCCAGAACTAGACCAAACCCTCAGTGTACCAGGGGTTCTGGGACTTTGGAATTTAACGTGGTCTCCAAGGAACCAGAGCAGAAGTCTGCTGCTGTCCCGCCTTCCCTGTGAGCCTGAAGAAGGGAAAGGACCTCCAGTACGCCCTGGGGACAGATGTACCGGTGAGCTCCTAAGGGGGGGAGGGGTTGACAGATGTGGAGACTGAACCTGGAGGAAGGACTCTTCCCCAGCTGTTGTCTCGGGTCTGTTCCCTGCACCCGTGCCAGAAGACACCGCAGCCCCCTTATCCTCCCGCATACACCCGGAGCCCCGGAGAGAACTCACGTCCTGCTGGGCATACTCCTCAGCCCCGGGCTCCTTCCCATAATCACAGTACTTGGTTGTGCAGTGCAGCACGCCGGGAGGTCTCTTCCCAAAGTAGCTGACCAGTTCAATCTTCTCCCTGGTTTCATCCCCAGGGAGAACTGCAGGAGAGAGAACACAGTTGACAGGGAGGGCCTATCAACACCGACCACAAAGACCATGCAGGCCCACGGAAAAGGCCTGTGACAATGAGACACACACGCAAGCGTCTTTAACCACGCAGCCATCTCTCCAGCCCACAACTCCACACAAATTCTTTGTTTGTTTGGTTGGTTGGTTTTTGTTTTTTTTTGTTTGTTTTGTTTTTGAGGTAGGGTGTCACTATAGGCCAGGCTGACCTGGAATTCACTATGTAGTCTCAGGGTGGCCTCGAACTCACAGCGATCCTGATCCTCCGTTAAAGGCGGGCGTTACCACGCCCGGCCCCACACAAATTCTTAAGTCTACTACATTAGCTGATGGAACTCATGGTAACTTTGAGCTGTGAAAAATGTTTCAAAAGCTGAGTGTGGTGGCACATGCCACTAATCCTAGCACTCAGAGAGGCAGAGGAAGGAGGATCACTGTGAGTTCAAGGACACCCTGAGACTACATAGTGAATTCCACATCAGCCTGGGCTAGAGCCAGACCTTACCTAAAAAAAAAAAAAAAAAACAGCTAGGCATGGTAGTACACGTTTTTAATCCCAGCACAAAGGAGGCAGAGGTAGGATCACCATGAGTTCAAGAGACTACACAGTGAATTCAGCCTGAGCTAGAGCCAGACCCTACCTTGAAAGACCAAAAGAAGAAGAAGAAGAAGAAGAGATTGGGGCTGGAGAGATGGTTCAGTGGTTAAGGTGCTTGCCTGCAAATCCTTAGGACCCAGGTGTGATTTTTTCAGTACCATGTAAGCCAGATGCACAAGGTGGTGCGTCTTGAGTTCATTTGCAGTGGCTAGAGGCTCTGGCACACCCATTCTCCCTCCCTCCCTCCCTCTCTCTCTCTTTTTCACCTTTCAAATAAATAAAATATAAAAGAGAAACAAGGGCTAAACAGATGGCTCAGTAAAGGCACTTGCTTGCAAAGCCTGACTGCCTGTATTCAATTCCCCAGTACCCATGTAAAGCCAGATGCAGAAAGTGATGCATGTGGACAGCTGTGGTGGCGCACATCTGTAATCCCAGCACTCCAGAAGCAGAGGTAGGAGGATCGCCATGAGTTCAAGGCCACCCTGAGACTACATAGTGAATTCCAGGTCAGCCTGAGCTAGAGTGAAACCCTACCTTGAAAAAACAAAAAAAAAAAGAAGAAGAAGAAGAAAAAAGAAAGTGATGCATGTGTCTGGAATTCTTTGCAGTGGCAGAAGACTCTGGTGTGTCTTCTCTCTCTCTATCTATTTCTCTCAAATACATATTTTAAAAATAATTTTTAAAAGAACTGGGCATGGCAGTGCATGCTCTAATCCCAGCATTTGGGAGGCAGAGGTAGGATTGCCATGAGTTTGAGGCCAGTCTGAGACTACAGAGTGAGTTTCAGGTCAGCCTGGGCTACAGTGAGACCCTACTTTAAAAATAACAACAATTTTGCAGGGCGTGGTGGCGCACGCCTTTAATCCCAGCACTTGGGAGGCAGAGGTAGGAGGATCACCGTGAGTTTGAGGTCACCCTGAGACTACATAGTGAATTCCACGTCAGCCTGAGCTAGCGTGAGACCCTACCTCAAAAAAAAAAAAAATAATAACAATTTCCATTAAAAAGTCAATAATAAAAACAATTGCCTGGCGTAGTGGTGCACACTTTTAATCCCAGCACTTGGGAGGCAAAGGAAGGAGGATCGTCGTGAGTTCAAGGCCACCTGAGACTACATAGTAAATTCTAGGTCAGCCTGGGCTAGAGTGAGACCCTAGTTCAAAAAAGAAAGAAAGGCCGGGCATGGTGGCGCACGCCTTTAATCCCAACACTCGGGAGGCAGAGGTAGGAGGATCACCGTGAATTCGAGGCCACCCTGAGACTCCATAGTGAATCCCAGGTCAGCTTGGGCTAGAGTGAGACCCTACCTCGAAAAGAAAAAACCAAAAAAGAAAATAAAGAGAAAAAATGATGATGATAAAAAGGCATTTCAGGGAAGGCACGCAGCTTCTTGGAGGAATGCTTGTCTGGCGTGCATAAGGCCCTGGGTTCAATACCTAGCACTGAGGGGGACTGACTGTGCAGTGGTGGGTCTTTGCGTCCTTTCCCCACACTCTACACCAGAGGACTAAAGGACGGGCCAGCCTTACCTGGAAGGAGAAAGCAAGTCATGAAAACTGGGTGTGGAACAGTGGCAAGACTGCAAGTAGCACCTGCCCCTACCAGCCATCTGGCCTAAGGCAAGTGGTTCACCCACTACAACAATTAGGGTTTCCATACACCCCGATTCCTCAGGACCACTTAGCATTAACAGCTCCCATTTCACACAGGGGGCCATATGACTCTGCACATGCCCAGCAGGCACTCTGGGAGGAGAAAAGTGTCCTAAGGATGTAAGGTGTGAAGAGTTCTGGGTAAGGTGGGTAGGGTTGTGTTAGAAGTTCATCTCCAGACTCCAAGTCCTCGTGGCTGTGTTGATTTCCAAAAGCCAATCTCCTTCCATACCCTGGGCAGAAACTGCATTCTGGTGTTTACGGTCTGAGCAGAGCCAAGCAGCGGTCATGCACAGGACAACACTGCCGGCTCTGACCCTGAGCCCTGGCATGGGGCTGGTGCCTGGCCCGAGCCATGGGCGGGCAGGCGCATTTCCCTGCAGAGTTTAAGCCTTCGGAGTGTAGAAATACGTCCTCTGAAAACCCACTCGGGTACCTAGGACCAGCCTCTGAGGAATACGAACTAATAAAGAAATGGCGAGGTTACTCCAAGTATGTCGATCATTTACAATCAGGGGATCTGGGGAGGGGGCTAGCAATGGCTTAAAAGGGACCTGAGCATGAAGGTGTAGGCCTATAATCCCAGCACTCAGGAGACAGGAGGACTGCCCCACATCAGAGGTCAGCCTGGTCTACAGTTCTAGGTCAGCCAGGGCTACATAGAACTCCATCTCAAAAAGCCCAAAAATAAGGGTTCAAAGTCATGGAAAGATCAGTGGGAGACAGTCCCAGTGGGTCACTGCAGGGGTACGGGGCCTGCCAGGACCCTTCCCTATCTCTAGAGCCAGAAGCTTCCACCAGGAGAGCACTGCTGGGACCCTAGCCAGCGGGGTTCAGGGCAAATCCCACAGCTGTTCTGAGTTTGTCCCCCAACGAGGGAGACCGAGTGATTTGAGACTAGGTTCTCTAGAACTGTGGGATGCCATGGGGATACCTGGCACCCATCCCCAGCAAAGTCACCACAGTCATGGTTTTTACTTCTTTTGTCGCTTAGGCTAGCGTATTTTGTTCAGGAACATGGTTCTGCTAAAAATGAGATTGACAACACTAGACCAAGTGATCTTTCCCATTAGGAAGTAATTTGTTTTTCCCACCTCCAAGACACAGAGGGTGGTGTAGATCCAAGCTGGGAGAGGGGTATTGGAGAACAGAGAGATGGAGGGAAAGGAACTCTGGACACACCGCCTCCCCTAGGCCCACCTGCTTCCTCTGCCAAAGGGTACCTCTGTTGAGGACCAACTTCTGGGTCCTGAGAGCCTCCATCTGCATTCCCCATCTCACACCACGTCCTTTTGTTTGAGGCAGGGTCTCACTCTAGCGCAGACTGACCTGAAACTCACTCCGGTAGCCCCAGGTTGGCCTCAAACTCAAGTGATCCTCCTACCTCATCCTCCCAAGTGCTGGGACTAAAGCCGCACCCGGCTCACCCCATCCTTGGAGCTCGATACTGGCCACAGCGCCCAGCAAGATGGGTTGACAACGGAGGCCAACAGTGCAGAGGGACTGAGCTTCCCTGCCGCCCCTGCCCGCCTCCACCCCGGCGTCACCTACACTGTCGAAGCTCCTTCTTGAAGGCCTTGTGATTGCCCAGCTCTTCCAGAAAGACCTGGCCAACCTTGCGGAGCGTCTCGGAACTCTTCTTAGTCAGGAACCAGCCAAAGAAGAGCGGCAGGAAGTCCTTCTCCAGGCCCTGGCTTCAGCTTCTTCAGGTCATCCGCCGACAGCTGCCACTGGTTCTTCTCCTTGAGCTGGGCACAGTCCAGCCGCCACGCCGTCTTGGGCTCCACCAGCACCACCTGGTACTGGTACTGGTCAGCCATTTCAAAGAGCTGCTCCAGCCGCTCGCGCTCGTGGTTGGTGTCGTCCAGCACAAGAACCCTGATCTCCCGGCGGCAGTAGGCAGCCAGGTCCTCATCGAGTCGCTTGTACTCCTCGGGGAAGCTTGCCCGCATGCCGGGTGTGATCTTGTAAGCGTCAGCAGACACCATCTTGGTGCTGTTGTGGTACTTATCCACGATGGCCCGAGCCAGCGTGGACTTGCCGCTGCCCGGCAGGCCACGCAGGATGAACAGCGTCTTGCACTCATGCAGCGTGGCCACCGTCTCCTCATCCTGGAGGAAGGGAAACTGCAGCTCCGGCTTGTCCTTGGCCCCTGAGGATGACATTTTGCGGAAGAAGATCTTGGGAAGGAATGTGTGGCTCTTTTGGGAGAAGCCTCTGTTCTGTGTAGAGAGGGAAGAGCAGATGTCAGTGCGGGCTCCCTTGCAGACGGCCCTCCAGCCCCAACCCTTTGTCTCTGGCCCGGGTCTCTAGTGTATGGAGGGGCAGGTTGGGAACCCCCAGGCCTGACTTAAAGCACCCCTGGGTGCTGGATGCCTTCCCCTGGTGGGGAGTGGTGGCCCCCCTCCCCATAGGTCCTTGAGTCTCTGCAGCAGTTGGGCTGTGGAGGTAGCACAGGGAATCTTGCTGAAGCACCCTAACCTCTTACTCTCCTGTCCCCAAGGGTCACCCTCTTCCCTGGAGGAAAAAAAAAAAAAATGTGGTGGCAGTGCATGCAAGGGAGCCTAGGGCCCGTGGTGACTCTAGGCCTGGCCCGAACTTTTATATTCTTGGCACCTCTTAAGGATGTCCTCCTTGGAGGCCTGGAGCTCTGTGTCTGGGCAAAGCCACAGCTGCCCTGGCTCTGAGTGTGCAGAGGAGGGTGGGGGTGGAGGAGGGTCACCCCACCCAAAGACTGCCTCCCTACCCCCAACAATGGCATCAGCAGATAATACTCTCTTGTCTGGGACGAGGGGACAATGGTCCCACAGAGGGCTAGTGGGGGGCAGGGCAAGAGAGCACTGGACAAAGGGCTTCATTCACCGCCTGCCACCTCCTCTGCCCTCTCAGCCCCCCACCAAAGTCGTGGTCTTTGTGCCCGCTGCAGGACTGAGGGGGCACAGGCTACCTGTCTCCACGACCTAAGCCCTGCCCCCTACCCTGCTGTGATGTCCTCAGCTGCACCTCTCAGAGCCACTCTACGGCCGCTCGGCTAAAAGCAACAAGTTGCAAAAAGCAACAAGTGAAGAGTTTGTGTTGTCAACTCTCTCCACCCGGGCTCATCCTCCCGACATAGCAGGAACGGCTCCGAGCGCGGGCTCTGCAGCAGGTCCAGGCCGGGACCCACTTAGCAGCTGGAGTCCTGGGGAGCCAGCGCTACCTGCGATCCGGGGTGCCCTCGTCCTGCAGGCCGCTCCCCCAGGCCTCCCCGCTTGCCCCGGGGCCGCACACGGCTGGGCTTCAGCTCCGGAATGGCGGGTCTTCATTTGCATGCCACTTCCTCCCAGGGACACCCCCACCAGCACCGACGCGCTCACACACCACGGTACTTTTGCTTTCCGATAGCGTCCCACCCGCGCCGGCCTCGCCCTCCCTGCTGTCCCGGCCCCCACGCGTGCACTCACCATGATGGGTGGGGGGCGCCGCCGTCGCCGCCTCTGCGGGCAACTAGGTGTCCGGGGCCGCCCGCCTGCGCCGGGGACACGGGCGTCTCGCGGTGGCGCGTCCCCACGCCGGGCCGCCTTTCATAGGTCGGGGGCGGGCCAGGCCGGGCCGGCCCGGGGCGGGCCGGGGCTCTGCGCACGCGCGCGGGGAAGTGAAACAAACAGCTGCCCGAGGCCCGCCTGTGCCCGGCGCACACCCGCGCGCGGGACGGCCGTGGTTCCCGCCCGCCTTGCACACACTCGGTCATGGTTCACCTGCTAGAATGACGTCGCTTCCTTGGTCCCCGGACGCATAAGGATGAAATGAGCGAGGCAAGATCGTGCAAAAGCAAGGCTGGAACTTCCCCTAAGATTTGATTGATTTATTTATTTACTTATTTATTTGTTTTTTTTTTTTTTTTGAGATTAAAAGGAAGAGAGATAATGGGCGCGCCGGGATCTCTAGCCACTGCAAACGAACTCCAGGCACACACGTGTGCCACCTTGTGTATCTGGCTTACGTGGGTCCTGGAGAATCGAACCAAGGTCCTTTGGTTTTGCAGGCAAGCGCCTTAACCGCTAAGCCATCTCTCCAGCCCTTGATTTAATTTTAAAAATATATATTTATTTACTTATTTAAGATACAGACACAAAGCCGGGTGTGGTGGCGCACGCCTTTAATCCCAGCACTTGGGAGGCACAGATAGGAGGATCGCCGTGAGTTCGAGGCCACCCTGAGACTCCATAGTGAATTCCAGGTCAGCCTGGGCTAGAGTGAGACCCTACCTCGAAAAACCAAAAAAAAAAAAAAAAAAGAGAGAGAGAGAGAGAGACAGACACAGAGACTGGGCGCGCCAGGGCCTTGTGCTTACATGAGTCCTGGGGAATCGAACCCAGTCCTTGTGCTTCATAGGCAAGAGCCTTAACCACTAAGACATTTCGCCAGCCCAAGATTTGATTATTTTGAGAGAAAGACACAGGGAGAAAGAATGAGCGCACCAGGGCCTTCAGCCACTGCAAACGAACTCCAGATGCATGGTGCCACCTTGTGCATCTGGCTTACTGGGTCCCGGGGAATCAAACTGAGGTCCTTTGGCTTTGCAGGCAAATGCCTTAACCGCTAAGCCAAGCCATCTCTCCAGCCCCATTTGGTTTTTTTTATATAACTCATTGTGTACTTTTGTATGTTTTTGGTTTTTCGAGGCAAGGTCTCACTCTAGCCCACGCTGATCTGGAATTCACTCTCTTGTCCCAAGCACACCTCAAACTCACAGCAGTCCTCTTACCTCTGCCTCCCAAATGCTGGGATTAAAAGTGTGTGTCATCATGCCTGGCTCTGCATGTCTTGTTTTGTTTTGTCTTAGTATTTTACTTATTTGCAAACAGAGAGAGTGAGTATGGACATGCTAGGGCCTCTAGCCATCACAAATGAACTCCAGGTGCTTGTGCCACTTTGTGCATCTGACTTACGTGGGTACTGAATTCAAGTCATTGGGCTCTGGAGAGAAGCACCTTAACTGCTGAACTATATCTCCACCCAGTTTATTTATTTTGAGGTAGGGTCTCGCTCTAGCCCAGGCAGACCTGGAATTTACTACTTAGTCTCAGGCTGGCCTCAAACTCACAGTGATCCTCCTACCTCTGCCTCCCAAGTACTGGGATTAAAGGCATGTGGCACCACACCCAGCTGATTTTTTTCTTTCAAGTTCATTCTGACAGGGGACATCTCTCCCCTGTGCCCCTGAGCAGCACAGTGAACTCCATTAGCCCAAGAATTCACTTCCTTCTGCTCAAGCCTAGGAGCTTACAATTCAATGCACAGTGTAACTGCTGATAGCTGAGCCAGCCTGGGGCACTCACCACTGTTGCTTCCCTTCAGCTACAGTGGTCTGCATTCGGTAGTTCCACAGCAAGATGAGACAAGGGGCCGTGGGGTCGCCTTTCTCTTCCCTTTCAGAAACTAACCTGCTTCTTCACCTTCCTGAGGCAATTCAGTGAGCCAAGAGGCAAAATGACAGACTCAGGATTTGCAAAAGTGAAAGGTACATATTTAATAGGAAAACAGTGGCAGGTGGAGGTGACCTGTAGGAGCAATTAAAAACAGATCTCACCTTTTAAGTCTAGTAAGTCCCCCGTGGCAATCATGTATTTTCCATTTCTTCAGTATTTTCAGTGTCTCCCTTTTCTTCTGTGTCTCCCAACCCCTCAGCCACTTTGCTGCCTACTTCTGGGATTCTCGCATCTAGGCCTCCTAAGTCCTTGCTGTTAAACTCTCCAAAGTGTCTTTGGTCTGATTTTTCTGAAGGCCTCATCTGCAGTGTTTCCTTAGAATCTGTGCCGTCCATTTCGATCACTGTCCTGCCCTTGTCTGACAGACTTCTGGTATGTTCTTCCAAGGCTTTTTTGCCTTTTTCTGTTTCCAATTTCTGCTTGAATTCCTCATCATCCGTCTCTTTCTCACTCTCAGTTTGGTCTCTTTCCCACAGCTTCATGGTGTCGTCCCGTGCTCGCCTCAGTGATTCCTTCTCTGGTCCTCTCGTGGGCAACTCCATCAGTGCAGTGACCTCTTCTGAGAAAACAGAGATGTGGTAAAGTGAAAGTCGGCTGGAAAAAAGCTTTGACAATGACTGTAGTCACAAGCTTACATGTGGTGTGACAGCTCTTACGTGTGGTATGATAGCTGTCACATGTGTTGTGATAGCACACCTTTCCAAAAGGAGAAAAAGGGCCTACCAGAGACTAGTGCAACCCTGCTGTGGTATCAAGTGAGAGGATGCACAGATTGTATCTGACCATCATGAAATTGCACAGGAACATTGACATGAGATTGACAGAAATCATACTAGGATCTCACTGTAAGTAAAATAAGAGCAGAGTCAGAATTTGGACCCTAGATAGTTTGACCCCAAGGCAGACTCTTTCCCTACAAGAAATGGCAGGTGCTTGTTTCTTAGCCTATACCCTACCCTAGATCCTGCTGCCACCAACTGGACTGCTACTGCCACTATACTGTCCCCTCAGTGAGGGACTATATCCCCTTAGGCTCTGAATCACAATAAATCGATCCTCCCTTAAAAATAAAAGGCAGGCCGGCCGTGGTGGTGCACACCTTTAATCCCAGCACTCGGGAGGCAGAGGTAGGAGGAAAGCTGTGAGTTTGAGGCCTACGTGGAACGAGTTCCAGGTCAGCCTGGACTACGGTGAGAGGCTACATTGAAAAAACAAAACAACATAAAATAAAAGGCATGGCTGCTGGAAAGTGCCAGCAGGCTGCTCCTCACCGTTGTCATTGTCCCTGCAAGGCATGGCCACCATTGGTTAGGTCTCCTGTGAACAGACGAGCAGGCTGCAGGCAAAGCAGCTACTTTGTGACTGGAAGGATCCTTGCTCCTTGCTTTTTTTGTTTGTTTTTTGTTTTTGAGGTAGGGTTTCACTCTAGTCCAGGCTGACCTGGAATTCACTGTGTAGTCTCAGGGAGGCCTCAAACTCACCGGTGATCCTCCTACCCCTGCCTCCAGTGCTGGGATTAAAGGCATGTGCCACCACCACGCCCGATGCTCCTTACTTTTAACAATTACTACCGTAAAGTCAGCACCCCTCCTCCAGAGCTTCCTTTTATTCTCCTGGAAGCTGCTGGTCTGGAAGTCAGCAACAGTTCTCCAGGTTCGCAGCCATCAGAGGGCGAAAAGGTAAAGCAATGCTGCCCCCTGCTGCTCATATAAGGAAGCACCCCGTGGGCATGTGGCAGGGCGTTTCCCTGTCCACGCGGCCTGCCCAGGGGTGAAGAGGCTGCTTGAATGTCTGCCCATCGTGCTCTTCTCTTCTCATTTACTGCTCCTGTGGCTTCTTCGTGCATCTGCACTGCATGAACAGAGGCTCAGACCTTCTCCGAAGGGATCAGCTGCCACGTGGCGGGTGCTACAAAAAGGCTGTCTATCTGGCTGCTCTATTCCAAGAGGACCAGAGGGAATTCAAGCATGGAGCCTAACTTGGGCGTGGTGGCACACACCTTTAATCCTAGCACAGAGGTAGGAGGATCCCTGTGAGTTTGAGGCTACTCTGAGACTACACCGTGAATTCCAAGTCAGCCCGGGCCCTACATGGGGCGGGGGCGGGGGGGGGGGGAGAAATCAAGAAGCCTAGAGGGCTATAGCCAGGAGTCTCTTCTCATTGACTTGACCCACTGCAATAGGTGGGTGAGGGCCCTACAGAGAGAGGCAAATAGAGGATGTCTGTTGCCAGAAACCAGAACCATGTGTAAAAGCCCAGGTTCTAGAGCCAGGAGGCCAAGAATGAGAAGCACTGTGCATTTCTAACCCCTCTGCCTCAGGGTCCTGGGCAAAGTCGAGCTAGAAACACTTTTTGACAGTGAGCCTGGGAAGCTGGTGAGTGCTCTCCCCATCCCTGCAAGAATGCCTACTGGGGCACTGCATGACCCCCTGCGGCCTGCGGCAGGCTCTCCTCAGCCCCTGCTCCCCTGGGCCTGCCACCCTTCCACCCTCAGTCCTTCCCTGAGACCAGCAGAGCCTGGGGCAGGGGATCAAAGGCCTGCTTTTTCCCTGGAAGCCTTCAGTGCGGTTGTTAGACAAAGCAGGGGCCCCAGATCGCAAAGACACACAGCCCGGCTGGCAGAGTGGCTGTGCACCACCTTCCCCAGCATGGGACCTGGCAGGCCACTGGCCTCAGTCAGCCTCTGTGATGGTTCATGTCCATTGTCAACTTGATCACAGCAGGAATCAAGGAAGAGCATGGCTCCTGGGTGCATCTGTGAGGAAGAACTTCCCCAGAGTGTGCAGCCCTTCAGGTAGCGGCCAACATAGAATTTCCAACCTGGTGTGGTGGCACGTGCCTTTAGTCCCAGGACTCAGAAGGCTGAGGTAAGAGGATTACCTTGAGTTTAAAGCCAGCCTGGAGCTAGAAAGTGAGTTCCAGGTCAGCCTGGGCTAAAGCAAGACCCTGTCTCAATTAAAAAAAAAAAAAAATCACCCTCCCCTCCACAAAACAACAAAAAGTTTCCAAGATGGGCATGGCGGCGCACACCTTTAGTCACAGCACTTAGGTGAGTTCCAGGTCAGCCTAGGCTAGAGTGAGACCCTACCTCGAGAAACAAAAACAACAACAACAACAAAAATCACAGCACTTGGGAGGCAGAGGTAGGAAGATCACCAAGAGATCTAGGACACCCTGAAACTACATAGTGAATTCCAGGTGAGCCTGAGCTAGAATGAGACCCTACCTCGGAAGACCAAAAAAAGAGTTTCTAGGCAAAACAAATGCTTTTTGCCTGGCTGCCCTTAACAGATGTGAGCAGGACTGAGTTTCTTCAGCCTTCTAGCATGGACCAGTGCTCTCCAGGAATACTCCAGGCCTTCAGTGCCACAGTGGAACTGCTGAGGCATCCAGCCTTGTGGACTGAGCAGCTACCAGCTTGTCAGAGGCTCTAGCCTGCTGACAGCCATTGCTGCTGGTGGTAGTTGGAAGTGAGTGTCCCCACAGCCTCCTGTGTTGTAATGAAGCTTCACACTCAGCCCCAGCTGGTGGAGCCTTTGGGAGGCGGAGCCTTGCTGGAGCAGGTGTGTCAGGGAGACAGACCTTGGGGTTTATTAGTCCAGCCCATTGAGTGTTCAGAGCTAGCTCATGCTCCCGGCTTCCTCCCAGCTGATGTGACAAGATGTGATGCATGCTGCCTGCTCTGCCATGCTTTCCTGCCATGAGGAAGCTTCCCCTCCAAACAGCTGAAATAAACCCACTCCTCGCATAAGCTGCTTTTGGTCAAGTGTTCTGACCCAGCAATGGGAAGGTAACTGTGGTAGCTGGACCGTCCAGCCCACGTTGTAGAAATCTCATTTGTAACATCTATTCACTCCATCAGTTCTCTTCTGTCTCCCACTAGAAAACAGCACCTTCTGATGCCTGAGGCAAACTATCTGCCTGCTTATGACCATCCCTGTCTCTCCAGAGTCCCAGCCCTCTGGCCTCTGTGGTCATGCACCGAACTTCTTTTGTTGTTGCTTTTTTCAAGGAAGGGTCTCACCGTAGCCCAGGCTGACCTGGCACTCACTCTGTAGTCCCAGACTGGCCTCAAACTCACAGCAGGTTCTCCTCCTACCTCTGCCTCCCGCATGTTGAGATTGAAGGTGTGTGTCACCACACCTTGTCTGAGAGAGACCCGTGGGTGGCTGGCCACTCTGCCACCTTCCCACTGAGCTGTGGACTCCTGGGGGCACAGCCTCAGTCTCCCCTGCCTGCCAGTTGTCAAGTGGTCAGTAAACACTGGATAACTTGAAGACACCCTGCTGCTGTGGGGTCTCAGGACCGCCATGCTGAGCGCAAAGCCCAGCCGAAGGTAAACGAAATCCTCGCCCTGCCCGGCCCCGGGGAAGGCTATGGCTGCTGGCGGCAAATGAATGAGAATGCTCCACAGGCAGGGCCACACTGGCTTGGGGAGAGACTGTGTGGCCAGGGCTACTGGGAGGGGCCAAGGGGGGACATGCAGGATCCAGGAACTCACGACTCTCTGTCTTCTGCCTCAGTATCTCCCTGTAGTTTGTTTTCTTCAGTTCTTCGATGATACCTTTATTGGCATCATCCAAGGCCTGTGGAGAGCAGAGGAACTGGTTAACTCTCATAGGCCCCTATTTGGCATCTACTCCTTTTCCTTTCCCCACCCAAGCTGCAGTGCTAGAAGGCAAGGCTGCCACGTCTTCCCTCTGCTTCCAAAGACGCCTGCCCTCCGGGCCATCTAGCCTTTTATTCCTTCCTTTCTTTCTTTCATATATATATTACAAGCAGAGCGAGACGAGAGATACAGAATGGGTGCGCCAGGGCCTCTAGTATGTATGTATGTATGTATGTATGTATGTATGTGTGTGTATATATATATATATATATATATAGTATTTTTTTTGTAAGCAGAGAGAGGGGAGAGAGACATAATGGGTGCGCCAGGGTTTCTAGCTTACCTCAAATGAACTCCAGACACGTGCACCACTTTGTGCATCTGGCTGTATATGGGCACTGGAGAATCAAACCCAAGGTTGTTAAGTTTTGCAGGCAAACACCTGAACTGCTGAGCCATCTCTCCAGCCCCTCATCTAACCTTTCAGTACTGAGGAGCGTGAGACATTTACAACAGCAAGTCAAAATTCGTCCCCCTGGGGCTCAGGTGTGCATGTGGGAGTTGTGGCTATCTACCAGTTTACTCATTTCTACCTTTGCACCTAAAACCACTTTTTTTTTTTTCTTTTCTTTGAGGCATGATCTTAGCTAAGTTGCCCGAGGCTGGCTTTGAACCTACAATCTTCCTGCCTCAGCCTCCCTGAGTCCTGAGTTTATAGGAGTGCACCTCCACTCTGGCCTTCATGAATCTTCACCTGTGAGCATTCAGCAAGTCAACAGTTGAGGAGAAGACAGGCCAAGAAGAAGACAGGCCGAGGCTGGCCAACCTTCAGAGGGCGCCCTCAGCTCCACTTCAGATCTACAGGGCTCTCAAGTTCAGCCAGTATGTTGTGGTGGTGGTTGTTTAGGTCAGGGTCTCACTGTGGCTCAGGCTGACCTGGAATTCACTCTGTATTCTCAGGGTGGCCTTGACCTCTCAGCGATCCTCCTACCTCTGCCTCCCAAGTGCTGGGATTAAAGGCGTGCTCCACCACACCCGGCTCAGTATGGCTTTTTTCCTTTATTAGTGTATAGGTGTGTGGTGTGTATGTGTGTGGGTGCAGAGGTGTATGAGTACACATGCATGTGCAAACGCATGTGTGTGGAGGCTAACACACACATTAGATCACACCCAATTTAGTCTTCAGTACCCACATAAGTGCTGGAGTGGTGGTGCTCGCCTTTAATTCCAGCACTCAGGAGGCAGAGGTAGGAGGATCACCATGAGTTCGAGGCCATCCTGAGACTACATAGCGAATTCCAGGTCAGCCTGAGCTAGAGTGAAACCCTAACTCGGAAAAAAAAAAAAAAAAAAAAAAAAAAAAAAAAAAATCCACACCGAGAGAGAGAGAAAGAGAATGGTCATGCCAGGGCCTCTTGCCAGTACAAACAAACTCCAGACACAAGCACCACTTTGTGCATGGCTTTTCATACATACTTTGGAATCAAACCTGGACCAGCAGCCTTTGCAAACAAGTGCCTTTAACCACTGAGATATCTGTCCAGCCCCATGCTTTCGTTTATTTGAGACAGGGTCTCCCATGTTTACCAGACTTGCCTTGAACTCCTGGGCTCAAGCAATCCTCCTGCCTCACCCTGTAGTTCCTACAAGCATGCACCATTGCACCTGACCTTTATACCGCTCTCTCTGTCTCTTTCAATTTTATTTTATTTTTTTGAGGTAGGGTCTCTGCTCTAGCCCAGGCTGACCTGGAATTCACTATGTAGTCTCAGTCTGGCCTCAAACTCATGGCGATCCTCCCACCCCTGCCTCCCAAGTGCTGGGATTAAAGGTGTGTGCCACCATGCCTGGCTTTTAAATTTTATTATTTTATTTATTTATTTATTTTATTTTATTATTTTATTTTTGGTTTTTCGAGGTAGGGTCTCACTCTTGCCCAGGCTGACCTGGAATTCACTCTGTAGTCTCAGGCTGGCCTCAAACTCACAGCAATCCTCCTACCTCTGCCTCCCTGAGTGCTGGGATTAAAGGCATGCGCCACCACGCCCGGCTTTAAATTTTATTTTTAATTAGTTTACAATGTAGCATGTTTCTTTTTTTTAAATATTTTATTTCTTTATTTATTTGTGAGAGAGAGGAAGAGGCAAAGAGAAAGAGAGAATGGGCACGCCAGGGCCTCCAGCCACTGCAAACCAACTCCAGATACATGTGCCCCTTGTGCATCTGGCTTACGTGGGTCCTAGGGAATTGAACCGATGTCCTTAGGCTTCCCAGGCAAACGCCTTAACCACCAAGCCATTTCCCCAGCCCCACAGGTTTCTTTTTTTAATTTTATTTTTTTAATTGACAAATTCCATAATTATAGACAATAAAAGCATGTTTCCTTACAGCATGTCCATGCACATTTTAGTTTTGGTTGCCCCTGCCCTGCACAGCTTTTGTTTTTTGTCTTTTCGAGGTAGGGTCTCACTCTAGTCCAGGCTGACCTGGAATTCACTCTGTAGTCTCAGGGTGGCCTCGAACTCACGGCGATCCTCCTACCTCTGCCTCCCGAGTGCTGGGATTCCTGCACAGCTTTTATTTATAGGTTGGTCTCAACCTCACAGCGATCCTTCCTACATTAGCCTCCCAAGAGCTGGGATGACTGGTGTGAACCACCATGCCCAGATCTGTTGTCCTTTTGAAGCAGGGTCTCACGCAGCCCAGGCTGACCTCTAACTAACTCGCTGTCTGATGCTCTCTATCTCTGTGTCTCTAACAGCCAGCAGGCACCTGCTCTCTGCCTGTTCACTCTTGAAAGTGCTCTCCCGCCCTCAGAGTGACCTCCAACCCTGCTGCTGGGACAGCCTCCAGCTCTGCCCCCGGGAAACTGGGGCTCTCACTCTGAACACCCCACCACAAACCAGAGCTTGTGCTTTTGTTTCAGTCTTTCTGCTGACACAAGGCTTCTTATGGGCCAGGACCACCGCCAGCCACCCTTGGTCCTGGCTCCTATGCTGACTGCACTCAGAGACGACTCACTGAACAAATGGTCTTGCTCTGTTTGCGGGGTGTCATGGAGGAGAGGATGGGCTGGGAGAGAACATGTGTGCGAATCTTGGAGCACATGGGCAGGGTGATGGTGAAGGTGGGCACTCTTGCCCACCAGGCCAGTGTTGGGGCAAAGTGTGCACTACGGGAGCAGCAACAGGCCAAGGGTGGCGATGGGGTGGCCAAGCTGCTGTGAGAGGTGACAGAAGCAGGCATCAGCCTACTGCCCGTGGTGACCTCTTGGGAGTGACTTCCCACTGCACTAGGGAAGAGCTGTCGTCACTCTGGTCTTCCTAGGAGCATACCATGATCTTGCCTCCCAAAAGGCCCAGTAGGGGCCTGGGGAGATGGTCCAATGGTTAAAGGCTCTTATTTACAGAACCTGGGCTGGAGGGATGGCTTAGCGGTTAAGGTGTTTGCCTGCAAAGCCAAAGGATCCAACTTCAATTCCCCGGGACCCCCCTTAGCCAGATGCACAAGGGGCACACGCGTCTGGAGTTCATTTGCAGTGGCTGGAGGCCCTGGTGCACCCATTCTCTTTTGCTTTCTCTGTCAAATAAATAAATAAAAATAAAATATTAAAAAAAAAAACCCTGCTGGCCCAAGTTCAATTCCCCAACATCCATATAAACACACATGTACAATGTGGTACAGGAAACTGGTATTCATTTGCAACAGTAAGAGACCATGCTTTGTGTACACAAATATATATATGGCTAGCTTCTGTTTTTTTCTTTTTTGAGGTACGGTCTCACTCTAGCCCAGGCTAACCTGAATTCACTACATAGTCTCAAACTGGCCTCTTGAACTCACAGCGATCCTCCTACCTCTGCCTCCAAAGTCCTGGGATTAAAGGCATGAGCCACTATGCCCAGCTTAGTGTGGGCTTTTTTTGTGTGTGTAAAATGTGAGCTGTACTCACGTGTGTACAGATGCGTGTGCATGTGTGTGTGCATATACATTGTGTGTGTGTGTGTGTGTGTGTGTGTGTGCATTCATGGAGACCAGAGGAGAATGGTAGGTGTTCTCTATCACTCATCCATCTCTTTCCTTGAGATGGAGTCTCTCTGAACCTGGAGCAGTCATTTTTGGTCAGAATGTCTGACCAGGGAACTAGCAATTCTCTGGTCTCTGCTTCCCTCAAGACTGGGGTTATAAGTGTGTGGCCACGGGAATCAAACTCAGGGTGAATCAGGTCCTCTCAGGCCCTCGTGCCTGTACAAGTGCCCTTACTTGCTGAGCCATCTCTCCAACCCCAAGAGAAATGTTTCACACAATTTTTGTTTCATATAAAACCTGGTGTATCTGCTGCTATAAGACGGGCAGCAGTAGTAAACATGTCAAAGCTACTGCCCCACCATGCGTGTGCCCTGCAGTCGGTGGGTGATAAGCAGCTGAGGGGACCTGAGGGGCCACCTGGAACCCCGCTCCCCACACCCAAGCCCAGCTGGGGACAAAGGCTCACGCTGATGATGGCCTGTTGTGCCTCGTTGTTGTGGACCAGTTTTGCTCTCTCCAGCGCCTTCTCAAAGTTGTTCACAGCCGACTCGAAGTCTCTCAGCTTCACTGCACAGCAAGGGGAGAAGGCATGGCACAGGCAGTCTGAGACTGTAGCTTGACGGAGTAGCCAGCCTGCCTGAACGTTCACTCGCCAGGGCCCACTGGACGCTTATGTAGACTCAGCCCCAGACGCCGGGTGTCACCACTGAACCGCTCACCACTGTCTCTGAATGGAATTTCTCGTGTGGGCACCATTGAGGACTGGAACTCAGGAGCAAGGGCCTTAGATCCCAGGCCCCTCAGAGGGGTCAGTAAAGGAAGGGGTCTGGGGATAGGGGATAGTGCATGCATCTTTTGTCACTAGAGTGGGGATCCCCAACTTGCCCCACCTACAGCTTGTTCCAGAAGAAGAAATCTCTACTTTCTAAATAGTCATTCAGCTTTTTCAAAAACACTGCATGGGAGTGGGGATACAGCTTAGTTGGTAGAGTGCTTGCCTGGCATGCACGAAGCCTTGTGTTCAATCCCCTGCATTGCATAAACGGTGTAGTGATGTGTGCCTATAATTCCAGCACTTGGGAGGTATGGGCAGGAGGATCAGAAGCTCAAGGTCATCCTTAGCTATAAAGCAAGTTCAAGGCCTTCCTGGGCTACTTGAGACTGTCTCAGAAATGGATAGAGCCGGGTGTGGTGGTGCACACCTTTAATCCCAGCACTCGGGAGGCAGAGGGAAGAGGATCACCATGAGTTCGAGGCCACCCTGAGAGTACATAGTGAATTCCAGGTCAGCCTGGGCTAGAGCGAGACCCTACCTCAAAAACCAAAAACAAACAACAACAACAAAATATATATATATATATATATATAGGACTGGAGAGATGGCTTAACAATTAAGATGGCTTGCCTGCAAAACCAAAACCCAGGTTCAATTCCCCAGGACCCACATAAGCCAGATAAAGTTCGTTTGCAGTGGCTGGAGGCCCTGGTGTGCCCATTCTTTCTATCTGCCTCTGCCTCTCTCTCAACTAAATAAATAAATGAATAGATAGATAAATGCACAGATAAATATTTGGGAGGATATCAAAAGCACAGATCTCTTCTTCTGGAATAATCTCAAGGGCTATGGTCCCTCACCCTCGAGACATAGGCATGGCTGCTGGACCCTCAGCTCCCTTCTGCAGGGGTGATCAAACGCTCCAAAGTCAGAGAGGAAGTGGCTCTGCAGGGCTCATCCAGCCAGCTAGCACTCTCCCAACAGAGCTACATGCCCAGCCCTACCTGGAACTCACTCTGTAGTCTCTAGCTGGCCTTGAACTCACAGTGATCCTCCCACCTCTACCTCTCAAGTGCTCATATTGCCACCACACTCGGCTATATATATATATTTCTATTTTATTTATTTGAGAGAGAGAGAGAAATGGGCATGCCAGGGCCTCCAGGCACTGCAAACGAACTCCAGACGCCATCTTGTGCATCTGGTTTTATGTGGGTACTGGGGAATCGAATCTAGGGCCTTAGGCATTGCAGGCAAGCACCTTAACCACTTGAGTCATCTCTCCAGCCTTTTTTTTTTTTTTTTTCTTGTTTTTGTTTTTTGTTTTTTGAGGTAGGGTTTCACTCTAGTCCAGGCTGACCTGAGATTCACTCTGTATTCTCAGGATCTCTGCCTCCAAAGTGCTGAGATTAAAGGCATGCACCACCACTCCCGGCTTTTTTGGTTTGTTTGTTTTGGTTTGGGTTTTCAAGGTAGTTGAAATTCACTATGTAGTCTTAGGGTGACCTCAAACTCATGGCAATTCTACCTCTGCCTCCCCAAATGCCGGGATTAAAGGCAGGCACCACCATGCCTGGCTGTTTTGTTTTTTTCGAGGTTAGGGTCTCACTGTAACTCAGGCTGTCCTGGAACTCACTCTGTAGTCCCAGGCTGGCCTTAAGTTTACAGTGATCCTCCCACCTCTGTCTCCAGGGTGCTAGGATTAAAGGTGTGTGCCACCACACCTGGCTACATTTTTTTTTTCTTGAGGTAGGTTCTCACTCTAGCTCCGGCTGACATGGAATTCACTATGTCACCTCAGGGTGGCCTCAAATTCACAGCCATCCTCCTACCTCTGCCTCCCAAGTGCTGGGATTAAAGGCGTGCGCCACCATATCTGGCCCAGCCACATTTCTGATAGATAATTTGCATCTTACCTGGTTGTATTATGATCATGGTATTTTGTCTATATTTATGGAAGTTCTCAATATATAGTTTTAAAAATTCACTTGGTTGTAAGGACTTAATACACTAATTTTTTGGTAAAAATTTAGACTTCTGAAATGGTTACCACAATCTAGTCTAAGGACATTTCCATCACTCCAAAAGGGCATTGTGGGGCTGGAGAGACGGCTCAGTGGCTAAAGGCACTCTTGGGCTGGAGAGATGGCTTAGCGGTTAAGGCACTTGGCCTGCAAAGCCAAAGGACCCAGGTTCAACTCCCCAGGACCCACATAAGCCAGATGCACAAGGGGGCGCACGCGTCTGGAGTTCATTTGCCATGGCTAGAGGCCCTAGCACGCACCCATTCTCTTTCTTTCTCTCTACCTGCCTATTTCTCTCTCTCTCTCAAATAAACAAATAAAAATAAAATATTTTTTTAAAAAGGCACTCTTGCTTGTAAAGCCTAACAACTCATGTTCCATTCCCCAGTACCCATATAAAGTCGGATGCACAAAGTGGTGCATGTATCTGAAGTTCATTTGCAGTGACAAGATTCCCTGGGGCACTCATTTCCACTCGCTCTCATTCTCTCACTCTTTCTCCACCCCTCTATCTGCTTGCAAATGAATAAATATTTTTTTTAAAAAACGGCATCATGGGGGCTGGAGAGACGGCTTAGCAGTTAAGGCGGTTGCCTGGGAAGCCTAAGGACCCAGGTTTGATTCCCCAGTACCCAGGTAAGCCAGATGCACAAGGAGGCATGCAACTGAATTAATTTGCAGTGGCTGGAGACCCTGACATGCCCATTCTCTCTTTCTCTCTCAAATAAGTAAATAAACAAAATATCTTTAAGAAGCCATCATGGGACTTAGGGCAATCTGCCAAACCACTCAGTGCCTCCATTCCCCCTCCCTAAAATAAAGACAGTATTCAAACAATAATGCTTGTGTCAAAACCATCTAGGCAGAGCTGGAGGGATGGCTTAGCGGTTAAGGCATTTGTCTGCAAAGTCAAAGAATCCAGATTCGATTCCCTAGGACCCCTGTAAGGCAGATATACAAGGTGGTGACTGCATCTGACATTCATTTGCAGTGGCTCAAGGCCCTGGCATGCCCATTCTCTCTCTTTCTTACTCTTTCTGCCTCAGGGAGGGCGGGAAGGAGGAAGGGAAGAAGAGAGGAAGGAAGGAAGGATCTAGGTAGTCAGACATGGTGGTGCATGCCTTTAATCCCAGCACTCGGGAGGCAGTGGGAGAACTGCTGTGAGTTTGAGGCCACCCTGAGACTACATAGGTGAATTCCAGGTCAGCCTGGGCTAGAGTGAGACCCTACCTCAAAAAAAAAAAAAATTAAGGTGAACAGGGACAGACAGGGATGGTAAGCCCAGCTCTCGGGTTCCTAGCCCGCAGGTGACAGCTGGCTTGAAGCTGCTGAGGTACATAGGATGGGAGTCTCTGTACCTTGTGCCTGTGCCACCAGAACACTGGCATTCAGCTGCCACTCAAGGTCTCCTTCCTCCTCAGCATACTGCTGAGACTTCTCCCCGTAACTCTGGGCCTGCCAGGCCTCGTCCAGCTCCAGGTAACAGCAGCCAATCTCATGGAACAGCCAGATCTTCTCCAGGGTGGTTTTGGCCAGAGGAATCTTTTCCTCCCACCTGAGGACATGAAGAACCAGTGAGCATCTTGAGACCCTCGCTTCCTGCTGGGCCCAGAGAAAACTCATCCTCGCCAGGTGTGGGGAGCACACCTTTAAACCCAGCGCTTGGGAGGCTGAGGTAGGAGGACTGCTGTGAGTTCAAGGCCAGCTTGAGTCTAATTCCAGATCAGCCTGGGCTGGAGTGAGACCCTACCTAAAAAAAAAGCCTCCTCCCACTCCAGTTCAGGGGTGGAGTTAGTAAAGACCAACATATTTCAAGACTATCAAAGCTGTTTTAGTAACATCCTCACCATCAAATTTGTCATAACCATTGAAAATAATGTTTAAAAAGAGCATGAGATGGCTGAAGTGATGGCCTAGTGGTTAAGGTGTTTGCCTGCGAAGCCAAAGGACCTAGGTTCAACTCCCCAGGATCCACATAAGCCAGATGCCCAAGGGGATGCGTGTCTCTAGAGTCTACCCCAGGGACAGTCAGGGCTGGAGCTCAGCCAGGTAGTCAGGTCAGATGGAGAGCACACAGGAAGCTCCTGGGGACCCCAGACAGGCACACAGCCAAGAACAGCCTCCAAGGAAGTCCCACAGGTGGCTTGGCCTACCAGCGCCAAAGCTAAGGATCACTGGAATGTCCTTAACAGTGAACTCCTGAGTCATCTTGAACTTGACCTTTGAATCAGAATTTTTATTTTATTTTATTTTTGTTTTTTGAGGTAGGGTCTCACTCTAGCCCAGGCTGACCTGGAATTCACTATGTAGTCTCAGGGTGGCTTTGAACTCACAGTGATCCTCCTACCTCTGCCTCCCGAGTGCTGGGATTAAAGGCATGTGCCACCATGCCCAGATGATTCAGAATTTTTTAAAAAGCCAGGTGGAATTGAACCTCGGTCCTTAGGAATCACAGGCAAGTGCCTTAACAGGTAAACCATCTCTCCAGCCTGTCCCTAGAAATTCTGATTCTAAGATGAGTGTGGTGGTACATGCCTTTAATCTCAGCCCTCCTGGGACTACAGAGTGAGTTCCAGGTTAGCATGGGCTACAGTGAGGCCCTTCCTTGAAAAAAAAAAAAAGAAAAAATTTAAAGTGGTACATGCATCTGGAGTTTGTCTGCAGGGGCAAGAGGCCCTGATGTGCCCATTCTCCCCACCCCTGTCTCTCAAATAAACAAAAATCTTTTTATATTTTTTTTCTGGTTTTTCAAAGTAGGGTTTCACTCTAGCTCAGGCTGGCCTGGAATTCACTATGTAGTCTCAGGATGGCCTAGAACTTGTGGCAATCCTTTTACCTCTGCCTCCTGAGTGCTGGGATTAAAAGTATGTGCCACCACTCCCGGCTCAACAAAAATATTTTTGTTTGTTTGTTTGTTTTTTGGTTTTTCTTTTTTTCTTTTTTCTTTTTCTTTTCTTTTTTTGGGGGGGGGGTTTGAAGTAGGGTCTCTCTCTAGCCCAGGCTTACCTGGAATTCACTATGTAGTCCCAGGGTGGCCTCAAACTCACAACAATCCTCCTACCTCTGCCTCCCAAGTGCTGGGATTAAAAGCATGGGCCACCACGCCCAGCAACAAAAATATTTTTTAAAAATCTTTTTTTAGGGCTGGGGAAATGGCTTAGCAGGTTAAGGCATTTGACTGCAAAGCCTAAGGACCCTGGTTCAATTCCCCAGGACCTGCGTAAGCCAGATGCACATAGGGGTGTGTACATCTGGAGTTTGTTTGCAGTGACTGGAGGTCCTAGTGTGCCTATTGTCTCTTTCTTTCTATCTGCCTCTTCTCTCTCTCAAATAAATAAATATTTTTAAAAAATTCTTTTTTTAGCCAGGCATAGTGGTACATGCCTTTAATCCTAGCACTCAGGAGGCAGAGGTAGGAGGATCGTAAGAGTTCCTATCTTAAAAAAAAAAAATGAAAACATTTTTTATTGTTTTTTTCAAGGTAGGGTTTCACTCTCTAGTCTAGACTGACCTGGAATTCACTATGTAGTCTCAGGGTGGCTTTGAACTCATGGAATTTCTAGGGACAGGCTGGAGAGATGACTTAGCCATTAAGGCACTTGCCTGTGATGCCTAAGGACTCAGGTTCAATTCCCCAGTACCCAGGTAAACGAGATGCACAAGGTGATGCATGCATTTGAAGTTCATTTACAGTGGCTGGAAGCCCTGGCATGCCCATTCTCTTTCTTTCTCTCTCTCTCTCCTCTCTCTCTAACTCCTTCTTTTTCAAAATTAAATAAATAAAATATTTAACTTAAAAAATAATCTCTACCAAGGTTCAGGGTCTAATGCGGAAGAGGTGGCAGAAAGAATGTAAGAGCCAAAGGAAGGGTAGGACTCCTTACAAAGTGCTCCCTCCAGACATAAAATGGCCTGGATATCCATGACCTCGTAGTGCCTGACACTACCTACACAAGACCATCATAAGAGGAGGAAAAGATCATGACATCAAAATAAGAGAGACTGATTGAGATGGGGAGGGGATATGATGGAGAATGGAGTTTCAAAGGGGAAAGTGGGGGGAGGGAGGGTATTACCATGGGATATTTTTTATAATCATGGAAAATGTTAATAAAATTTGAGAAAAAAAGATACATGAATAAAAAAACAATGGAACAAATAATAATAATAATCTCTAGTGCCATAGCTAAGTAATTTTTCTGGGAAGGGTAGGGTCTCATGTAATCCCAGGCTGGCCTCAAACTCAGCTATGTAGCCAGGAATGATCTTGACCTTCTGATCGTCTGTCTCTACCTCTGGAGTGCTGGGATTACAAGTGTGAGCCACCATTTGGCTCTAAATCCAAGTTTTGATGCCTATCTGTCTGGCATCCTGGTCCCCAACTGGAATCACAGAATGAAGAGACAGTCCTTGGTCACTCACGTGTCAATGGCTTGCTGGAATTTCCCAACTCTGGCAAAAACTCTGCCAATGTTGTCAAGGGCTCTGGATTTTGCATCAGGAAGGTCACTGTGGGGAAGAAGCAAGAAATTGGCTGTTGTAAGGCACTGTGAGATAGAGAAGGAGGCAAGAACTGGGGATCTAGCCTCAGGATTCCAGTTAGAAGAAAGCTACCAAGCTGAGGGAGCTGTGGCACCCCCCCCCCCGAACTTTGATTCTGACATGGGCATCACCAGGACCTTTCTGGAGAGTCAGCTTGCAAAGATGGCCCTGTAATCCAACAATTTCTCTTCTAGGAACTTACTTCAAGATAATGTGACAGGAACACCACATCCAGTGCTTCTGATTTGGTGGAACACTCAGTTAATAGTGAGTGCCCTAGCAATGATAATTTGTAGGTATGAAAAAAAAATTTGAGAAGGGCAGGCGTGGTGGCACACGCCTTTAATTCCAGCACTCAGGAGGTAGAGGTAGGAGGATCACCATGAGTTCAAGGCCACCCTGAGACTACAGAGTTAATTCCAGGTCAGCCTAGAGTAGAGTGAGACCCTACCTCGAAAACTCCACAAAACAGCAACAACAAAAAACTGAGATAAGGGAGGGCAGATTTTTTCATTAAAAAAAAATTTTTTTTTCGTTTTTTTGAGGTAGGGTCTCACTCTAGCCCAGGCTGACCTGAAACTCAATGATTCTCTTACCTCTGCCTCCTGAGTGCTGGGATAAAGGTATACATGCCAAGCTGTCATGTATTTTTTAAAATTAATTAATTTACTTATTTGAGAGAGAGAAAAAGGGAAACAGAGAGGGAGACAGACAGGGAGAGAAAAACAGAGAATGGGCGCACCAGGGCCTCCAGCAACTGCAAATGAATTCCAGACACATGTGCCACCTTGTGTGGCTTACATGGGTACTGGGGAATTGAACCTGAGTCCTTAGACTTCCTAAGTAAGTGCCTTAACCACTAAGCAATCTCTCCAGCCCATCTCAGGTTTTTTCTTTTTTCTTTTTTTCCGAGGTAGGATCTCACTCTAGCCTAGGCTAACTTGGAATTCACTATGTAGTCTTAGGCTGGCCTCGAACTCATGGTGATTCTCCTATCTCTCTGCCTCCCAAGTGCTGGGATTACAGGCATGCACCACCATGCCCAGCTTTTTGTTTGTTTGTTTTGGTTCGGTTTTGGTCCAGCTCAGGTATTTTTCTTTTCAGGAATTTAAAAAAAATATTTTATTTGTATGTATTTATTCAGGAGAGAGGGAGAAAATAGACATAGGGCCTGTAGCCATTGCAAATGAACTCCAGACACATGCCCCACCATGTGCATATGGCTTACATGGGTTCTGGGGAATTGAACGTGGGTCCTTGAGCTTTACAAACAAGCACCTTAACTGCTAAGCCATTTCTCCAGCCCTCTCAGTTTTTTGTTTGTTTGTTGGTTGGTTGGTTGTTGTTTTTGTAGGGACTCACTTTAGCCCAGGCTGACCTGGAAGTCACTATGTAGTCTCAGGGTGGCCTTGAACTCATGGTGATCCTCCTACCTCTGCCTCCTGAGTGCTGGGATTAAAGGCGTGCACCATCATGCCCAGCTTCTCTCAGGTGTTATTTGTTTTTTTTTTCCTCTCAGGTATTTAAAAAAATATTTTTAGTTATTTGCAAGCAGAGATAGGGAGAGAGAGAATGGGCACACCAGGGCCTCTTTTTTTACTGCAAATGAACTCCAGATGCATGTGCCACTTCATGCATCTGCCTTTACATGGGTACTGGAGAATTAAGCCTGGTCTGTCAGACTTTGCAAGCAAATGCCTTTAATCAGTGAGCTATTTCTCCAGTCCTATCTGAGGTATTTTCAAGCACAGGAATAAAGTAGACAGATGGAGTGACTAGGGACTAAGAGGCACTCAGAACTGTGGGGTGAGTAAAACTTTGGCAGGGGAATCAAAAATGACTCCAGGGGCTGGTGAGATGGTTCAGCAGTTAAGGTGCTTGTCTGTGAAGCCTAAGGACCCAGGTTTGATTCCCTAGTACCCACGTAAGCCAGATGTACAAGGTGGTGCATGCATCTTGTTGTGGTCAGGTTGGCATTGCTGGCAGAAATCACCTAACCAAGAATAGCTTTTTTGGGGGGGGGAAAAGGTTTATTTTGGCTTACGGACTCAAGGGGAAGCTCCATGATGGCATGAGCAGAGGGTGAACATCACCCCCCATCAGGTGGACAACAGTGACAGGAGAGTGTGACAAACACTGGCATGGGGAAATTGGCTATAACACCCATAAGCCCACCCCCAACAATACACTCCCTCCAGGAGGCATTAATTCCCAAATCTCCATCAGCTGGGAACACCTGAATCAAATCACCACATGTATTGAGTTTATTTGCAGTGCCTAGAAGCCTTGATGTACCCATTCTCTCTCGCTCTCTCTCTATTTTTGTTTTGGGGGTGGCGTGTTCGAGGTAGGGTCTCGCTCTAGCTCAGGCCTGACCTGGAATTCACTATGTAGTATCAGGGTAGCCTTGAACTCACAGCGATCCTCCTACCTCTGCCTCCCGAGTGCTGGGATTAAAGGCATGCGCCACCACGCCTGGCTAACTCTCCTCTCTTTTTCTGCCTCTTTCTCTCAATCTCTCTGTTTCAAATAAATAAATAAATAAATAAATAAATAAAATATTTTTAATATTTTATTTACTAGAGAGAGAGAGAGGGAGGGAGGGAGCGAGAGGAGAGAGGGAGAGGGAGAGAATGGGCATGTTAGGGCCTCTGGCCCTGTAAACAAACTCCAGATACATGCACCACCTTGTGCATTATGTGGGTCCTGGGGAATCAAACCTGGGTCCTTTGGCTTTGTAGGCAAACGCCTTAACCGCTAAGCCATCTCTCCAGCTCAAAATAAAATATTTTTAAAAATAACTCCAAATGTTAGAAGCAGGATGCTCAGAAAGTGATGGTCCCTATCCAGAGGACTTGAGCTTATTTCTTGGAGTGATATCACTATTATGAATGCTAAGGACTGTCTCAATGTCTCCCTCCTCTCCTTTATTTTCTGAACTGGCAATCAAACCCACGGCCAAGCTATCACGAAGCTATCCCATGGCCTCAAATTCTTATTAAAAATATTTATTTATGGGCTGGAGAGATGGCTTAGCGGTTAAGCTCTTGCCTGTGAAGCCTAAGGACCCCGGTTCGAGGCTCAGTTCTCCAGGACCCACGTTAGCCAGATGCACAAGGGGGCGCACACATCTGGAGTTCGTTTGCAGTGGCTGGAGGCCCTGGCGCGCCCATTCTCTCTCTCTCTCTATCTGACTCTTTCTCTCTCTGTCACTCTCAAATAAATAAATAAAAATGAACAAAAAAATTTAAAAAAATTAAAAAAAAAATATTTATTTATTTATTTATTTATTTATATTTATTTTCTGAGATAGGGTCTCACTCTAGCTCAGGCTGACCTGAAATTAACTCTGTATTCTCAGGGTGGCCTCGAACTCGCAGCAATCCTCCTACCTCTGCCTCCCAAGTGCTGGGATTAAAGGCGTGTGCTATTTATTTACTTACTAGTTTTATTTTTTTATTTTTCAAGGTAGAGTTTCACTCTAGCTCAGGCTCTCCTGGAATTCACTATGTAGTCTTAGAGTGGCGTCAAACTCATGGTGATCCTCCTCTGCCTCCTGAATGCTGGGATAAAAGGCGTGCGCCACCATGCCCGGCTATTTATTTTTTAAGATAGAAGAGAGAGAAAGAGAATGGGTGCACCAGGGCCTCATGTCACTGCAAATGAATTCCACTTCATGCATCTAACTTTACATGAGTACTGGAGAATCAAACCCCGGCTGTCAGGCTTTGCAAACAAGTGTCTTTAACCATTTAGCCATCTCTCCAGCCCTGTCTTAAATCTTGAGGGTACTTTTGCAATTTCTCTTCCCTTACCCTCTAGGGGAAGAACTGTAGTCATGTCCACACCTCAGCTGAGCAGGAGATGCACAGGCTGAGTGCTGAAGGACTCACCTAAGGTCCTACAGGTGGGTCAGGTCTGCCTACACTCGGGGTCACACGTGCTTCATGAGGCTTACTTGTCCTCACTCGGCCCGCTTTGTTCCTGCTCCTCCCGGGCCTCTCTTTCACCCCTTACAATACTGTTTCCCAACCTGAAGCTTCCTCCTTTTTTGTGTGTTTTTTGAGGTAGGGTCTCACTCTAACCTGGAATTCACTATGAAGTCTTAGAGTGGCTTCAAACTCAAGATCCTCCTATGTCTGCCTCTGGAGTGCTGGCATTAAAGGTGTGTGCCACCAGGCCTGGTCCTGAAGCTTCCTCTTGCCTCAGGCCTTCCTACAGGGCACGTGTGCACCGCACTGCCAGGGAAGTCCTCCTGCAGACAGTTCTCATAGCAGTGGACTCTACTTATCACAACTGTAATTCAGTGCCATTGTTACCTTTTGTCAGACATCTGCAGGGAAATGGTCCCTGGGTCTGGTCACTGTGATGATCCCATTGGTAGGAGTACGTGGTAGGCCTGGGTCTGGAAGCATGATTGTTGAAAGGACACAAGACTAAAAAATTGGCTCGGTGTGGTGGCACACATCTTTAATCCCAGCACTCAGGAGGCTGAGGTAGGGGATGGCTTTGAGTTCGAGGCTAGCCTGACACTACATAGTGAATTCAGGGTCAGCCTGGGCTAGAAAGAGACCCTAGCTCAGGCTGGAGAGATGGCTTAGCAGTTAAAGGCACTTGCCTGGGAAAGCCTAAAAACCCAGATTTGATTCCCCAGTACCCACATAAAGCCAGATGCACAAGGTGGCACATGTGTCTGGAGTTTGTTCACAGTGGCTAGGACCCCTGGCATGTCCATTCTCTCTCTCAAATAAATAAAGTATTAAAAAAAAAAAGAAACCTCACCTCAATAGACCCAAGCCAACCAAAAAAACCAGCTGGGTGTGGTGGCACATGCCTTTAATGCCAACACTAGGAGGCAGAGGTAGGAGAATTTATGTGAGTTCTAGGCCAGCTTGAGCTAGTGAGACTACCTTGAAAACCAACCAACCAACCAAAATGCTACCAGTCTAGGTCAGATCTGCCTTCTATCCTCAGTCTTGGATCCTCCCCTCTTCCAGAATCTACTCTGGCCTGCAGGGTGGAAAATGGGGACTACGCTATCGGCCACCCTTGCAAAGGCAGTGGCAGAGCCCCACGTCCCGCTCCCGGGCCTGGGGCACTCACTGCTCCTTGGCGATCTCCAGGTCCTTTCTGTGGCTCTGCAGGGCCGCCGCCATCTGCCCCAGCTCAATCTGGGCGTTGCCTATGCAGCTGTACAAGTTGCCAACCAGCTCATCCTTGTTGGGCACCTCTTCCTTGTCCCAGCCCAGAACCTTCTTCAGCACTTTCTCCGCTTTTTGAAGACTCCCTTCAGCACTGCCACTGGTCAGCACTGGGAAGAGAAGAAGGGCATGTGGAGGCGAGGGCGGCCTCCTGGGCCATGGTGGGTGGTCTAATAGCTCTCCCACCAGGCAGTCTCCATCCACAGGTCAGGCTACCAAGTTGCCCCCTCCCCACCTGGCAAGGGTGGGAGGCCCTGCCCAACACCCCTGGGAACACCACCCACACATGTCGATGTCCTCTAGGCTCTTGAGGATGTAGCGGGCGGTCTCAGAGGGTCTGCGCTTGCGGTCACGCAGCCATTTCTCTTGCATCAGCTTCCGATCTCGCTCCCTAGCATAGATGGGCTTCTGCTGCCTCCAGAAGTTGCTACGCCTGTCCAGGTAGTTGATGCCTGTTATGATAAGGTCCTCCACGGTCAGGCCGCCCTTGATGGTCCCTTTGATGAGGTCTGTGGGGAAGGGGTTTGAGGAGATACCAGTGAGATCAGTTGTCTCTAAGGGAGCCATCCCCTCTAGGCTTGGGGTCCTTGCTGTGGGACACTGTGAGAGCTCAGCCTGCAGACGTAGGCACAGTAAGGAAGTGAGGGCACATGGGGGTGAGATGGGTCTACTGGCCAGGCCAGGATGAGGCCAGAGCCCCCTCTCAGGCAGCATATCTTTTGAGATAGGGTCTCACTCTAGCCTAGGCTAAGTTGGAATTCACTATGTAGTCTCAGGCTGGCCTCGAACTCATGGTGATTCTCCTATCTCTCTGCCGCCCAAGTGCTGAGATTAAACACGTGCACCATCATGCCCAACTTTTTTTTTTTTTCTTTTTTGATTTTTCAAGGTAGGGTGTTGCTCTAGCCCAGGTTGACTTGGGAGTCACCATGTAATCTCAGGCTGGCCTCGAACCCACAGAGATCTTTCTACCTCAGCCTCCTGAGTGCTGGGATTAAAGGCATGTGCCACCATGCCCAGCCTGTTTTTGGGGTTTTTTTTTTTGCACATATGTGCATGTGTCGTGTACATATACATGTTTCTATGTGTATGCATATGCATGAATTAGGCTAGGCTGGCTGGCCAGTGAGTTCCAGGGATCCTCTCTGCCTCCCAGGCTCTGGGATTATGGGATTATAGGCATTCACAGGGGGGACTGGAGATCAAACTCAGGTCCTCATACTTGCAAAACAAGAACTTCATTGACTAAATGACCTTCCCACACCCTCTTTTTTTTCAAGGTAGGGTCTCGCTCTGGCCCAGGCTGACCTGTAATTCACTATGTAGTCTCAGGCTGGCCTCGAATTTGTGGTGCTCCTCCTACCTCTGCCACCCAAATGCTGGGAATTAAAGGTGTGCACCACCATGCCCAACCCAACACCTTTCAGGCACTCTCGGTACAAGCCCTTCATGGAAAAGGAGTAGCTGACAACTGTTTAATAAATAAACCTGTCATCAGGGTTCCCCACTTTCTGTGTCCCCAGAGAAGAGTCTAAATCCCCAACCCAGCTCAGACTGACAGTGCTCAGTGAGTCCAGGTGCCAAGTATGCTGGTGCATGCTGGGGGCTGGAGGAGAATGCCCAAGTCCTGCCCAGTGCCTGGCTAGAAGCTGGAGCTGGAGCAAGGCCACACAGGGTGGTGGTCAGGCCACCCCTCCCTCCCTCCCTCCACAACAGGGCCTCTGGAGAGCAGGATGCTTTCAGGCCTGTGACTGGGGAGATGCAGCAGCAGTGAAGCTGTCTGCATGCCGCCGCTCGACAGACAGCCCCGCAGATAACCTTAGGAAGCCAGTTCTGGGGAGAAGGCTTATGTTGCCAGGGTGGCGCCTGCTCAGGCTAATCAGCTCATGGCAATACGCACCACACTTTTTTTTTTTTTTTTTTTTTGACATTCATTTCAAGGCTCTGTCCTGTGTTGTGTTGCCAACAGCATATAGTGGGGAAACGAATGATAGATTTGATACCAGCATTGATGTCACCAGTAACTTGACTGTCACCTTGAACATTCAGTGAATCCTCTTTCCTTATCTATGAAATGAGGGATTGGACCAGATGACCTACTAGAGTGCACAGCACTAATATGCATCTATGAGGTTCGTTTACCCAGGAGATGGCCCTTCAGGGACTATGGCTGTGGCTATGATTCGGATCTTGAATGTCCTCTAGTGGCCCCATGTGTTGAAGTCTTGGTGCTATTAGGAAATGGTGGAACCTGTAGGAGGTGAGGTCTACTGGAAGGAAGTTAGGACAATGTGAGCATGCCCTTGAAGGACAGTGAGACTCCTGCCCTTCCTGTCTCCCTGCTTCCTGGCCACCACGAGGTGAGAAGCTTTGCTCCCACTATGTTCTGCCAACAGTAGGCCCCAAAACAATTGAGTCACCTGACTATGAACCGAAACCTCTGAAACCCTAAGCCAAAGTAAATCTTTCCTTCTTGTAAGTTGATTATCTTGGTCATTTTGTCAGAGTAATGGCAAGGCTAACACTGTTTTAAAGAAGCCCATATCTCTACTGTTCCTTCTGCGAGTACTTAAAATCACTGGCTCTGAAAATGAACTTCTTAGGGGCTGGAGAAATGGCTTAGTGGTAAAGGCGCTTGCCTGAAAATGAACTTTTCTTTTTATTTTTGTTTACCTTTTGGTTTTTGAGGTAGGATCTCATTCTAGCCCAGGCTGACCTGGAATTCACTGTGTAGTGTCAGGGTGGCCTCGAACTCACAGTGATCCTCCTACCTCTGCCTCCCAAGTGCTGGATTAAAGGCGTGTGCCACCATACACATTTTTTTTTTCAAGGTAGGGTCTCACTCTAGTTCAGGCTGATCTAGAATTCACTATGTAGTCTCAAGCTGGCTTCGAACTCATGGCGATCCTCCTACCTCTGCTTCCAGAGATAACCAACTGGGATTAAAGGTGTGCACCACACCTGGCTTGATTCTTATACTCAAAGATGAGCTATGGGGCTCCAGAGATGGATCAGTGATTAAGGCACTTGCCTGTAAAGCCTAAGGACCCAGGTTTGATTCCCCAGTACCCATGTATCTGGTGCATGCATATGGAATTCCTTTTAAAGAAAATAAAAAAAAAAAAAAGATGAGCTCTGTCATTGCCTAGCTCAGTGTGACTTCAGTTTTCTCATCTGTAAGCTGAGAATGCTGGTAAAACCTGTCAGTCACGTGTCAGCCAACACTGCATGACCGCTCTGCATTAAGCATCTTCCCCAGACTTCCTTTGCCCTGAGTCCCTGTCGGTAACCAAGGCTCTGAAACCTTCATCCAACAGGAGCTTCTCCAAATACTCCTTGTCCACATAGAGCTCCCCCAGCAGCTGGCGGACGGTCTTCTCGCTCTTAAGTGAGCCCCTCCGCTTGGATTCTCTCTTGGTGTTGTGTAAGAGTTGCTTTATGGGTTGAGGCTTCTGCTGGGCTTTCATACTCTGGAAAATGGAGAGCACCCACTGGAGCCTCAACAAGAAACACTGGTGCCCAGCATGACCCCAGAGCCAGACACTCCATGTTCCTGAGCCTCAAGGCTCCCTTTGGACTGAGAACCATGGAATGTGCTTGGTTGGGCAAAATTCCAGTCCTGAGACCACTCTGGGACTGGGGCAGAATGTCATGACTGCCCGTGATGGACAGGAGCTAAATGTTCCCAAGTGAAAGAGAGGGTTCTGCAGGTACACGTGGCCTCAAAGCCAGGCACCTTACCTCAGCCTGCTTGCTTAAGAAGGAGAGGTCTCCTTTGTTCTCCAGCTTAATGGAAGAAGGACCTGCAAGGACAAAAAAGCTGGGGCTCTGCTTGGCCAAGCCTCTCCGGCATGACCTGTCACATATTTTTATGTGGAAATGACTGCCTTTGGCAGGTTGATGGTGGGGGCTGTGGCACAGCTGGCCCTGAGGCACCCTAGCATGCAAATGTGCAGGCTGTGTGGTACTGGGCTCTCCCAGGAGCTGGACAGGCCCCCACTAGCCCAAGACTGAGGCAGATTTCCAAAGGGAGGGCCTGGGATTCAGGGGAAACTGTCACCTGCCATCTCAGCATTCTGCAGCCCATAGTGGCAAGCTGTCCCCAGCCTCTGTCTTCCCCCATCGCAAAGCTGATGGGGAAAACCAGCCCTTGGAGAGAGGAAGTCAGGGTCCCAGGAAGGCTGGACTGGGGACGACACACCATGACTTTAGGCTACAGACAGGCTTATTCTAAAGCAGCCTTCCAGTGTGACTTGGAGGTCACCCAGCAGATAGTTCTTAATCTGTGACATCATCATGAACAGTCAAATCCAAATGAGACTCTCAGCTGGCCTGGTGGTAGTTGCCTGCACAGTGTTCCTCATGCCTTCCCCAAACCCAAGTGTTCCTGGATAGGTCACAGCCCCTCTGCTCACTCACTTCCCACCGAGTTGTTGATGGCTTCCTGGGCTTTCTGAATGCCAACTTTGAATTCCCGATCAGGCCTCAGCTTGTAGCCTCGATGATAGAATACCAAGGCAAACTCAAAGTCTCCCATGGTGTACAACGTCTCGGCCTTTTGTAAAATCCCCTGGAGTAAGACAGCGAGTCATAGTCAGGTGGACAGACGAGGCTTACAGGATGCAGGTGTGGAAGGATGGAAGGGCACTGGGCTGAGGGTCAAGGTTGGAATACAAAGGGCAACAGCCAGGCAAGTGTCCTGAGAAGTGTCCAGGCACTCCGGCTAGCTCTTCACCTCCTGGCAAGCAGAGACCGTTGCCAGCAAGGGAAGGGGTGAAAGCAAGGCTGAGTCCTCCCACCCAGCAGTCACCTTGCAGAAAGTCGGGTCGCTCTGCAGGGATGCCTCAGCATCTTTCAGGGATTTCTCCAAGTCTCCCATCTTCAGGAAGCACTTGGAACGGGCAACCAGGCAGTTCTTGTCTCCGCTCTGCAGCTGAAGAGCCTGGCAAAGGGAACACTGAGGTGGGCAGGCACCAGGAAAAGCAAGACCGCTGCCTGACCAGAAAGGGCAGTGCACACTTCCTGCAGTTTCAAGGGGACCCCTCAGATCAGCAAACAGGCCTCCATCTCACCAGACACGAGCAGCACAACATGATCTTTGCTCAGTGAGCTCAACCGTGCAGCTGCGTGTGACTGACAGAGGAGGAGGCCCAGTCACAACTACTGTGGAAGACACTGGTCAAGAATGGGAGTCAGGGCTGCAAAAGTGCTTACTGGCTAAAGAGCTTGCCTGCAAAGCCTAAGGACCCAGGTTCAATTCCCCAGGACCCACATAAGCCAGAGAACAAGGTGGCACATGCGTCTGGAGTTAGTTTGCAGCAGCTAGAGGCCCTGTCATGCCCATTCTTTCTTTTTCTCTCTCTTTTCCTCTTTCTTTCTCTCTCAAATAAATAAATGAAGAAAAGTAAAATATTGAAAAAAAAAAAGCATGGGAGTCAGGGCTGGAGTCAGCGGTTAAGGTGCTTGCCTGCAAAGCCTAAGGACCCAGGTTCGATTCTCCAGGACCCACATTAGTCAGATGCACAACATGGCATATGCCTCTGGAGTTTGTTTGCAGCGGCTAGAGGCCCTGACATGCCAAACCTCTATCTGCCTCTCCCCCCCCCCACCCTCAAATAAATAAATAAAAAGAACAGGATTCATCTGCCAACACCTGAAATCCTTTCCAGCAACCTCAGGATATATTTTTTTAATTTTTTGTTTATTTTTATTTACTTATTTATTTGAGAGCAACAGACAGAGAAAGAGGCAGATAGAGAGAGAGAGAATGAGTGTGCCAGGGCCTCCAGCCACAACCTCAGGATATTTTGTTCACACCAAATTCAATCACAAACCTGAAATGGCTGCATATCACTATCCAGTCAAATTTCTCAGGCTAAAACAAACAAAATAGATTTTAGAACAGTCTGAAATTTAGCTTCTCTGTTTCACTAGCCTGTGGAGAAAGGTGCTAGGTATTGCAACCCAGAACATTATGCATGATGGCCAAGTGTTCTACCAATAAACTACACACTGAGCCCAAGCTTTCTCGTTTTCCTTTTTCTTAATTTTTGTTTGTTTGTTTGTTTGTTTGTTTGTTTGTTTGTTTTTCAGGTAGGATTGCACTCTAGCTCAGGCTGACCTGGAATTCACTATGTAATCTCAGGGTGGCCTCGAACTCACACCGATCCTCCTACCTCTGCCTCCTCAGTGCTGGGATTTTTTTTTTTTTTTAAGTTCTTTAAGAGAGAGAGACAAACTCCAGACATGTGTGACTTTGTGAGTTTTGCTTTACATGTGTACTAGGGAATTGAACACAGGACCATCAGGCTTTGCAAACAAGTCCCTTTAACTGCTGAGCCATCTCTCTAGCTTCTTTCTTTTATCCCCCCCCCCCCCCGGCCAACAAGTTAGAGTCTCACTCTAGCCCAGGCTGACCCGGAATTCACTATGTAGTCTCAGGGTGGCTTCAGACTCACAGCAAGCCTCCTACCTCTGCCTCCCAAGCGCTGGGACTAAAGGTGTGCATTACTCATGTCCGGCTCCTTTCTTTTCTTCTTATTTTTAAAATTTTACTGGGTTGGAGATATGGGCTTAGTGGTTTAGGTGCTTGCCTGCGAAGCCTAAGACCCAGGTTCAATTCCCCAGTACCCATGTAAACCAGATGCACAAGGTGGCGCATGTGTCTGGAGTTCGTTTGCAGTGGCTAAAGGCCCTGATGTGCCCATTCTCTTTCTACCTGCCTCTTTTCTCTCTCTCAAATAAATAGTTACATATTTTTTTAATTTTTTTATTGGTTTTTCAAGATAGGGTTTCACTCTAGCCCAGGCTGACCTGGAATTCACTATGTAGTCTCAGGGTGGCCTCGAACTCACAGTGATCCTCCTGCCCCTGCCTCCCGAGTGCTAGGATTAAAGGCGTGCGCCACCATGCCCAACTAATACTTTTTTAATGTAGGAGATTGAGAATTATCACTATTTCAGGAGCTAAAGATGAAAATGCCAGAAAAACTGTGTTGTGGCCCTGAGCAAGGACAGGTACTCCCTCAGCCCCCGTGTCTTGTTATCTACTGTGTGTGTCTTTGACCCAGGGTCCCATGTAGCTCTGGATGGCCCCACACTCACAGTGTAGCTAAGGCTAGCCTGCAGCTCCTGATCCTCCAGTCTTCACCTTCCAAGTATATCAAGGACTACCGGTTCTATCCTGTCATCTTTTGATTGAGGTCATCACTTTAGGCATGGTGGACTGTCTGGCCTTCAGGCTGGTATTTAGTCCATTCTAAGACTTTCCTATATTTCCAAGAAGAGGAAGGAGCTACTCTCATTCCTGGAATAAGAAGACAGCTCCTGCACAGCTACCTTCCCTTGGGGCAAACTTCTCGGGTCTGGGCTGCTCCAGGATAAGATTTGCTCCAGAAAGAGGTGAATGGGCAGGGCAGAGCACCCAAGCTCAAACATTTGTCCATCTGATCATCTTCCTCATTTTCATTTTATTTACATTTCATTTTTTAAAATATTTTATTTGCCGGGTGTGGTGATGCACGCCTTTAATCCCAGCACTCGGGAGGCAGAGGTAGGAGGACTCGCTGTGAGTTTGAGGCCACCCTGAGAATACAGAGTGAATTCCAGTTCATCCTGGGCCAGAGTAAGACCCTACCTCGAAAAACAAAACAAAACAAAAATTATTTGTATTTATTTATTTGAGAGAGAAAGATAGAGAAAGAGGCAGGTAGAAAAGAGAGAATGGGTGCACCAGAGCCTCTAGCCTCTACAAACAAACTCCAGACACGTGCCATCTTATGTGGGTGCTGAGGAATCAAACCTGAGTCCTTTGGCTTTGCAGGCAACTAAGCCATCTCTCGAGCACATGTTCTATTTATTTACTTTGGTTTTTTGAGGGAGGGTCTCACTCTAGCCTAGGCTGACCTGGAATTCACTTTGTAGTCTCAGGGTGGCTCCAAACTCATGGCGATCCTCCTACCTCTGCCTTGAGTGCTTGGATTAAAGGCGTGCGCCACCACTTACATGTTTTGTTTTATTTTATTTGGCTGGTTTTTTTCCAGGTAGGGTCTCACTCTAGCCCAGGCTGATCTGGCATTCACTATGTAGTCTCAGAGTGTCCTTAAACTCATGAAGATTCTCCTACCTCTGCCTACTGATGCTAGAACTAAACGACGTGCACCACCATGTCCGGCAAAATGTACTCTTTTTTTTTTTAAGGGAACAATCACAGGGGTTAAATGCTATTTCCATCACATCATACCAAAGGCACATAATAGAACAACATGACTAGCATTGTTGACGGTGACCTTGATCACCTGGTTGTGGTAGTATGTCAGGTCTCTCCACTGTAAAGTTACTCTGTCTGTTTCCTCCCCCACATCTTCTTGCACTAAACTGGAAGGAAGTTTCTTTTTTGTTTGTTTTGTTTTTCCGAGGTAGGTAGGGTCTCACTCTAGCCCAGGCTGACCTGGATTTCACTATGTAGTCTCAGTGTCCTCGAACCCACGGTGATTCTCCTATCTCTGCCTCCCTAGTGCTGGGATTAAAGGCATGCACCACCATACCCTGTTTTACTTTACTTTTTTTTAAGTCATCCTTGGGGCTGGAGAGATGGCTTAGCAGTTAAGGCACTTGCCTGCAAAGCCAAAGGATCCCAGTTTGATTCTCCAGGACCCTTGTAAGCCAGATGCACAAGGGGGCACATGCATCTGGAGTTTGTTTACAATGGCTGAAGGCCCTGGCATGCCCATTCGCTCTCTCTCTCTCTGTCTCTTTCTCTGTATCAAATAAATAAATAAAATATATTTAAAGTCATTCTTTTTTTTCTAATTGTATTTATTTATTTACAAGCAGAGAGAAAGGGAGAAGAGACAGAGACAGAGAGAGAATGGGTGTGCCAGGGCCCCTAGTTACTGAAAACAAACTCCAGATGCATGAACTGCATCCCCTTGTGCATCTGGCTTACGTGGGTACTGGGGAATCGAACCTGGGTCCTTTGGCTTCTCAGGCAAGCACCTTAACCACTAAGCCATCTCTCCAGGCCAAATAAAATATTTTTTAAAAAGAACACATTTTGGGCTGGAGAGATGGCTTAGTGGTTAAGCCGCTTGCCTAAGAAGCCTAAGAACTCATGTTGGAATCTCCAGGTCCCACGTAGCCAAACAGTGATGCAAGCACACAACTGGTACATGCACCACAAGGGGACACACGCATCTGGAGTTCATTTTCAGCAGCTGAAGGCCCTGGTGTGCCCATTCTCTCTCCCTCCCTCTTCCTCTCTCTCATCATAGACTTGAGTTAGCTCTGTGAGTTAATCATAAAACAACTGAAAGTAGCAGGAGAGGTCAGATTCCGGATACAAGGGAGGACTTAAGTGGAAAGTGGTAGAAAATGAACAAGGATGCAGTACATCTGTGACAGTGGTGTATCAAACAGGAATGAGGGAATTAAGAACATTTTATTTATTTATTTGAAAGAGAGACAGAGAGAGGCAAGCAGGTAGAGAGAGAGAATGGGTGCGCCAGGGCCTTTAGCCACTGCAAACGAACTCCAGACACTGGGAATTGAACCAGGGTCCTTGGGCTTTGTAGGCAAACGCCTTAACCGCTAAGCCATTTCACCAAACCAGGAATGGGGGAATTAGACGCAAGTCTTCTCTGCGTCATTAGGACCTCAGGGTTAACGATGATGGAAAGTGGTGCCAAGGACAGGCAGTAGTGCACACATGTAATCCCAGAGGCCAAGGCAGGAGGGTTATCAGTTCAACACCAGCCAAGACTACATAGTGAGGGATCTTGTCTCCAAGAAAGGACGCTGGCAAGAATGGTGCACACCTGTAAATCCAGCACTCTGGAAAGAGATATAGGAAGATCACTGCACATTCTAGACCAATGAAGTAACCAGCCAGCTTTGGCTGTCTCAACTGAGGCTGGCAGCCAGGTAAGGTGGGGGCTCACCTTTATTCCCAGCACTAGGGAGGCAGGTAGGAGGATCACCGTGAGTCCCAGGCCAACCTGAGACTAAAGAGTGAATTGCAGGTCAGCTTGGGCTAGAGCGAGACCCTGCTTCAAAAACAACAAAAATAACTAAACAAACATAAGGCTGGGGAACTAGGGGTAGTGGTGCAACCCTTTAATCCCAAGGGAGGCAGAAGTAGGAGTATCGCAGTGAGTTGGGGGCCAGCCTGAGCTAGACTGACACCTTAAAAAGAAAAAAGAAAAAGGAAAAGGAAAAGGGAAAAAAAAAAAAAAAAAACAGGGCCTGGGCATAGTGGCACATACCTTTAACCCCAGCACTGGGGAGGCAGAGGTAGGAGGATCGCCGTGAGTTCGAGGCCACCCTGAGACTACAGAGTGAATTCCAGGTCAGCCTGAGCTACAGCGAGACCCTACCTCGGAAAACAAACACACACGAAAAGAAGAATGAGAAGAAAAGCGGGTGAGGGTCGGGAGCAGCACTCACGTTGCTGAAGCTCTGGGCGGCCTTGGCGAACTCCCCGCACAGATAGAGCCGCTCGCCCTCCGCCATGTAGGAGGGAAAGGTGCTTCGCAAGGTCTCCGCTTCGGCGTCGGCCATGGTGACCCGGTGTTTGGAGACCCCCACACACACACCGAAGCGGAGCGAGAGAGCTGAGCTTGGTAAAAGACCGGAGAACCTCGGCGCGGCTGGTAGAAACCCCGTCTCTTAGCAACCGGAGACAGACGCTGACTTCCGGTCCCGCCCCGCCCCCAGCGAGGGGGCGGCGCCAGGACCGCGGGAGCGCCGGCCCGGAGTGCGCGTGCGCGCGCGTGGCCGCCGTTCACACGACCTGCAAGTGATGAGCGCGTGGCCGGCGGCTGGAGGACCGAGGCGCTCCGCGGCTGATCGCCGGTGTCGTCCCTGTCGCCTCTGTCCCCAGTTGCCACGTGAAAGGCCTCCCTGGCAAGGTAGCCAAGAAAACAAGAGTAGGAGGCAAAATTCCAAGTAGGCATAAGGCATACGCGCCCTGTTGCACTGCCGGTAGGGAGACCGAATTTTGAGCTTGCTGTCAGAGTTTTTGAGGCAGTCTGCACTCCTGTCACTTCCTAACCGCGTGACCCGGGGCACAGCACATAAGGGCTCTGAACCGTACATATCCCACTTGCCAACATGAAGATCACAGGACCCTCCCCCACCCCCACTCCCCCACCCCCAGGGAAGTGAGGCTTTTCATGAGACCACAAAGGAAAGTAAGGATGGGTTCAGCTTTCAGTCTCGTAACACGTTGAACTCCTCCTAGGACTAGGCCTGGACTAAGTCCATCCTGACATCCTTCCCCATCCACTCAACACCCCTGAAATAAAAAGCGGACTAATACAGGGCATGATGTTTCACACCGTTAGTCCCAGCACCTCGGAGGCTGAAATAGGAGGATCACTCTTGAGTTCAAGGCCAGCCTGGGCTAAGTAAAGTGAGACCCTTCCTCAAAACAAAACAAAAACAAAAAGTGGGCTAGGTGGTTTCAAACTTCTACAATACCCCAGTAGCTCAATTGTCTCAACTACATTACTTTCAAGAAGTCTACCCTCCAAGCTGAGGAAGACAGACAACCTGTTGACCAAAGGTTTGCTCACGGTTACCCAGTTAAAGCCAGATGCACAAAGTAGTGCATGCACCTGGAGTTTGTGGGCAGTGGCAAGAGGCCATGGTACACCTATACTGTGCTGGCAAATAAGTAAATAAATAGATAATTTTAAAAACATCTGCCCCCAAAAGAGATTGTAACCTTCACTTAGGCAGAAACCTTGTCTTAAATTACACCAGCTGGGCATGGTGGGTCACACTTTTTGTTTGTTTGTTTTTTGTTTTTTGTTTTTTAAGGTAGGATCTCCCACTAGCCCTGGAACTCACTATGTGGTCTCAGGGTGGCCTCAAACTTATGGCGATCCTACCCCTGCCTCCGGAGTGCTGAGATTGAAGGCTTGCGCCACCTCACCCAGTGTGCACGCCTTTAACCCCAGGAGGATCACGTGAGTTCTAGGCCAGCCTGGGACTACAGGGTGAGATTGTCAGGCTGGGCTAGAATGAGACCCTGCCTGGAGAAAACCAAATATATGCACTTTTTTTTTTTTTTCTAGAATCCAGCAACTGGCACATAGTAGGAGAAAACAACTCATTGTTGGGATTTGGAAAAAGATACCCATACCTTCACACATACATGCCCACACAAATGAGTGCGAGCGACCTATAATCCCAGCACTCAGAAGGCTGAAGAAAAAGGATCCATTCTAGTTCAAAGTTATCTGAGGCTATATAGAGAGTTCAAAGCCATCCTGGGTTACATAGGGTAGACCCTGTCTCCACCTACAGCATACTGTATATAAAACTGGAAAACCTGGGTAAGGTCAATGGATCCTCCTCATGTTGATTTTCTCATTGAGTTATTATACCTTCAAGGTTTTTCAAGATTACCATTGGAGAGACGGCTTTGTGGTTAAGGTGCTTGCCTGCAAAGCCTAAGGACCCAGGTTTGATTCCCCAGCAACCACTTAGAGTCAGTTGCACAAGGTGGCTCATGCATCTACAGTTCATTTGCAGTGGCTAGAGATCCTGGCATGCCCATTAAAAACAGCCGGGGGCGGGGAGAGGGAGTTGGGCGTGGTGGTGCACGCCTTTAATCCCAGCACTCAGGAGGCAGAGGTAGAAGGATCGCCATGAGTTCCAAGCCACCCTGAGACTACATAGTGAGTTCCAGGTCAGCCTGGACTAGAGTGAGACCCTACCTTGAAAAATCAAATAATAATAATAATAATAATAATAATAATAATAACAACCTGATTTTTCTCAGTCCTATCTAATCAGGAAGAGAGATGCCCAAACAAGCAGGGAGCACTCAGTGTTTTGTGAGTCCTGTGGGCGTTTGAGGAAGTGCTCAGAAATGCCCACAGGTGATGTAGGCACGGGTCAGAGAGAAGGCAAGGCTTCAGGACAAGTGGGATGGTTCCCAGGAACACCAAGCGGGGAAGGAGGCGGGCAAAGTCTAGAGATGTGGATTGTGTTTAGGGAACACCGAGCTGCCCCGTGCCATGCTTTGCTCGGGCTCTGGGTTGTCCAAGACGCTCAGAAATGAGTTGAACACCTCTGTTAAAGTGACCAGGATTCAGTAGAAAATACCACCTACCAAGAGCTCTATAGATGCAAACCAAATCAAAATTCAATGCAAACCCAATCCAAATCACAGCATTAGGCCCGGCATGGTGGAGCACGCCTTTAAGCTCAGCACTTGGGAGGCAGAGATAGGAGGATCATCATGAGTTTGGGGCCACGTTGAGACTACGTAGTGAATTCCAGGTCAGCCTGGGCTAGAAAGAGATCCCTCCATCACCCCAGATTAAAGGGATGTGTCAGCATGCCTGACAGAGAGAGAGAGAGAGAGAGAGAGAGAGAGAGAATGTGTGCACCACGGCCTTTAGCCAGTTATTCCAATGCTGTGGCTGCCTGGCCTGATAACTGCTTCTTGAACAGGAAACACCAGATGACCTTCCTCAGGGCCTTTGCTCTGGTAGGTTCCACTGATGGAATGTGGAATGTTCCAGTCATCTACTTACCTGCTCCTTCACCTTTGTTTGTTTTTTTAATATTTTATTTATTTGACAGAGAGAGAGAGACAGGCAGACACAGAGAGAAAATGGGTGCACTGGGATGTCTAGCTACTGTAAACAAACACTAGATATATATGCCACATTATGCATCTGGCTTTACGTGGGTACTGGAGAATAGAACCTGGGTCCTTGGGCTCTGCAGGCAAGTACCCTAACCACTTAGCCATCTCTCCAGCCTGCACCTTTGTTTGTTTTAAGGCAAGGTATCCCTGTGTCAGCCTTGCTGGCCTGGAACTTACCAAGTAGACCACGCTGACCTCAAATTTATAGCCATGAGCCGGGCGTGGTGGCGCACGCCTTTAATCCCAGCACTCGGGAGGCAGAGGTAGGAGAATCGCCGAGAGTTCGAGGCCACCCTGAGACTACATAGTGAATTCCAGGTCAGCCTGAGCCAGAGTGAGACCCTACCTCAAAAAACCAAAAAAAAAAAAAAAAAAAATTTATAGCCATCCTCATGCCTGGGCCTCCCAAGTAATGGTATTACAGGCTTATGCTCACAGGCCCAGCTTTCATAATAATCTTTCTTTTTTGTTTTCTTTTTGTATTGTTTTGTTTTTTTCACGGTAGGGTCTCCCTCTAGCCTAGCCCAAGCTGACCTGGAATTTACTATGTAGTCACAGGGGATGGCCTCGAACTCATGTGGATCCTCCTACCTCTGCCTCCCAAGGGCTGGCACTAAAGGCATGTGCCACCACACTCGGCTTCTTTTGAATATTCTTTCTTTTTTGGGTTTTGGAGGTAGGATCCTGCTCTAGCACAGGCTGACCTGGAGTTCACTCTGTAGTCTCAACATGGCCTTGAAGTTTCAGCAATTCTCCTACCTCTGCCTCCCAAGTGCTGGGATTAAACACGTGTGCCATCATGCCCCGTCCCTTTTTAAAATAGTCTTATTTATTTATTTGCAAGTAGAGAGACATAGAAAAGAGACAGACAGAGAGAGTGGGTGCACCAGGGCCTCCAGCAGCTGCAAACAGAGACTCCAGGTGCATGCGCCATTTTGTGCATCTGACTTTACCTGGGAACTGGGGAACTGACCTCAGGTCACTAGGCTCTACAGGAAAGCATCTTAACTGCTGAGCCATCTCTGCAGCCCTTCTCTTTCTTTCTTTCTTTCTTCGTTCCTTCCTTCCTTCCTTCCTTCCTTCCTTTCTTTCCTTTTCTTTTCCTTTTTTTTTTTTTTTTTTCTAGGTAGGGTCTCACTCTAGCCCACACTGACCTGGAATTCACTATGTAGTCTCAGGTTGGCCTCAAATTCATGGCAATCCTCCTACCTCTGCCTTCCTAGTGCTGGGATTAAAGGCGTGCGGCACCATACCCAGCCCTTTTTGTATTTTATTTATTTATTTATTTATTTATTTATTTATTTATTTATTTGACAGAGAAAGAGGGAGAGAGAGAGATTGAGGAATGGGCGCTCCATGGTCTCCAGCCACTGCAAATGAACGCCAGATGCATGCGTCCCCTTGTGCATCTGGCTAATGTGGGTCCTGGGGAATCGAACCTGGGTCCTTTGGCTTTTCAGGCAAACACTTCAACCACTAAGCCATCCCTCCAGCCTTCTTTTCTTTTTTAATATTTTATTTATTTGAGAGAGAGAGGCAGATAAGAGAATGGGTGCGCCAGTGCCTTTAGCCACTGCAAATGAACTCCAGAAGCATGTACCCCTTGTGCATCTGGCTTACGTGGGTCCTGAGGAATCGAACCTAGGTCCTTAGGCTTCACAGGCAAACACCTTAACAGCTAAGACATTTCACCAGCATCCCCCATTTTAAAAAATATTTATTTATTTATTTGAGAGAGTGAGAGAGAAAGAGGCAGATAGAGAGAATGGGGGCTGGAGAGATGGCTTAGTGGTTAAGACACCTGCCTGTGAAGGTTAAGGACCCAGGTTCAATTCCTCAGGACCCACATAAACCAGATGCACAAAGTGGTACATGCATGTGGAGTCCGTTTGCAATGGCTAGAGGCACTGGCATGAGCATTCTCTCTCTCTTTCTCTCTCTCTCTCTCTCTGCCTCTTCCTCTCTCTCTCAAATAAATAAATAAAAATAAAATGTAAGAAAATGAGAGCTTAAAAAAAGTAGAAAGAGAGCCAGGCGTGGTGGTGCACGCCTATAATCCAAGCACATGGGAGGGAGAGATAGGAGGATTGCCATGAGTTTGAGGCCACCCTGAGACTACATAATGAATTCCAGGTCAGCCCAGGCTTAGAGCAAGACCCTGCCTCAAAAAACAAATAAAATAAAATAAAATAAAAGAGAGAGAATGGGCACATCAGGGCCTCTAGCCACTGCAAACAAACTCCAGACACATGTGCCACCTTGTGCATCTGGTTTACCTGGGTACTGGGTCATTGAACCTGGGTCCTTAGGCTTCACAGGCAAGTGCTTTAAGCGCTAAGCCATCTCTCCAGCCCTCTTTATTCTTTATTTATTAAAGGCATACACCACCATGCCGGCCCCTCTTTATTTTTTGTTTTATTTTGTTTTGTTTTTCAAGGTAGGGTCTTACTCTGGCCCAGGCTGACCTGGAATTAACTATATAGTATCAAGATGGCCTCGAACTCACGCCAATCCTCCTACCTCTGCCTCCCGAGTGCTGGGATTAAAGGCGTGCACCACCACGCCTGTCCTCCCTCTTTATTAATTTTTTTTTTAACTGGGGCTGCAGAGATGGCTCAGAGGTTAAAGGCACTTGTTTGCAAAGCCTAACTCTGGTTTGATTCCCCAGCACCCATGTTAAGGGAGACCTACAAAGTGACAGAGTTCATTTGCAACAGAGTCCCTGGCATGCCCATATTCTCTCTCTTTCTCAAATAAATAAACAAAAACTAAGCCAGGCTTGGTAGTGCATGCCTTTAATCCTAGTGCTCAAGAGGCAGAAGTAGGAGGATTGCTGTGAGTTGGAGGCCACCCTGAGACTCCATAGTGAATTCCAGGTCAGTGTGGGCTAGAGTGAGACCCTACCTTGAAAAACCAATAAATAAATAAATAAATAAACACTTTAAATATGTTTGACTTATTTGCAAGACAGAGAGCAAGGAAGGGGGCGTTGTAAAGGTGAGTAAGGGTGTCAGGGACTCTTGCCACTGTAAACAAACTCCAGACTCATGCACTACTTTGAGCCTCTGGCTTTACATGGGTACTAGGAAATCAAACCCAGACTGACAAGCTTTGCCAGCAAGCACCTTTAACCACTAAGCCATCTCTCCGGCCCAAAGGGTGCTTTGTTATTGTTGTTGCTCCTTATATATTGAGAAAGGGCCTGCCTAAGTAGCCCAGGTTTTCCTTGAACTCATAGTCCTCTTGTCAAGCTTCCTGAGTACTGGGATTATAGGCATTTGCCACAATACTGTTGTTGTTTGCTTGTTGTGGTTTTTAAATTAATTAATTATTTATTTAGAAATAAATACTTTTTAAATTTAATTTTTATTTAGTTGAAAGAGGCAGAGAACGAGAGAGAGAGAGGGCTTCCAAAATAAGTATTCTTATTTAGAAATAATTTTTAAGAGCCGGGCGTGGTGGCACACGCCTTTAATCCCAGCACTTGGGAGGCAGAGGTAGGAGGATCACCACGAGTTCAAGGCCACCCTGAGACTACATAGTGAATTCCAGGTCAGCCTGGACCAGAGTGAGACCCTACCTCAAAAAAAAAAAGAAAGAATTTTTATTTTGATATTTAAATTTTAATTAATAAAATTTAATATTTTTATTATTTATTTTTTTTCAAATTTTTATTAACAACTTCCATGATTATTAAAAAAAAAATCCCATGGTAATACCCTCCCTCCCCCCACTTTCCCCTTTGAAACTCCATTCTCCATCATATCCCCTCCCCATCTCAATCAGTCTCTCTTTTATTTTGATGTCATGATCTTTTCCTCCTATTATGATGGTCTTATGTAGGTAGTGTCGGGCACTGTGAGGTCATGGATATCCAGGCCATTTTGTGTCTGGGGGGAGCACGTTGTAAGGAGTCCTACCCTTCCTTTGGCTCTTACATTTTTTCTGCCACCTCTTCCACAATGAACCCTGAGCCTTGGAAGGTGTGATAGAGATATTACAGTACTGAGCACTCCGGTCACTTCTTTTCAGCACCATGATGCCTTGAGTCATCCCAAGGTCACTGACATCTGAAAAGAGAAGATTCTCTACCAAAAGTGAGAGTAGCATTAATATAAGGGTATGAACATTAAGAGAAGTGCTTACTGGGCAGTTTGATGAGCATAGTATATACATTTAGCCAGACAGCAGCAGATGTTACACACCTAGGGCTCAAGCCTACCCCTGTTTTAGGTTTTCAGTATCAGGGATGTATTCCCTTCCATGGAGTGGGCCTCCAGTCCAATTAGAGGGGAGTTGGTTTCCACCATGACAGATGTGCCACTATTGCACCCGTTAATTTTACCAGGTACTGATGAATAGTTTCCAGAAGGTTCCATCAAACTTCCCTCCATCTACCCTACATAATAGAAGGGGAGAAAAAGATGGCATCAAAATAGAAGAGAGGGTTCTAGGAGATTGCTCAGTGGTTGAAAGGACTTGCATGCACGGCTAGCCTGAGCTCAGTTCCCCACTGCCCATATAAAGCCAGATGCAGAGTGGTTCATGGGTTATGAGTTCATTTGCAACAATACAAGGCCTTGGTGTGCCCATATTCTCTCTCTCTCTTTCTCTCTCTTACAAATAAATGAATACAATTTTTTTTTAGAAATAGAAGATGGGGGCTAGAAAGGTGGCTTAACAGTTAAGGCACTTTCCGGCAAACCTAAAGACCCCAATCAAGAGCAGTTTGTGGGAGGAAAGGGTTTATTCTGGCTTATAGACTTGAGGGGAAGCTCCATGATGACAAGGGAAAATGATGGTATGAGCAGAGGGTGGACATCACTTCCTGGCCAACATCAGATGGACAACAACAAGAGAATGTGCCAAACACTGGCAAGGGGAATCTGGCTGTGACACCCGTCAACCTGCCTCCAACAATAAATACATCACTTCCAGGAAGCTCCCGTTCCAAATTGCCACCAGCTGGGCACCTAGCATTCTTAACACATAAGTTTATATGGGACACCTACATCGAACCACCACATTCTGCCCTGGCCCTCATAAACTGATAACCATAAAATACAGTGCATTCAGTCCAACTTTAAAAGTCCACATAGAAGCCGGGCGTGGTGGCGCACGCCTTTAATCCCAGCACTCGGGAGGCAGAGGTAGGAGGATTGTCGTGAGCTCGAGGCCACCCTGAGACTCCATAGTGAATTCCAGGTCAGCCTAGGCTACAGTGAGACCCTACCTTGAAAAAAAAAAAAAAAGTCCCCATGGTTTTTATCAATCCCAGTGATGTTCAAACATCCCCATCGTCCAAGGTCTTTTAACTGAGCTATAATTAAAAAAAAAAAAAAAAGCATAATGGCACAAAATAAACATTCACACTGCAAAAGATGGCATTGGGCATAACAAAGAAATGCTTAGCTAATACAAGATTTAAAACAAACAGGGCAAATACCAAACTCTGTAGCTCCAAGTTAGACAACTTTAACTACCTTGTAAAACAAGACAAAACTATATATATGTATAAACTGGACTCACTGAGAAAGACTCTCCTCCTGGGTACACCTCCTTTCTATTCTCTCTCTCTCTAATCTCTTTCTCTTTACTTTTGGCTTATTTTTTTATTTTTATTTATTTATTAGAGACAGAGAAAGAGAAAAGAGAGAGAGAATGGGCACGCCAAGGCCTCTAGCCACTGCAAACAAACTCCAGACCCATGTACCACCTTGTGCATCTGGCTTATGTGGGACCTGGAGAATCAAACCTGGGTCTTTAGGCTTCACAAGCAAGCACGTTAACCACTAAGCCATCTCTCCAGCCCTCAAATCTCTTTCTCTTGAGCTAGGGTTTCTTCTTTCTGATTCCAGAGCTTTTGTGCCTCCAATAATCTATGCTCCCCTGCAGGACTGGGGTTGCAGCCATACTTTTTTTTTTTTTTTTTTTGGTTTTTCATGGTAGAGTCTCACTCTAGCTCAGGCTGACCTGGAATTCACTATGTAGTCTTCGGGTGGCCTGGAATTCATGGCAATCCTTCTACCTCTGCCTCCCGAGTGCTGGGATTAAAGGCATGCCACCAACCACGCCAGGAAGCCACACGTTTTTGTGTCTCAGGGTCTATGCAGCCTAGGCTGGTGGTGAACTGATCCTTTTGCTTTCACCTCCCAAGTACTGGGTTACAGACCTGGCTGAGATCAGATTGTGCTGTGTGGCCCTGGCTGACTTGGAATTTGAACAAGCCTCATGCCTTGGTCTTTTTTTTTTTTTTTTTTTTTTTTTTAACAAAGATGGAGGTCTTCTTTTATTTTATTTTATTTTTTATTTATTTATTTGAGGGTGACAGAGAGAGAGAGAGAGAGAGAATGGGCTGGCCAACATTGGTCCTGGGGAATCGAGCCTCGAACTGGGGTCCTTAGGCTTCACAGGCAAGCGCTTAACCGCTAAGCCATCTCTCCAGCCCATGCCTTGGTCTTTTGAGTGATGAAATTACAGATATGCACCACCACACTAAATCTATCTATCTTTCTTTCAAAGTGTCTTTATTTATTTACAAGCAGAGAGAGAGTGAGAGAGAAGAGAGATAGGCAGAATGGGCACGCCAGGCCCTCCAGCCACAACAAATGTACTCCACATGCTTGCACCACTTTGTACATCTGGCTTTTAGGTGGGAACTGGGGAATTGAACCCGGTCATTAGGTTTTGCAGGCCAGCACCTTAACCACTAAGCCCAAACTTTTCTTTCTTTCTTGTTTTTTTTTTGTTTGTTTGTTTTGTTGTTGTTGTTTGTTTGTTTCATTTTTTGTTTTTATGTTTTTTGAGGTAGGGTTTCATTCTAGCTCAGGCTGACCTGGAATTCACTATGTAGTCTCAGGGTGCCTTGAACTCATAGGGTGATCCTCCTACCTCTGCCTCCCAAGTGCTGGGATGAAAGGCGTGGGCCACCACGCCCGGCTTTTCCTTGTTTTTTTAATTTTTAATTTTTATGTGAAACAGGGAGGGAGAGAAAGAGAGTAGGAATGCCAGGGTCTCTAGCCATTACAAATAAACTCCAGACGCATGTGCCACCTTGTGCATCTGGCTTACGTGGGTACTGGGGGATCAAACCCGGGTCCTTTGGCTTCACAGGCAAGCACCTTAACCGCTAAGCCATTTCTTTGGCCCTTTTAATGTTTTTATTTTATTTTTATTTTATTTTATTTTATTTGAGGTAGGTTTTCACTCTAGTCCAGGCTGACCTGGAATTATGTAGTCTCAGGGTGGCCTCAAACTCACAGCGATCCTCCTACCTCTGCCTCCCGAGTGCTGGGGTTAAAGGTGTGCGCCACCACGCCTGGCTTCTTTCTTGATAGTGTATGTAGCCTAGGCTGACAGGGAACTTTTTAAAAAATTTTTTTCTTTATTTGAGGTAGGGTTTCACTCTAGCCCAGGCTGACGTGGAATTCACTATGTAGTTCTCAGGGTGGCCTCAAACTCATGGCGATCCTCTTACCTCTGCCTCACTAGTGTTGGGATTAAAGGCGTGTGCTACTATGGCCAGTTTAGGGAACTCTCTGTACTACATGATGGCCTCAAACTTCAAGATTTTCCTGCCTGTGACTCCTGAGTGCTGGGATCACAGCCACGTGCCACCACTCCCAGCTCACTTTCTTCTGTTTACAATTCATCCCAGTGTTTATTTAGTCATGCATGCAGTGAGTGCTCAATATGTCCCTAGCCCTGCATTAGTCACGAGGATACAAAGATGACCGAGGCCAACAATGACATGAAGGACACTGAATGGATTGGATTGTCTCTCCTTGCTCTTCACCAGAAGCAGGATGAAGGGGGCAGGGACAGGGACTTGGAGTAAGGAGATTCTGACAAGAGTACGGTGCTCATCTGCAAAATGCGGCCAACACCAAGCTCCAGATGTTGCTGTGAGGTGCATGTGCTACCACGCATGTCTTCTACATAACAAATAGCTGCTCAATAAGTCTTAACTAAAATAGATTAAGGGCTGGAGAGATGGCTCAATGGTTAAGGCACTTGCCTGCAAAACCTATTGATTATTCGATTCGCCGGTGCCCACATAAAGCCAAATGCACAAGGTAGTGCATGCATTTGGAGTTCATTTGCAGTGGCTAGAGACTTTGGAGCACCCATTCTCTGTCTGTCTCTCTGCTTGCCAATAAATAAATCCAGGTAGGATCTAGCAGCCAGTCTAAGGCTTCTGGATTCTAAGCCTGAGCACGGAGATGCAACTCATAATAACCTTGTGTGCAGCACCGCAGACATGTCTCTCTGCCCAGGTCAGAAGAAGGGGAAGGGAGCAGGGGCGTGGTGGCGCATGCCCTCTAATCCCAGCACTCGGGGGGTGGGGTGGGGTGGGGTGGGGAGGGCTGAGGTAGGAGGATCTCTGTGAGTTCGAGACCACCCTGAAACTACACAGTGAATTCCAGGTCAGCTTGAGCTAGAGTGTGACCCTACCTTGAAAAACTTAAAAAAGAAGAAGAAGGAGGAGGAGGAGGAGGAGGAGGAGGAGCAAATGGAAAGAGCAAAGGCTTAGGGCTTTTAAGTCAGAAACAAGTGGGATAAGAAAGTGGAGCTGGCAGGGTCTAATGCAGAAGGGGTGGCGGAAAGAATGTAAGAGCCAAAGGAAGGGTAGGACTCCTTACAACGTGCTCCTCCAGACACAAATGGCCTGGATAACCATGACCTCACAGTGCCTGACACTACCTACACAAGACCATTGTAATAGGAGGAAAAGATGGTGACATCAAAATAAAAGAGAGACTGATTGAGATGGGGAGGGGATATGATGGAGAATGGAGTTTCAAAGGGGAAAGTGGGGGAAGGGAGGGCATTACCATGGGATATTTTTTATAATCATGGAAGTTGTTAATAAAAATTTGAAAAAAAAAAAGAAATGGAGCTGGGGGTTGGAGTGGTTAAGCGCCTGCCTGTGAAGCCTAAGGACCCCAGTTCGAGGCTTGAATCCCCCAGGACCCACATAAACCAGATGCACAAAGTGACACATGCATCTGGAGTTCGTTTGCAGTGGCTGGAGGCCCTGGTATGCCCATTCTCTCTTTCTCTCTCTCTGCCTGTTTCTCTCTGTGTCTCTCTCAAATAAATAAATAACTAAAAAGAAAAAGAAAAGAAAATGGAGCTGGGAGTGGAGTGATGGTACAGACGTTTAATCCCAGCACTCTGGAGGCAGAGGTAGGAGGATTGCTGTGAGTCTGAGGCCAGCCTGAGACTATACAGTGAATTCTAGGAGTGAGACCCTACCTTAAAAAAAAAAAAAAGGAAAGAAAGGAAGGAAGGAAGAAAATGGAGCCCAGCTTGATTAACTTAATGCAGAGGAACCTCTGAGGCAAAATGTGGGAGGGATGAGGTCATGAGCCCTAGGGGTGTAGTGCCTGCTGGTGTGTTGCCAAACGCATATGTTATGCTCCCCAAACTGCCCTTTAAGCACTTTTCTTAATATTCATACCCATATACCATATACTCTCACTCTTGGTTAGAGAAGCTTCTCTATTCAGATGGCGGTGACCTCTGGAATGACTCAGAAGGCACCATAGTGCCTTCCACAGCTCAGGGTCCATTGCTGAAGAGGTGGCAGAAAGAATGTAAGAGCCAAAGGAAGGATAGGACTCCTTACAATGCACTCTTCCAGACACACATTGGTCTCAATATCCATGACCTCGCAATGCCTGATACTACCTACACAAGACTCTCATAATAGGAGGAAAAGATTATGACATCACAGTAAAAGAGAGACTGATTGAGCGGGAAAGGGAATATGATGGAGAGTGGATTTGTGAAGAGGAAAGTGGGGGAGGGGAGGGAATTATCATGGTTGATTGTCTATAATTATAGAAGTTGTCAATAAAAAATGTTCTGTTGGGCTGGAAAGATAGCTTAGTGGTTAAGCGCTTGCCTGTGAAGCCTAAGGACCCTGGTTCAAAGCTTGATTCCCCAGGACCCACATAAGCCAGATGCACAAGGTGGCGCGTGCTTCTGGAGTTCGTTTGCAGTGGCTGGAGGCCCTGATGCGCCCATTCTCACTCTCTCTCTCTCCATCTATCTTTCTCTGTTGCTCTCAAATAAATAAAGAAAAATTAAAAAAAAAATGAAAACAAAAACAAAAAAAAATGTTCTGTTGCCAGAAATGGTGGCACATGCCTTTAGTCCCAGCACTTGGCAGGCAGAGGTAGGAGACCTGCCATGAGTTTGAGGCCACCCTGAGACTACATAGTGAATTCCAAAAAGAAAAAGAAAAAAAAAATCCAAAAAACAAAACAAAGCAATTTTTTTTTTTTTTTTTTTTGAGGTAAGGTCTCATTCTAGCCTAGGCTGACCTGGAATTCACTATGTAGTCGCAGGCTGTCCTCGAACTCATGGCAATCCTCCTACCTCTACCTGCCAAGTGCTGGGACTAAAGGTGTGTGCCATCAAGCCTGGCTCTAAAAAACAGTTAAAAAAAAAACTAATTTTATGTATTTATTTGCAAGCAGAGAGAGATAGAGAGAGACAGAGAAAATGGGCCCACCAGGGCTTCCAGCTGCTGCAAAGGAACTCCAGATGCATGCACCATTTTGTGCATCTATGTTTACGTGGGTCCTGGGGAATTGAACTCTAGTTATTGGCTCTGCAGGCCAGTGCCTTCACCACTGAGCCATCTCTCCAGCCCCAAACAGTTACTTTCTTGGTCCTGTACAAGATTAGTCCAACCTGGGTCCAGCAACACCTAGCTGGGGGGCTTAAGCCATCAGCAAATATTTATCCAGTACTATGTGACAGGCCTGATTCAAAGAGCTGGGAATGCAGCAATGAAGGAAACACAAAGATCTTTATCTTCAGGCACAGATACAGGCACGCATACCCAAAGGATAAATTGTTAGAAACAGAATTGCTGGTGCAAAGGGCAAGTGTGTTTTAACGTTTTTGTTTTTGTTTTTTCGAGGTAGGGTTTAGCTCTAGCCCAGCCTGAACTGGAATGGCCTCAAATTCACAGATCCCCCCAGCTCTGTCTCCCAAGTGCTGAGTTTAAAGGTGTGTGCCACTATGCTCAGCTGTGTTTTCACTTTTTATTGACTTGCCAAATTAACAGGTATCTTCCACCTGGATGAATATCTGTTTCCCTGTTATTGTTTTCTTTATTTTTATTTTATTTTTTTGAGATAAGCCCAACAGACTGGCCTTTTTTTTTTTTTTTATGCAACAGCGAGAATTGGTGTGCCAGGGCCTCCAGCCACTGAAATTGAACTTCAGACACATGCACCACCTTGTGCACATGTACAACCTTGTGTGCTTGGGTCACCCTGTGTGTATGGCTAACATGGGACCTAGAGAGTTGAACATAGGTCCTTAGGCTTCGTAGGCAAGCACCTTAATCACTAAGCCATCTCTCCAGCCCTTCTTCAAATATGTATTTTTTGTTTTTATTTTTATTTGAGACAGAGAGGGAAAGAGAGAGAGACAGAGAGAGAGAGACAGAAAGAATGGGTGCTCCAGGGCCTGTAGCCACTACAGATGAACTCCAGATGCATGGACCACCTTGTCCATCTGGCTTACATGGGACCTGGAGAATCAAACCTGAGTCCTTAGGTGTCACAGGCAAGCACCTTAACCACTAATCCATCTCTCCAGCCCTCTTTAAACATATTTTTTGTGTGTTTATGATGTGTGTGTGTTTTTACATGTGTGAATGTGGGAGTGCTCATGTGCCACAGTGCACATGTGAAGGTCAGAGGACCACTTCAGATATTGGTCTTCATCTTCCACCTTGCTTGAAGTAGGATCTCTCTCTCTCTCTCTGTCTCTCTTTCTTACTTATTTATTTAAAATTTTAGAAGCTGGGCCTGGTAGTGCACACCTTTAATCCCAGCACTCGGGAGGCAGAGGTAGGAGGATCGCCATGAGTTCGAGGCTACCCTGAGACAACATAGTGAATTCCAGGTCAGCCTGAGCTACAGTGAGACCCTACCTCGAAAAACCAAAATAATAATAATAATTATTATTATTATTTGGGGCTAGAGAAATGGCTTAATGGTTAAGGCACTTGCCTGCAAAGCCAAAGGACCCAGGTTCAGTTCCCCAGAGCCCATGTAAGCCAGATGCACAAGGTGGCGCATGTGTCTAGAGTTTGCAGTGGCTGGAGTCCCTGGTGCACCCATTCTCTCCCTCTCCCTTCCTCTCTCTCTACCTCTTCTCTCTCTCATAAATAAATAAAGATAAAAAAATAATAATTGTATTGATGAATTTGCAGTGGGGAGAGAGATAGAATGGGTGCTCCAGTGACCCTTGACCCTGCAAACAAACTTTAGATAGATGTACCACTTTGTGTATCTGGCTCTATATGGGTACTGGGGAATCAAACCCAGGCCATCAGGCTTTCCAGCAAGCTCCTTAAACTGTTGAGCCATCTCTCCAGCCCTCTTATTTATTTATTTATCTTTTTTTTTTTTTTTTTTCTAAGATAGGGTCTCACTCTGGCCCAGGCTGACCTGTAATTCACTATGGAGTCTCAGGGTGGCCTCGAACTCATGGCGATCCTCCCACCTCTGCCTCCCGAGTGCTGGGATTAAAGGCATGCACCACCATGCCCAGCCTCTTTTTTTTTTTTTTTTTTTTAGGTAGGGACTTGCTGTAGCCCAGGCTGACCTGGAATTCACTATGTAGTCTCATGGTGGCCTTGAATTCTTGGTGATCCTCCTACCCCTGCCTCCTGAGTGCTGAGATTGAAGGGGTGCACTACCATCCCGGCTTATCCTTTTTGTTTTTTTGAGGTAGGGTCTTGCTCTAGTCCAAGCTGACCTGGAATTCACTATGTAGTCTCAGGGTGGCCTTGAACTCATGGCAATCCTCCTACCTCTGCCTCCTGAGTCCTGATATTAAAGGTGTGCACCATCACACCCGGCTTCTTCTATATTTTGATTTTTTTTTTTCTTCCCTCCTCCATCATCAATAAGGAAATGTTGATGGGCCAAATCTTGTGCAGGTGACAACAATGGCTGAAAGGCCATGAACACAACAGCCATGCCAGGTCCAGAAGACATTTGAAAGCACTTCTCTCCATCCTCTGACTCTTTCATTCTTTCTACCGCTCTTTGCAACGCTCCCTGAGACTTGGAGGAGGTGACAGAGATTTTTTATTTATCACTGAGCACTCTCCATAGTCACTTATGAGATTTGAGTCTCAGCAGTTGTCACTACCAACTACAAAATGAAATTTCTCTAACTGAAGGTGAGAGCAGCACTATTCTATTTGCAGAAACATAAATTGAGTTGGTGATCTGAAGGACCCAACATATCCATTTAGTCAAACAGCTTCCCTGCTAGGGCCTATGGCCTCCTTCGACATAGGCTTTTGACTAGGTTTTATTTATTTATTTATTTACTTACTTACTTATTTATTTATTTATTTTTGTGGCAGGGTTTCGCTCTAGCCCAGGCTGACCTGGAATTCACTATGTAGTCTCAGGGTGGCCTCAAACTCAGGGCCATCCTCCTACCTCTGCCCCCAAGCGCTGGGATTAAAGGTGTGCGCCATCATTCCCAGCATTGAAAGAAAAAAAAAATATTTATTTATTTATTTTACTTATTGAAAGAGGAAAAGAGAGAATTGGTATGCCAGGGCCTCCAGCCACTGTAAACGAACTCCAGAAGCATGCGACTGAAGAGCCCAAACCAAAGTAACGCCATGACAGACTTTAAATGTATTAATAGGCCTAAGTTTCTATTGCCCTGCAGGGCCCAAATTACTGACACAGCACTTTGCAGTTACTGGGAACAACAACCACAAACTGCTCAGTACCCAAAATAATCCCTGTAACAGGCCAATCAAAAAGGACCAAGTAGATGTTATACATTCCTGTGGCTCTTTGTGACTATAGATAAGTTTGCTTAACGATTCTCAGCTACTATGTAACCAATCAGCTTGCAACATATACGCTCTTGCTAAATGTCAACCAATCATGTAACTGCTACATTGGAAATTTCCCTTTTCTTTGTTTGAACCTAATTAAAAACTCCTCCCAGACACCATTTGGGGCTCTTGGATGGACCCACTGCCTTGGTAAAGTCTGGAGCCCAAGCTTAAGCCCAAAATAAAGCTCTTTGCTGTTGCATACGTGTCCAACTCTCTTGGTGGTCTTTGGGGAGTCGCAATCTGGGCATAACAGTGACATATTGTGCATCTGGCTTACATGGGTACTAGAGAATCAAACCTGGGACCTCAGGCTTTCCAGGCAAGTGCCTTAACTGCTAAGCCATCTCTTTTAGCCCTTGACTAGGTTTTTCAGTACCAGGTGTAAATTCCCCCTCCTGTGGATCAGGCCTGAGATCTAATCAGATGCAAGTTGATTACTCCATAGCAGCCCTTATTGCGGTATTTGGCTGGCTGGTACATAGTGGTCTACCACTTGGTAAGATTTTTTTTTTTTCTTTGAGGTAGGGTCTCACTGTAGCCCAGGCTGACCTGGAATTCATTTTGTAGTCTCAGAGTGACCTCGAACTCATGGCAAGCAAGCTTCTCCCTCTCATCTTGCTGTGGGAGCACCAGCATTAGAGACACATGCACTGTCATGTACAGCTTTACGTGGGTTCTGGGAATTGGAGTTCAGGTCCTCATGTCTGTGTAGCAAGCATGATAGCCACTGTGCCATCTCCCCAATGCTTCCCCCCACCACCCTTTGTGGAGGTGGAAGACTCAATCTTTGTAGAGGTAGAAGACTCTCTAGGCCTGATGAGCTGCAATTTGAAAAGGGTGAGTAGTGCTTCTTGGAGCTGGAGAGATGGCTCAGTGGTTAAAGGTGCTTGCTTGCAGAACCTCATGACCTGAGTTCAATTCCCCAGTACCCAGGTAAAGTCAGATGCACCAAATGGCACATGCATCTGAAGTTCATTTGCAGCGATAAGAAGCCTTGGCATGCTTTCTTCCTTCCTTTCTTTTTTTCTTTCTTTCTTCTCTCTTTCCTTGCAAATAACATTTTTTAAAAAAAGGTGAATGTGAGGGAAGGAATCAGAAAATGACACATTATCAGGGAACACACTTGGGTTAGACACTGATAGCAAGTTCAGCTATCCAACTGCTGGCTACAAAGAGTTGGGGAAGGGGGGGCTTGGGAGAGTGTTTTTCCATCAGAGTGTTGCAATATTGTTGCAGGGAGCATTTGACCCAGGGTGCTTGGCAGGGGCACAGGCCTGCTGACTCCCTGCACCCTGGGCTGATGCATCACCTGAGCCGATTAGTGAATGATTCTGGCCTCCTTCCTGGAGCTGGACAGTTGTTAGGTTCAGGAAGTATCCTCAGAGCCATAGAGGACTAAAGTGCAGTTAAGGGAGTTACAGAACGTCGGAGCACTAAATCTATGTCCTCATTTCTAGGGCTGTCTGATTTCATATGTTCTGCACCACAAGTTTGCAGACACCTGTCAGACTGGGCGTTCCAGTTTTTGGTTTGGAAAATATAGCCTGTCTCACAGGTAGCAGAAAGTGGGGGAGGCGGTGGTTTAAATAAATTTCCAATGTCTTAGTGTGAAGCTGGGTGGACAACAAGATGTTGGAAAGATATGCCCCTTACCCCTGCCCTCGCCAGCCCTGGACTTGAATCTCTAGTGAATTCTCAGCTCCACCCACATAGGGCGCTGAGGTTTTGGGCAGTCTGATAGGGTAACCCCGACTCACAGCCTCGCACTACCTAACTCAACAGGGGCGGGTCCGAGGAGAGGGGGGGTGGCGCCTTGTGCCAATGAAAAGCAGACACCGGGTTTAAAAAAAAAAAAAGCGGATCTAACCCATCTGAGAGTTTGATGTTGCATCTTCCTAGTGCATGGGATAGGTTGAACGTCAGTTTCTCGCATGGGAGAGAGGGACACGGCCAAGGTCCCGAAAGAAATGCTACAGCCATTTGGGCCAACAACCCCCCTCCCTTAACGACTCCATGCAAGTGGTTGTCGGCCCGGCCCCTGAAGCGATCAGGCCACGGCCCCCAGCCCCGTAGGTTCTCCTCCTCTTGCAGCCCGGCCCATCTCCCCATACGAAGCTCCGCCTCCCCGGCCCCGCCCCACCCCGACCCACTGCGAGGACTACAAGTCCCAGCATTCCCCGCAACCGCCCCCGAGGCCGGGTCACCGCGGCAGCGAATGGGGAGGAGCCTGGCGCTCAGGCTAGGGACCGCGTGCGCCCAATCGCGGGGCCGCTCCCTCCCTGAGCTGATGGGGGCCGGGGAGGAGCCCGCTAGGACCGGGACAAAAGCCGGATCCCGGGCGGCTGCGGGCGGCTGGAGCGCTCCGGGGAAGTCGGGGTGAGCCGGGGCTCGTGGAGGGAGGACCGCGCTTGGGCTTTCGTGGAGAGGTGAGTCCGTGCGTCTCTCTTTTTTTTTTCTTTTTTTTTCGCGGGCGAGAACCCTCCCCTTCCCTCCTGAGCTTCCTGCCTCCCTTCTCCAACCCGGAACCACCTCTCTGTCGCTGGCTTGGAGCTCACGCGCCCTCCTTGCACCTGCTTGGAAGTTTATTTTTGTTTTTTTTGGGGGGGACGAGTCTTAGGTTTATGCTAGCCTTCGCCCGCGGCTGCTGGCCGCGTGGCTGCCCTCCTTCCCCCCGCCCCCCGCACATCTCAGTTCCCGGGAGTTTGCACGGGGCTTGCCGCCGACCTTGCTTCTCTTCCCTCCTCCGGATTGCCTTTGCCGCGTCCTGGCTCTTCTCAGCTCCACCCAGGGGCAGCTATCGAGCCTCCTCAGGCTTTTTTTTTTTTTGGTCGGGGGGAGGAGGAGGTCACTTTTTTCTTGCCCCATCCGGGTTCCCCACTGGATGCTGGTGTGGGAAATAGAAAAGGCGACGGCCTCACAAGCACGTCGCTATTAGTTCTGTACTTCTGTGCAGAATCCATTTAGCTTGGTGTGCAAGCGGAGGGAGCGGGGCCGAGCCACGCGGGCCGCTCTGCTCCAGGGTGCCCGAGGCCTTTGCCGTGCTCCACCGCGAGGACTTGGCCCCGGAGCGACGGTGCTGGGAGCGTTCTCCCCCGCTAAGGAGCTCAGATCGGGCCGGACCCCTAAACGGCAGATGGTCGGCGGGGTTGCCCAATTAGTGTGGACCAGGCAACGGGTGGGTAGTAGTGGGGAAATGCAAAGGATGCTGTTGCCGCCCTCCTGTCGAGCCTGGCCGAAGACCAGTCTCAGCGCCTGCTTCTTTCTCCAGCCTTCTCCCGTTAAGAAAGGGGGGGGGGGGAGGGGGCTCTGCCCGACAAGAGTTTGGAAAGGGTGATAAGGAGGATCACCTAGTAGAATTTAGTCTGCCGGCCCTCCCCTTCTCTCCGTGCTTTAACTTTGCGCCCTGCCCAGCTTCTGGGATTTCTGAACAGTCGAGTGGCAGACAGTCATCCAAAGGTGTCATTTTCACCTCTTAGAAAGCTTCAACAGCCTGGGGGACCCGGGTGACAGGGAATGCCTGCAGACATTGAGCAGCTGGTGTCCTCATCTGCATGCTGACAAGGTCCTCTCCAGCAGGGAACACTCAGAATTCTGGCCCTTTCCTCTCTTTCCTCTAGGAATTGCCTGGCCCTTTGAGCCAACCCTGTAGATAAGTAACCTTAAAGTGAGGGCATTTTGTCCTTCCCAGAAAGAGACCCTGAAAAGCACCTCCAGTGATTGCTCTACGGGTGGTGTCCCAGAGGAACCTTCCTGGGGAACAGGCTCTTCACTTCCAGCCTTCCCTTGGACTTTCTGTTCTTACATCTGCTACAAGTGAACCCTGTCCTGGGAGCACTCAATGTGCATCCCTTGGAGTGTGGTATGTGTGTTTTCAGGTTCCTTTGCATGATCTCCCCTAAATTGTTTACAGATTACTGTCACCAGGTAACAGTTCCTGGGGTGTGTGTGTGGGGGGGGCGGGAGAGTCCCAGCTCTGCTCTGAAACAAACCATCACAAATTTGACAACAATTAGTCAGCTGTTGAGAAAGGCAGCCTCAGACTTAGGGGGTGCGTTCCCCAGTCCCAGGTTGTCCTATTGTCAACAGCACAAACTATGGGGCTTTTCTTTTTCATTTAGGTTTTTCGAGGGAGGGTCTCACTCTAGCCCAGGCTGACCTGGAGTTCACTATGTAGTCTCAGGGTGGTCTCTAACTCACGGCGATCCTCCTACCTCTGCCTCCCGAGTGCTGGGATTAAAGGCGTGCACCACCACTTTTTCTTTCTTACCTGCTGATCAGTCTGGAGACCATAGAGTCCTATAGTCACATATGCACACTCGAGTATGAGCAGTTTCTCAGGCTTTTGAGATTCTGAAAAGAATGAGACCTCAAAGAGCCATTGCCCTAGAGAGTCTTGCAGATGCCATGGAATGATTAACATTTGGATTGATTTTCGCCAAGACCCCCGCCCCCACCCCAAGTATAATCTTGTGGCCCTCATCTTCACTGGTGAGAGACGAGACACTCTCCCCTGTCATTCTGTGAACCTTTGTCTCAGCCTGCCCATCTAAGTCAGAGTGCTCTAGTGCTACACTTCTCATTTTGGTATACCGACAGACCTTTTCTGTCCTGCATCATCTCCCTGTTGTGTTTTCCTTCCTACCCATCATGCCCCCCCCCCCCCCATGGAGATAGGCTCTTTGATTTGGGACTCAAGAGAATTGTCATCTCCTTCAGTTGCTTAAGGTCACTTTTCTTTCCCTTGTCCTTTCAGCAGTTGGGTCTTGGGTCTATTTTGGGAGGTGCTGGATTCTGGGGACTGTTGTACTGGCAGCCTCAGACTTTGTGTCTGGAGAGACTTGGCCATGGGACTTCCTTTCTCCTGGAGTGTGCCATCCCTCTTGTCCAACGTGCCTGATGGGCTGAGGGTGGTGAGCAGCTGCGCCCCTACCCCTTCTCCACCTGCCCTGGGCTGCTATCTGTTTGGGAGGGGGTGGGGGTGTACCCATTCGATTTCAGGACCAGTTTTTCTGGTTGGAGTCAAGAAGGTTGAGAAATGGAGCTGGAGTGGGTGGGGGTGGAGGACTGTGGGGCAGTGGGGCTGGGTGGAGCAGCTCATTGGGAAGGAGTCACAAGTCATCTCAGGAAAAGCCCTGTACAGGGAAGGTCCCCTCTGAAACCCTTCCTGGCTGCTTCACTTTGGGCTGGACCTCAGGCTGAATACACCCATTGTTGTGAGCTGGATGTGGAGGGATACAGCCCAGCCAGGATTAGAACCTAAAATCCCGACAGTGTGGCCTGTTGACAGGGTCCTGGGGGTGGGTACGGTGTGGCCCTGGGACACTGGCTTTCGCTGAGTCGGAAGGGAGACCAACCTTCTTGGACACGTCTACCAGCCAGTTCCTGAACTCCACCCTCCTGTATTTGTACTTGACTTTCCTTCTGTCCAGCAAATTCAACAACTTCCATTCTGGGCCTTTGTCGGAGACAAGAGGAGAGATCCGAGCTTGCACTTGGCATGTGGGATTGTTTCCTTACCATCTTCATCTCTCCACCCTTTGCTTCCCTAAGTAACTCTAGGGAAGAGTAGGCATGTCTTGCAAGAATTCTCAATACAGACCCTCCTGAAGTGAAGGGGTCCTGGTCCTTAGCAAAATGGTCTTTCTGTCAGGATGTTGTGTCTTTTTCTGGACTTGCTGCGTTCAAAGCCTCTTTTCCTTCCAGACTCTGATTCCTTATCTAAGACCTCAGGAGAGGAATCCCCCCTCCCCCCCCACCCTCCCGGACCAAACCCAGGGCCTTATGCACAGCGGGCAGACATTCTACCACTGAGCTACCCCAGCTCCTGAGAAGAGTTTCTTTACTCATGTCACCATGTCTCTAGCTCTGACTAAGAAGTGACGAGTGCAGGATGGTCCCCAGAGAGGCTTCTGCTTTGCTCTAAGTTAGCAGTTGAATGACTCAGTGGGGCGGGTGGGACGCACTGCAGATCACAGCTCTCCACCCCAAGTCTGCTCGTACTCAAGGGTGGGAATCCAGTGTCCTCAGAGACATACCTCCATACCACCAGGGCCTTGAAGCTAAGTAAACTTCCTAGCCTGACTTGTGGCCTATTGAGAGGGATGTGTGTGTATGAGTGAGTCACGGTGTGGAGGAGATGGGACATGGGGCAGCAAGGCCAGCCTAGGCAATCGCAGCTGTGCTCCTCACAGGTTGGGGGACCTGAGAGTTGTTTCAAAGTGAGCCCGCCTCATTGGGGATAAGCTTTCAGATTTTAAGTCAAACCCTGGCCTCCCCTTTGATCTATACCCTTTGCTCTGGGCTGACTGTGGTTATGGCTGAGCTAGTTTACCCAGAGGGAATAGAGGCAGGGTTAAGGTCAGGCCAAGAGTTCCTGGAGAACTGCCTCTGTCATTCTTTTGCTGTTGCTGTTTAAAAAAAATTTAGACAGGATCTCATGTAGCCCAGGCTGGCCTTGAACTTCTGACCTCCTGATCCTCCCTGCCTCTACCTCCAAGCTGGTAGGATTACCACGCCTGCTGCCACCTTCATATTTCTGCACCTGCTTCCCTCACTGTTATCTCCAGCTCTGTGCTTCTGTCGCTTGATGTCTCACTCCATCCAGCCTGTTGGCATTGTCCTTTTTCTTCCGATTTCAGTGTCTGGGGCCAGCCTGCTGGGGAAGATAGCACCTCCCCGCCCCCGTCCGCACTGACCAGCTCCTCTCGTCCTAGCAGGTATAGCACGTCCCCCCCGCAGCCATGTCAGCCAAGGCGATTTCGGAGCAGACCGGCAAAGAACTCCTTTACAAATACATCTGCACCACCTCAGCCATCCAGAACCGGTTCAAGTATGCCCGTGTCACTCCCGACACAGACTGGGCCCACCTGCTGCAGGACCACCCCTGGTTGCTCAGCCAGGTGAGTCCTGCCTCCACCCAGGACCCATCTGCCCAGCCCAGGGTGTGAGGAAGACGAAGCAGTGGAGTTATTAGAGGTGCCCCAAGGGGTCATGTGACTGCTGCTGATTGCCTGCGTCATGTGTGCAGGGGGTCGAGCATGGTCTCAGGTGCGCTGTGGGCTCTGTGTTACTGAGGTATCCTAGCATGGGCTTGGAACCAGACAAACTGGTATCCGAATCACAGCTCTGTGTTTATGAACCGTGTGGCCTGGGGCAAGTCATTTCAGTTCCTTTGAGTTTTAGATTTCCCCACCTGTCAAATAGGGCTGGTACCTTGTGAGCTGTGAGGATTAGCAACAACTCCAGGAAGCATTTAGTGAGCTGTCTGGTACTTAGTAGATGATCAGTAAAACGAAACAAGTATCCAGTCTCCTTACCAAAAGTCGAGCCTCTGAGGACAGTTAGGAAGTGCGAGCTCATACTTTGTGGAAAATGGTGGACCGTGGAGGAGAAGCTTCGAGTAGAGGCTCTTCAGAGCCCTGCATGGCATCAGTGGGGAAGCCCTTAAGGTCTTCTTTAGCAGGACCCAGTGACCAGGACCGAGCCCTGTGGTAGGAGTTTCTTCTCTCCCACTCTGAGACAGGGAGGGAGGTGGGACATTTTCTGACATGGGAGCTTTGGGCTGTTAGGCCTGGTGCGTTGTCTCGCTTTGTCTTTTAGAACATGGCCCATGTCCCAGGTGTGCGCTTCAGTGAAGCAGCTAGTGTGTCGCATGGTGAGCATAGGCAAACCCCTCACTCAGTGCGTGTTCACTGAGCAAGCTCCTCTGGGCCAGGTCCTTCTCGACTCCTGGGGTAGGTGGAGAAAGCGTCAGGTAGGGAACCAGGTGGGTAAATGAGTTACCTTTGGTAGTGGAGTGAATCAAAAGCTCCCAGAAAGACTCACTTCCTGTATTACCCTCTCCTTCCTCTGAGTTTGAACCCCTCTCATTCCAGAAATTGGTAGTCAAACCAGATCAGCTGATCAAGCGGCGAGGAAAGCTTGGCCTAGTCGGGGTTAACCTCACTCTGGATGGGGTCAAGTCCTGGCTGAAACTACGCCTGGGTCACGAGGCCACGGTGAGTCTGGGCGTGGGGTCAGGGGTGGGTATCTTAGGGTCACATAGCAGCTGGGGAAGGCATGAGTGTAGAGCCCTTCTGCCCTGTTGCCTTAAGCTACGGGGCCAGTCTCAGTGCTCATTTCCAGCTTCCCCGTCAGGGAATCTGGGCGCTTTGTGTTACTGGCTCAGACAAGCTTTACTGTGAAAGAACAACTGGGCAGCCAGGTGGAAATGGCCTATTTCTTTAACAGCCATCATGGAGATGGAACTCCGAGGCTCATTCTGGGAACTGCTTTCTCTCCAGTTTCTAAGTAGGGTCATGGTAGCTTGTGATGACATGCATACCAAAGAGGGTGGAGGAAAACAAGATGAAAGAGAGATGCAGAATGAGGCAGGAGAGAGAGATTGGGCCAAGAATGAGACAGTTAATAATGCTGAAGAGTAAATTCAATTCTTCTCCCAGCTCAGTGATTAGTTTCAGCTATGTAGTCGAGAGAGCTTAGGAGGGGTAAGTAGTGCTCCGTGATAAATTTGTATTTCTTTCTTTCTTTCTTTCTTTTTTTTTTTTTTTTTTTTTTTTGAGGTAGGGTCTCACTCTAGTCCAGGCTGACCTGGAATTCACTATGTAGTGTCCGGGTGGGCTTGAGCTCACAGTGATCCTCCTACCTCTGCCTCCCTAGCGCTGGGATTAAAGGTGTGCGTGACCATGCCTGGCATAAATTTGTATTTCTTCTCCCCTAAGGGAGGCAGAGAACTGGGAGGTTGGTGGGGGGATGGGGGAGTGGCTGAAGCTTAGCCTAGCCTGGGAAGGATGTACGTCCACAACCTGTCTTGGTGGATTCTGAAGGGACTGGTACCCATCTGGGGAGCTTAAGTCAGGGATGGACTGTTCTCCTGCTTGGCTATGGAGACATCTTCCTTCTCACTGGACTTCCTCAAAGCAGCTCTTGTTTGTTTCCCAGCCTCTGGCCCTCCTGAGTGAGGGGGGAAGTCTGGAAGCTGCTCATGGGCCCCAGGGGCAGGAAAATCCAACTTTTGAGTTTGCATCCTCTGGGGAGAAGAAGCTGGGTCTGGGCACTGAATAGTATCCATAGGGAACACGTCCTGCTCGTGTCTCAGCTGTGGTGACAGAGGTGTCGGGGACATCTGAGCTGACAGCAGTGTTGACCCGGCAGGAGCACCTCATTACCTCTGATGGATCGCCGTCTGCTCCCTGACTCAGCAGTGACGCACAGGCGGGCTGGCGGGGGCTTCAGGACACTGGGATGAGGGTTGTCTCGCCTCATCTGCCGCCAGGGACCCACTCAAACTGATTAGCTCGGCAGGCCTGTTGTTCTCAGCCAGGAAGCACTGGGCAGAAAAGTTGTCCTCAGCCATGTTCTGGTCCTTCCCCCAAGGCCTAGACTCATGTCCTCAGACCGGGTCACTGTTCCTGACTCAAGGCGGACAAAGCAGCATGCTCCTCCATCTTCGTGCCTGACTCGGGACTGGCCTTGAGCTGTCAGAGAGCACTTAAATTTGTGGCCCGGCTGGGAGGGAGGCGACTCTGACTCTCTGCTTTCTGGGGTGGAGCAGTGTTGAGCTCACCCTCCAGAGGAGGCACAAAGCAAGCGTGCAAGGCCGGCGCACATAGAAGTCCAGCTGGCCGAGGCAAGGGTGAAAGAGGGAATCTCGTGAGGGCTTCTTTCCTGAGCTTAGGGATCTGTGATCCACTGTCCTGAGTTCTGGAGAGATCTTTCTTTGCCAGGTGTTGTGATGCTAGTGCTTGGGCCCCATCTCCTCCTGTCCTGGGGCATAAGACGTGACGGGCATCTAAATTTCATCTCCCTCAATTTCCCCTTAGGTTGGCAAGGCCAAAGGCTTCCTTAAGAACTTTCTGATCGAGCCCTTCGTCCCCCATACTCAGGTATGTGAGCAGCACACAGCTGGATCTCCATCCTGGAGCTTGGTGTTTGTCCCCCTAAAATCACGAAGGGAGAGAGGTCAAGCTCAGGGCGCATGCTCTTTGAAGCCGTGTTGAGGGTCCGAGCCCACTGCAGGCCTGCAGGGAGTCCAGGGATGAAGGAGAGGGTTGAGTTCGCAGCACAGCAGAACGAGGGCAGGTAACAGGGGACTTCTGATGTTGGGTTGAAGGCAGAGGCTCCTTAGCCAGATGGGGTCACACTGACGTGGCTAGCGAAGTAATGACTTTATCTCTCATCCCCGAGGGGGGGAGGGTGGCAAACAGGTCTTCCTAGGTGAATGCTTCCTACTGGGCTTTAGAAACGGGACCCCATGGGTTGAGCCCCACTAACCAGTTCATCACCCTCTCCTGCCTCATGCTGTCTTCCCCTGCAAGGCCGAAGAGTTCTATGTGTGTATCTATGCCACCCGGGAAGGGGATTACGTCCTGTTCCACCATGAGGGGGGTGTGGATGTGGGTGATGTGGACGCCAAAGCCCAGAAGCTGCTCGTTGGTGTGGATGAAAAGCTGAACCCCGAGGACATCAAGAGACACCTGTTGGTCCACGCCCCTGAAGATAAGAAAGAGTTGAGTGAGAGGGATGGTAGGGGGTCCGTGCAGTGGGGACAGGGAGACCAGTTCATTAGGCTCTGTGTACCCAACTATGGAAACAGTGGTCCTCCCTGCCTGGGTGGGAGCAGGTGATAGGCACAGCCTCGTCCTGAGCAAGAGTGCCCCACGCGGGGGAGCACCGGCTCAGACCCAGACCTCAGGGTGTCCCTCACCTTCTTGCCCCTGTCTGTCTGGCATCGGTCTCCTCCAGATCTGGGCCAGACAGCTCCTTTCCGCCTCTGTGTCTGAAGAGCGACATCCAGGGAGACGGGTCAGCAGCAGACAGTGAGGGCCAGCAGGGCTCGAGTTGGCAACTGGGCTGTCAGTGGCAGTGAAAGATTGCTGTGGGGGTGGGGGTCAGCGAGGGTGCGAGCATGCTAAGCCTGCTTCCCGATGATTGACTGGTCCTTCTCCCTCTCTTCTTTAGAATTCTAGCCAGCTTCATCTCCGGCCTCTTCAATTTCTATGAGGACCTGTATTTTACCTACCTTGAGATCAACCCCCTTGGTAATGAGCTTTGATGGAGTAGGGGTCCCTGCGCCTGCACCGTGGTGTTCAGAGTCCAACCCCTCTTGCCAGAGGACAATACCAGACCCTCTCTCTCTCTTTCTGTGTGTGTGTGTGTGGAGGGATCTTCAAGATCAGTTAGTGCTACCTCCTATTTCTGAGCTTTCAAAAGACTGTATTGTTTTGTTTTGTTTTTTTTTCGAGGTAGGGTCTCACTCTAGTCCAGGCTGACCTGGAATTCATTGTGTAGTCTCAGGGTGGCCTTGAACTCACAGCAGTTCTCTTACCTCTGCCTCCCGAGTGCTGAGATTAAAGGCGTGCGCCACCACGCCTCAAAAGTCTCAAAAGGCTGTAATTAATCTATTTTAACCAACTCCAGTTTCTTCCTTCGGCTTTAATTTGTCCTGTGCTGTGTAAGTCCTGGCTTTGGTCTTAGTGGGTTTCTGTCCCTGACCATGGGTTAGGCTTCCCAAGGCTGGGGTCTAATCTTCCCAGTGCATTGGAGGCCCCACCTACTCCTCCCTCTCCAGGAGCTGGTCAATCATTCACTGACCACAGCCCGCCCGCGCCCCCCCGCCCCCCCCCCCCCCCCCGCAGGGAAGAGCTTGCTGCCCTGCCGGGTGTCAGGCTGTGAAGGAAGCAGGTGGTGTGGGCTGGTTCTGGCCGGGGCTCTCAGGGCAAAGTCCAAGAAGCCAAGAAACTGAATCAGATTCCAGCTGAGGACGCAGCCCCTCTAATGTGCCAGATGGCAGTATGCTAACTTAATTAGCTAAATGGCCTGTGGGAGAAGGAAGATAGATGCCCAGTAAATGAATCCTGCTGGCCCGGGGCCTGGGCACCCTGAGGCTTCCTGTACCACCTGACACTGAGACTTCCCTAGCTGGACCCCAGGAGCCCCAGATGTATATGTACCTAGGAGGTCATCTGGCAGCAGTGGGTACACACGTTCTGCCACTGAGCTGTAGCTCCAGCAAACACTTTCTAAGTTGGAATGGCTATTGATGGGCCTAAACAGGGGGTATAATAGTGTTTTATAAAGATGTCTGAAAATTGCCATGGCAACTCATATAGATCTCTTTGTCCTATGACCAGAAGGTCAGGGAATGGGGAATGTTCTGGTAGGTAGGATTTGTTTTTCTTTTAGCTGGGGAAGGCAGGGTCTCCATAAGGGCCATTCTTGTTTCTGGTTGTGGGTATGTGTGGGCTCCCATAGTGGGGAGCTGGGGATGTGTGGTGGGGGGATCGGGAAGCTGAGGATCGGCTCTTCCTGGAGCTGGGGTCTGACTACTGCTACTCTCTCCCAGTGGTGACCAGAGATGGCGTCTATATCCTTGACTTGGCAGCCAAGGTGGATGCCACAGCCGACTACATCTGCAAAGTGAAGTGGGGGGATATAGAATTCCCTCCCCCCTTCGGGCGTGAGGCATATCCAGAGGTAAGGCAGGTCTGGAGAGGAAGATGGAGGGTGATGGGGCCCAGGAGCCAGGATGACTCACCTCAGACAGTCATTGAGTCCCCTTCTGGGCTATGCATTTGGCAGGGAAAGAAAGTCTGAGAACCATTTCATTTTCTTAAAATCCCAGTGGGGTGGGGGTGGGAGTGGGAATCAGCCAAGCCTCTGAATCCTGGCCAGAAATCCTTTTAGACTTTGCTCTCAATCAACCTCCCTGGGCTCTTAACTTGATTTGTTGCTTCTGGATAATTCCAACTGGCTCCCCCTAATCCTGTTGGGAAGGCAGTTCTCTGGACCACTTGCTGGGAATTTTAATTGCTGTTTCCCACACCATCCTCCCTGCAGGATCAGGCCTCCAGTGAAGTAACCCAGCCAGGCTGGAGGAAGGGGAAAGGCTGTTAAGGGGAGGAGGGCGAGGACAGACTGAGGGCAGGTGCTGGAGGGGAGGGCGTTGTGGAAGAAGGTGGGCATAGTGGGGCCTGGACTTGAAGTCAGGAAATGGAGTCGGGAAATTTGTCCTCTCTTGCTCTAATAAATAAGTTAATTAATTAAAAAAAAAAAAAAAAGATACTGCCGGGTGTGGTGGCTTATACCTTTAATCACAGCACTTGGGAGGCAGAGGTAGGATTGCCATGAGTTCAAGGCCACCCTGAGGCTACATAGTGAATTCCAGGTCAGCCTGGACTAGAACAAGACTCTACCTTGAACCCTCCCACCAAAAAAAGATGCCATCAATGTTGTATCCCAGGTATCAGGGCCCTGCGCAGTCCCCTCTCCCTCACCCCACTGTGGTGGTGAGTCCCTTTTTCATGTGTCTTCAGGCAGAGGAGCCTGGGCCTGCGGCCTGGCACCCTGTGAAGGGCATGTCCAACAGCTGCCTGTTGCACTCTATTCCCCAGGAAGCCTACATTGCAGACTTGGATGCCAAAAGCGGAGCGAGCCTGAAGCTGACCTTGCTGAACCCCAAGGGGAGGATCTGGACCATGGTGGCTGGGGGCGGTGCCTCCGTTGTGTACAGGTGACAGAAAGGGGGTGCAGAGGGTGGCAACCAGCTCTACCCAGTGTTCACGTGTATTTTCTGGGCTCTCTGGTTTCTCACTTGGTGTAGACCAGGAACTCATGGGACAGATGGAAGCAGTGACATCCCTGAAGGCTTTGAGTGGCTCTTGGGTAGGTGGGTGTGGTGGTGGTGGCGGCTGCCCTACACTCAGTGTTTCCTGCACCCTTAATTCAGAATGACATATTATTATTACTTTTATTTATTTGCACATGTGTATGTGCGCTACACACACATGGGTGTTGCAGGATCTCTTTGCCCCTGCAAATGAATGCCAGATGCACGCTCCACTTTTTGCATCTAGCTTTGCACGTGGGTGCTGAGGAATCGAACCCAGGCCAGTGGGCTTTGCAAGCAAGCACCTTTATCCACTGAGCCATCTCTCTCCCCTAGCCCCTAAAATAATACTATTTTATGAGTTTTAATTCTTAGAATTAGTGATGTGTGTCCCCCACAAAAGTATGTCAACTATAGGCCAGGTGTGGTGGCACCTTTAATCCCAGCGCTCAGGAGGTAGAGGTAGGAGAATCACTGACTTCGAGGCCAGCCTGGGCCAGAGTGAGATCCTATCTCAAAAAAAAAAAAAAAAAAAAAAAAAAAACCCAACAACAAAAAGTATGACAACTACAGAAAATGCACTAGAAGGTGAAAGCTGCTCACCCCTGTGTCCCCCAGGTCACCCTCCTGAGCATGGTACTGTGTTCTCCCCTGACATTGTAATGCTTCTGTAAGTCTCACACTGTTTTACTCTGTAGAAATACTGCAGTCATATTGTGCACCCTTTGCAATGATTGCTAGTGTTTTCTCTGGAAGCACTGTAGGCACAGTAAATGTGTGATCTGCCACAGTCCCCCAGCTGCCCTGGCTACAGCACTTTTCTCCACTGGGGAACTCTTGCAACATGCCATTTCTTGCATTTGGGTTGTGTCACGCCAGGTACTCATTGTTCATTTTACCCACAATGTTGCGTAGGGCCTTGGTGCCCTGGGAGCTGGCTGAGTGCTCTGCCTGGGGAGCTCACAGAGCCTGTTGGTCTTCAAATGAGGGTCGCATGGAGGCTGAGGGTTGTGGGTCTGAGAGGTGGGTTCTGCAGCCAGTCCTGAGTTCTCTGTCTCTCTGGCAGTGATACCATCTGTGATCTTGGGGGTGTCAATGAGCTTGCAAACTACGGGGAGTATTCGGGTGCCCCCAGCGAGCAGCAGACTTATGACTACGCCAAGACCATCCTCTCCCTGATGACACGAGAGAAGCACCCAGATGGTAAGGCACTAGCATGTGTGTATGTGTGTACACATATACACAGTTTCTCCCGGGAAGCCTCGGTGTGCAAAAGAGAAATGGGTCAGGAGTCCCTGAGGCTGTGGTCCTAGTCCTTTGTGATTTTGGGACCGGGCATTTAATCTCTGCATCTCTGTTTTCCTGATGGCATATGGACATTGATATCAGTTAGGTGGGGCTCTTGTTGGACAAGGAGGAGGACGTGTGTAGTCCAGCCTTTTAAGTAGAGATGAGGGAGGAAGAAAGGGAGTCGTAGCTTGCTTGCTCTTGCTTTGATCTGTGTAAACTCAGATCTTAGCGACCCTCCTTTTATCACCAGACCCTGGGACTCCCAGTGTCTCAGTACCACCTACTCATTGTTTTGGGCTTGCATCTGTTGGTTCTCCATAAGCTAGAGAGAAAGAATGAAATTCTCACCACAGGTATCCAGAAAAATGAAACTGAACTGATTGCCCAACAGGAGTGACGTAGCGGTCCTGGGAGTTTGATTGGCCACCGCTGGGTGCTGAGAGGAACAGAGTGATAAAGATGGAGGACTATCCTGCTCCCTCCCTGCACGAAGGAGTTGGGAGTTCCTCACAGTTGAATTTGTGGGACCATGCTCAAGCCTGCCTCTCTAACTTTAATTTTTTTTTTTTTTTTTTTTACTTTACTCCGAATCCAGGAAAGATCCTCATAATCGGAGGCAGCATCGCAAACTTCACCAATGTCGCTGCCACCTTCAAGGTAACCAGCAGCAACAGTGGCACGGTTTCTGGGGAAAGTGGGTGTAGAGGAAGCAGAGTTTGAGCCAGAGGCAAGTTTCCATGCGTTACCCTAGTCTGGGTAGGGCCCTAGGATCCAGGGTCTGTCTGTGTGTCTCTGGTTTTTCTGTTTTTTTTTTTTTGTTTTTTTTTTTTGGTGTTGGAGACTAACCTCACCCCTGGGACCCTTATTGAGGGTGCAGAGAACACTGTAATAGATGTGGCTCCGAAGCTCCTGTGTCTGTGCAGGTAGCAGATGATCGCTGGAACCTGAGTCTCCCACCTGAAGAAACGTAGGGAAAAGTTGGTATTTTGCTTTTTCTTCATCTCAGAACTGATTCTGGGAGCAATGGCCTGATGGAGTTCGGTCTCACCACTGACTCTAGGTACTCAGCACCTGTGCCTCTTTTATCCCTTCGTCACCTGCCCCTGTTCAAAAAGGTGGGCATGTGGACAGCATGTTTGATGATCTCATCCAGCCAAGGTCGCATCAGTGTGGGTCCCTATCCATGGATCAGGGCCCCTCGGCACATGTTTTAAAAAGATGTCAGAGGCCAGACGTGGTGGCACACGCCTTTAGTTCAGCACTCAGGAAGAGGTAGGAGGATCTCCGTGAGTTCAAGGCCACCCTGAGACTACAAGGGTATATCCAGGTCAGCCTAAGCTAGAGTGAGACCCTACCTGGAAAAACAAAAACGAACAAACAAAAGATGTCTGAGGCCATGGTGGTGGTGCACACCTTTAATTCCAGCACTCAGAAGCAGAGGTAGAGGATTGCCGTGAATTCAAGGTCAGCCTGGGCCAGAGCGAAACCCTATCTTAAAAGAAATAAAAATAAAAAATAGCCAGGCGTGGTGGCTCACGCCTTTAATCCCAGCACTCTGGAGGCAGAGATGGGAGAATCACCGTGAGTTCGAGGCTGCCTTGAGACTACATAGTTCCAGGTCAGCCTGGGCTAGAGTGAGATCCTACCTTGAAAAACCAAAAAAATAAAAAATAAAAATAAATAAGATGTCAGAGGAGGCTGGGGAGAAGGCTTAGCTTTTAAAGGTACTTGCTTGCAAAGCCTACTAGGCTGTGTTCAACTGCCCAGCTACCCATGTAAAGCCAGACCCAAAAAGTGGTGCAAGCATCTGGCTTTCCCTTTGCAACGGCAAGAGGCCCTGACACGTATGTACACACGCACACACACACTTGCTTTAAAAATATGTACTAAATAAAGAAATATGACAGAAGTTACACGTCTTGAGAGTCCTCTCTCCTTCAAGCTAGCTTCCATAGGAACCTGTGTATCTTTCCTTGCTGTTCCGCTCAGTGATGCTATTCAGAAATACATGCCCCATGTAGTACTTCCGTCCATGTTTTAAGAATGTGAATAGTGCTGGGCGTGGTGGCGCATGCCTTTAATCCCAGCACTCGGGAGGCAGAGGTAGGAGGATCGCTGTGAGTTCGAGGCCACCCTGAGACTCCATAGTGAATTCCAGGTCAGCCTGGGCCAGAGTGAGACCCTACCTCAAAAAAACAAACAAACAAACAAAAAGAATGTGAATAGTGTCAGCCTTGTTAAGTCTGAGGTTTCCAGAAGTGAGGGACCATGATTCATGAGGCCTGCTACAATAGGATCTCCCTCGTTGGATCTAATTCAGCTTTGTTTTAACATGGAAATAGCCTTGCAGCACAGACAACACTAGCCGAAGAAGTGGTTAGATTTGCAGGTCCTGTGAAATGCTAGGGGTGACACAAACTCATAAACCAGCCCTCTGGAGGAACAGGAGTGGGGGTGCCTTCGTGGCCTCCCATTTTCCAGACTGGGTAGATGACCATTGTACGAGCTGCTCCCTGCCATACAGCACCTGAGTGGCTTTGCCATTGAAGAAGACCCTATCTTCACACCACAGAAGCCTTTCATAGAACCCAGTAAGAGAGAAGAGTGACTGCAGCCAGAACAGGAGAGACCAGCAAGCCCCGCTGGTGGGGGAAGCCCCGGGCCCCAGTGTGTTGAAGAGTATGGCTTTTGGGTATCCCATGGTCTCACCTCAGCAGTGCGACAGGTGGTCACATGCTAGGCCTTCTGTTGCGCAGTTCTCTCAGCACACGTGTGACCCTGCATAGTCCTTGGTCACCAGAGCCTGCCGTGTTTTGTGTGAAGCAGTCCTTGTCATACACACCTGTTACATGGTTTATAGTTTTGTTTATTTATTTGAGAGCGATAGAGAGAGAAAGAGGCAGAGAGAGAGGGAGAGAGAACGGGTGCGCCAGGGCCACCAGCCACTGCAAACGAACTCGACTCGTGCGCCCCCTTGTGCATCTGGCTAACGTGGGTCCTGGGGAATCGAGCCTCGAACCGGGGTCCTTAGGCTTCACAGGCAAGCGCTTAACCACTAAGCCATCTTCCAGCCCATGGTTTGTATTGTTATTGTGGTTATGAATAATTGATTTGTGACTGCCTTGTTTTTTTTTTTTTTTTTTTTGTTTTTTGTTTTTTTTTTTGGTTTTCCGAGATAGGGTCTCACTCTAGCTCAGACTGACCTGGAATTCACTATGGAGTCTCAGGGTGGCCTCGAACTCACGGTGATCCTCCTACCTTTGCCTCCCGAGTGCTGGGATTAAAGGCGTGCGCCACCACGCCCGGCTGTGACTGCCTTGTTTTAATCACTGTCTCTGTTGTCCCTTTGGCTTTCTAGGGCATTGTGAGAGCGATTCGAGATTACCAGGGTCCCCTGAAGGAGCATGAGGTCACAATCTTTGTCCGGAGAGGTGGCCCCAACTATCAAGAGGGATTACGGGTGATGGGAGAAGTGGGTAAGATGACTTGCTGGTTTTTTTGTTTTGGTTTAGTTTTTCCAGGTAGGATCTCGCTCTCTAGCTCCGGCTGACCTGGAATTCACTATGTAGTCTCAGGGTGGCCTCTAACTCAAGGCAATCCTCCTACCTCTGCCTCCTGGATGCTCAGATTAAAGGTGTGCGCCACCACACCTGGCTCTTTTTTTTTTTTCTTTTCAAAATTTTCTTTTTATTAACAACTTCCATGATTATAAAAAATTATCCCATGGTAATACCCTCCCTCCTCCCACTTTCCCCTTTGAAATTCCATTTTCCCCATCTCAGTCTCTCTTTTTATTTTGATGTCATGATCTTTTCCTGTTATTATGATGGTCTTGTGTAGGTAGTGTCAGGCACTGTGAGGTCATGGATATCCAGGCCATTTTGTGTCTGGGGGGAGCACATTGTAAGGAGTCCTACCCTTCCTTTGGCTCTTACATTCTTTCCGCTACTTCTTCTGCAATAGACCCTGAGCCTTGGAAGGTGTCTTTTTTTTTTTTTTTTCCCCTCATTTGTGTGCTCTGTGTGTGTCTGTATGTAATGGGTGTGTGCCAGGACCTCTTGCCACTGCAAATGAATGCATACACTTGTGCCAGTTTTTGTGTCTGGCTTATGTGGGTGGCTTGGGAATTGAGAATTGAGCCCTGACCAGCAGGCTTTGCAAGCAAACACCTTTAACCCCGCTGATCCATTTTCCCAGCCCCAAGATGGATTTATTTCCCTCTGACCTTGAGAGTCGGTGGCATGCCTCCTCAACATTATCTGACTCCTTTCTGCTTTCCTGTTTCCACTAGAGGCTGCGGTTCTCTCCTGCTTCCATCCTCTGCCAACCCCTGATAGAGTACCTGACTTTTTTTTTTGTTTTTCAAGGTAGGGTCTCACTCTAGCCCAGGCTGACCTGGAATTCACTATGTAGTCTCAGGGTGGCCTCGAACTCACAGCACTCCTCCTACCTCTCCCTCCCTCAGTGCTGTGATTAAAGGCGTGTGCCACCACACCCAGCTTGGGTACCTGTCTTTAAACTTGGAAGCAGGCAAGAAAGCATTGTCACTTAACTCCCAAGTTTGACAAGACAGAATGCCTTTTCTGTGCCCTGTGCTGTGCTGGGTTCCAGGTCTCAAAGTTGACCATAATGTCAAGGCATGCCAAATGCCGTAAAGTAAGTAGAGTAGGGACAAGGATGGGGTGACTAATAAAGGTAGCATTTGAGCAAAGACCTTAGGGTTGATACCTGTGAGGAAATCACAGGTTCTACAGTGGGTCTGTGGGGAGGTGGAACACTGTCAGTGAGTTCATGGACAGGGGCCAAGGGAGAGGGGAGACAGACAGGACGGTATATAGGTCCTGGGCCGACCTGGCTGTGATCCTGACGTGGCAGTCATTGTTTGAGCAGTGAGGCAGCACAGTTTGGCTTCTGAGAGGAGAGGAGATGAGACGGAAGGGCAGCCAGTGTAGAAGTGGAAACAGCACTAACAGCAATTCTTTTAAAAAATATATTTAATTTATTTATTTATTGAGGGAGAGAGAGAGAGAGAGAATGGGCACGCCAGGGCCTCCAGCCACTGCAAAGGAACTCCAGATGCATGCGTCCCCTTGTGCATCTGGCTTACGTGGGCCCTAGGGAATCAAACCGGGATCCTTTGGCTTTGCAGGCAAACGCCTTAACCGCTAAGCCTTTTCTGCAGCCCCAGCAATTCTCTTTATATGACATTCCAGATGGTGACAGGAGATGCTTTTGCTAGTGACCTAGCTCTCTGGGAAAAAAAAAAAAGTAAAAACCTTTCCCTCTTCCCATTTTTCCAAATTTGATACCCATGGCAACCAAATCACTGGACGTGGTTGGTATCAAGTGCCAGTGTTGATTAGTTCACGTGGAGGTGCTGGGGGCCATGCCCAGCGGAAATACAGTGCATGTCACCAAATGGCGTTTTCATAGTCGGAGCAGTTGCATGAGGAGGATGCTGTCAGCTAGGGATCCATACAAAGACTAGGGCAGGGTGATGTAGGGGACAGGGAAGGTGTTTCTGAGTGGGTGGCCCCTGGGCTGACCTCAGCGATGTGGGGGGGGGCGGGGTCATATCCAAGGGAAAGTCCTGACTCCATGCAGAGGGAGGAGCAAGGCCAGTGTCCTGAGGGAACCAGCTAAGGGTGTTTGGGAACAGAGAGATCAGGCTGGGGAGCTGGTGTGCTGCCAGCCACAGGTGGGGAGGGTGGAGAGGGGAGTGCAGAGCCAGCGTGAAGGCTGTGATCAGAGGTGCGCAGCCGTACTTGCCACCTGAGGCCTGCCAGGAAAGCTGCCGCTCTTTCCTTTTCTTCTCAGCAGGTGATCTTATTTACTTACTTATTTTGGTTTTTAAGGCAGGGCTGACCTGGAATTCACCATGTAGTCTCTCTCAGAGTGGCCCTGAACTCACAGTGACCCTCCTACCTTTGCCTCCTGGGTACTGGGATTAAAGGCGTGCGCGCCACCACACCCGGCTCAGCGGGTGATCTTTAGAAAGACTTGTTCCACAGTGAAATTGTGACAGCTAAGTTATCCTGAATAATTGGTCTTGCACCAAAAGTACCAGGCTGATTCAGCAAGGCTGTAGAGGGGCCTTTGCTGGGTCCTGTGGACTGGGTCACTTAGTTCAATACTTGAATCATGAATTCTTTTTCTTCCCTCACAGGGAAGACGACTGGAATCCCCATCTACGTCTTTGGCACAGAGACTCATATGACGGCCATTGTGGGTATGGCCTTGGGCCACCGACCCATCCCCAACCAGCCACCCACAGCGGCCCACACTGCCAACTTCCTCCTTAATGCCAGCGGAAGCACATCGGTAGGTGCCAGCCTTTCTTCCACCTTAGAAGAAGGATCCATCTTCCCTTCTCCTTCTTCTGATTCAAGATACAGTGCTACTCTAGCATTTAGGGGTATAGGAGACTAAAGGGGTGGTTGATTCATGATTAGTCGTATTTTTGTTTGTTTGTTTTGTTTTGTTTTGTTTTTACTTTTTATTTTTTTGGCTTTTCGAGGTAGGGTCTCACTCTAGCTGAGGCTGACAGTCTCAGGGTGACCTAGAACTCAAGGTGATCCTTCTACCTCTGCCTCCCAAGTGCTGGGACTAAAGGTGTGCACCACCATGCCCGGCTCTATTTATTAGAGACAGAGATGGAGAGAGAGAGAGAGTGAGAATAGACATACCAGATGCATGCACCACCTTGTGCATCTGGTTTATGTGGGACCTGGAGAATTGAACCTGGGTCCTTAGGCTTCACAGGCACATGCCCTAACAGCTAAGCCATCTATCTCTCCAGCCCTTTTTTTTTCTTTTTTTGAGGTAGTTTCAGGGTGGCCTTGAACTCAAAGCAATCTCCTGCCTTGGCCTCCTGAGTGCTAGGATTAAAGATGTGCTCCAGCACGCCGGCTAGGTTCTATCTTAAATAAAGCTGGGGAGATGGTTCAGTGAATAGAGTGTTTGCCATTCAAATGTGAATACCTGAGTTCAGAGTCCCAGATCACAGGTAAAGCTTGACACTGTAACCTGAGCATCTATAATACAATGCACCTTATAGTGGGGGATGGTAGAACCTTCTGGAAGCTCATGGGCCAACTAGCCTGATGAACCAACAGTGAACAGGTGCCTCATGCCAGGTGGAAGGCAGGGACCAGTGTCCCGAGTTGTCCTCTGACCAGATGCTTACCATGATAGGTGTGTGCCTGTGCTCACACACGAACACATGCACACAAAAGAAACACCAGCCCTTCCAACAGAGCTGTGTATAATTTTTTATTTATATATATATATATATTATTTATTTATGAGAGAGAGAATGGGTGTGCCAGGGCCTCCAACCACTGCAGACAAACTCCAGACACACGTACCCTCTTGTGCATCTTATGTGGGTCCTGGGGAATCGAACCGAGGTCCTTTGGCTTTGCCAGCAAACGCCTTAACCACTATGCCATCTCTCCAGCCCCCTGTGTATAATTTTTGTTCCTTCCTTTCTTTGGGGAACTTAGGACCCAGTAGCTTTTGTCCCCAGCCACTACCTGTGACTTTTACTCGGTTCTTCTCTGCTGTCACTCAGACTCCAGCCCCTAGCAGGACGGCGTCTTTTTCTGAGACCAGGACTGATGAAGTGGCCCCAGCCAAGAAGGCCAAGCCTGCCATGCCCCAAGGTAACTCGCAGAGCTTTACACGGCGTGGTGCCGGGAAAGGCCTGTGCCGCCTTGCTCCACGTCGCTTCCCGTTCTGGCCCTGCCTGGCCGAGGCAGTGGGGAAGCAGTCGGAGCGTTGCTGTGGGGTGGGCTTCAGCATTCAAGGAAGGGACTTGAATCTTCCTCATGGACGGAGGGCCCCCCCCCCCCAGTGCCAGGTCACCTCATTCCACATTCTCTTCTCCCTCTTTTCCTGGGGGCTGTGAGCTGGCCCAGGAGGCTGCAGGGGCCAGGGTTTCAGCAGAACCGGGTCAAGGGGAGTTCTCCCCGACTCCAAAGAGGAGAGCAGGAACTGGGGACAGCAAAAACGGCTCCTGCCACAGCGGTCCTGTCTGTACGTCATGTGCTCATCTCTCCGGCCTGAGTGGTGAGGTGCCTTGCCTGCCAGCCAGCCTTCGCACCAGCAGCAGCAGTTCTGGTTCCCAGCAGCTGATGAAGCTCTCAGCCTCTTCCTCGTGCAGGCAGGGTGGACTAAGGCGTTTTAGAAATAGTTCCAGGGACTCACAATCAGAAGCCACTGCTCTGTGGTCTCCAAGGAGGCAGCTTCGTCCACAGCGCATGGCAGACCAACACAATGCTGGTCTAGTCACCATACGGCGCTGCGTGGGAACACGGGGCCAGCCTGGAGGCCCAGGTGTGGGGGGGGGGGGGCGCCGCCCAGCTTTCTCTGTCCCTCCAGAAGGCCTGGAGGAGGCTTCGGTTGTCCGCGCCTTGGTCCTTTGGCTTTGCTTCCATTCTGCTGAGCTGAGCGGTGCTTTCGCCTCTTTGGTCACCTTTACTTGTGCTGTTGTGAAATAGATAAGGCGTCAGCACCGGAAGTCTTGTCCCTGGGACCTTCCCCTGTTCACCTTCTCCCGCCCAAAGCCTGCAGCCACCGGCAGTCCTCTCAGTTGCCTTGGTCATTTTCTTTGACAGATTCAGCCCCAAGTCCAAGATCCCTGCAAGGTAGGACGCCCTCGCCCGGCCCCAGCTCTGCGTGTGGCTTTGTTAGCGGGCTCCGCGCTCTGTGTGCTTTGTCTCACTCACATGGTGGGCTGCAGCGTTGTGGTCTGGTATATTTTCTAGCCCCACCTTGGTGTGGCCTGCCCCCAAGTCCTAGTCTCGGCTCTTTGTCCCCTCCCTCCCCTGCTTAGTAAGTACTACCCCGGTTCAGCACTCTCTCACTGCTGCAGCTGGCTCTGGCTCCTCAGCAGGGAGGGAGGCGGCGATCACAGCAGGAGCCAGAGCCAGCTCTCAGCTCTGAAGAGTCCAGGTGTCAGCTGGAGGGGCCTGGGAAGGAGCAAGCTGGAAGGTACTGTGGCTGCTGGCCTGCAGCAGCCCGGCCCCGAGTCTCGTCTTTGCCTCACTTTTCCTGCTGAGCTTCACCCCCGCCAGCTTCCTCCCAAAGCTCCCAGTGTAGGTTCTCATAGGTCTCCATGGGAGAGCAGGACAGAGAAGAAGGCAAGAGAAACCAGGAAGGGCATGTGGCGGATCCCTAGAACAAGTCATTGGAAAGGATCTGAAGGGATCTGGGCTTTGTCTGGTTTCTGAGGTTACAGTTTACAATAGAGACTTTTTTTTTTGTACATACATGTACACATGTCCAAACATCTTTTCTTTTTTTTTTTTTCAAGGTAGGGTCTCACTCTAGCTTAGGGGACCTGGAATTAGTCTCAGGGTGGCCTCGAACTCACCGTGATCCCCCTACCACTGCCTCCCAAATGCTTTGATTAAAGGTGTGTGCCACCATACCTGGCTCATGCCCAAACATTTGCCTGTTGACCCCAGGTGAGCAGATTGCTCAGCCATCAGCATCAGGCTGACTTGTGACTTTTTTTGTTTGTTTTTTAAACCCAGGGCCTTGTGCAGACTGAGCAGGTGCTTTGCTACTGAGCTACACCCAGCCTCCATGGGGAAGGGAAGTGTCTGAGATAACTTTGATCCCTTGCTAGGGTGGGGATACCTAAGCCAGGGTAGTGGATACAGTCCTTTACCTAGCACCTTTTCATTTCTGTGGTCCCTGCCTCTGGCAAGATCCATTGTTAGCTAGAAGGCCAGAGCTGTGTGCAGATCAAGCTGAGACAGACTGTGGGTCTCCAGGAAGCACCTCTTCCCTAGGGAAGGTGGGTCATGGGGAAGGACCTTTATTTTGAGTTACTCTCAGTCACTGAGCTGTGAGAGTGGGAGGGCAATAAAGAGTGGTTCAAGGAAGAGGACAGATCATGCTAGAGGAAGGTCCAACCTCTGCAGGGTCAGTAAGGTGGGAGGCTTAAAACCCCCGACCCCCAGTCTACCTGCTGATGGGGGCAGGCGATAGCCTCTCCCCCTTTTTTTTTTGAGGTAGAGTCTCACTCTAGTTCAGGCTGACCTGGAATTCACTATGTAGTCTCAGGGTGTTCTTGAACTCATGGCAATCCTCCCACCTCTGCGTTCGAGTGCTGGGACTAAAGGCTTGCACCACCAGGCCCCGGGGGCAGTAGCCCCTTTGGCTTGGCTTTCCCTGTGCTTGAGAAGGTCAGCCCCTGAGCTCAGCCTTGAATGCAGGAAGTGTAGGTTGTTTGTGGAGTTTGGGCTTGGTCCTTACCTCGGAAGACAGCTTCCTGTGTGGCATGGCATAGGCTCTCCTTGGAATGGCAGAGTCTCAGTGCCTTAAGGTTTTCCTCCTCCATTGCACCATTGAGCTCTCCTTAAGTCGTTGCATGATCCTGGCTCTAGTGTTAGGTGGCCTAGGACCACTGACATTTTGGTACCTTAGCTTTAGTTTGCTAGGGCTGGAAAATGCGAGAACTGGATTAGGTGGCTGCTGTCATTCTGAGATCTCACGTCTTGTTGGATCCACAGGTTCAGGTGACTGTGAATCCCTGGTATTCACAAATCAGGAGCTTTCTGGCATGAGAAGCTTACTGCTTAGTCAGACCTTGATCTTGGTTAGTCAAGCCTGCAGTAGTACAGTAGATAAATTACTACCTGATGCCACTGTTCTCCCTGGGGGAAGCGCAGAACCCCCCCCCCCAGGGCTGCCTTCCTCCACCAGGACTTGGTGGGAGCTAAAGGGAAGACCTCCCGGTTGCGGGTAGTCGAGCGCCCATCCCTGCGTGCCAGCTCTTTTTGTCGCTTTTGCCCCTTCTCTGCTTCCTGCCAACAGAGAGCCTAATTTAGAGCATTGTTCCGAGCAGCAGTGCCCCACCTGGTAGTAGAGAGTAGGAGGATGGGAGGAATAAGAGAGAGGAGGTCATGGCCCTGAGCTGGCAGATTGCTACTCGTGCTGTGAGCTGGAGACCAGGCCAGAACCTCGGCCAGGATGAGGCTGCCCTGGCCACAGCATGCCCAGGCTGGTCCTCACTGGCCTAGAATTCATGAGCATTTAAACCCTCACTGGGACTGAGGTTATGTCTAGATTTACAGGCTAAAAATCATCATTGGAGAATTGTTTAGTTTAAAATGCTGTGACTACCAAAAATGGGGAGAGCTGAGCTTTTTTTTCCCCCCAGTGACTTGAACAGTAAGTTTTGGGGCTGGGAATAAGGCTCAGGTCTTAGTAGGTGTTTTTGCTCTCCGCTGCCTCCTTCCAGAAAATGCCAGGCAACTCCTCCCCAGTTTCTCATAATCCCATAATTTAACATGCTTTTGCTGTTTTGAAAGCTACCAAACTGGACTCGGGGCGTGAGGCATCTGGCAGGCAGCCCTTGTGGGTCTCCTGGGTGTGTGTTCGGGGTGCACTCGCTGTGTCTTTGCCCACCAGGAAAGAGAGCCACCCTCTTCAGCCGCCACACCAAGGCCATCGTGTGGGGCATGCAGACCCGGGCCGTGCAAGGCATGCTGGACTTCGACTACGTGTGCTCCAGAGACGAGCCCTCAGTGGCCGCCATGGTGTACCCCTTCACGTGAGTCATGCCAAGGCGGGGTGCTTGGAGATGGGCTGCCAAGTGGAAGTCCTCATCTTGTCTCCTCCCTCTAGACAAAGCTCGGGAGTCAGCTAGCTCCCTACCTTTCCCAAGGACATTGACCTTGCCTGCTCTCCTGGGTGACGTTCCTCCTCAGGCCTGATGGGTTGAGGGCCGCCTAACTCCTCTCTGGTGTCTCACAGTGGGGACCATAAGCAGAAGTTTTACTGGGGACACAAGGAAATCCTGATCCCTGTCTTCAAGAACATGGCGGATGCCATGAAGAAGCACCCAGAGGTGGACGTGCTGATCAACTTTGCCTCTCTGCGCTCTGCTTACGACAGCACTATGGAGACCATGAATTTCGCACAGGTAGACGATGCGCCTCCGGGACGTCCGGGCGGGGGAGCAGGAAAACGTCCTGAAGGATGTTCACAGTCGTGGCCTCCGGGAGCAAGGACTGGGGAGTCAGCAGAGGCTCGGGTTTGGGTGCAGGTGGCCGGGGACTTGTGTTCCTCAGAAGTAACCTACAGAGGTCAGAGTGACTCCATTACTGGGCTTACCAAGAGTCGGTTTAATGCCTTGTAAAACAGATGCACCTCCTGGGGTGGAGAGATGGCTCACTGGTTAAGGCACTTGCCTGCAAAGTGGTGCACGCACCTGGAGTCTCAGGGTGGCCTTGAACTCACACCGATCTTCCTACCTCTGCCTCCCAAGTGCTGGGATTAAAGGCATGTACCACCACGCCCAACTTATTTTTATTATTTGCCTCTGATGAAAGGAAGAAGCAGGCTTGCTGAGATTTCATGTATATCCTATCCACATCCTTTTCTGGGTTTGGATGGGTGGAGCAGTGTAGATATGATTATCCGCTTTCAAATGTCACAAGCATTTTGGATTACCATTCGCATCTACCCTTAGTTACCACTTGAGCACACATTCCTAGAAGTTGAACTGCTATATCAGGGTGCACACACTGAAAGCCTGTGATGCATCTTGGCCTCCGGGAAGGTGTGAACTCCTATTGACAGGAAGCACCTGTTCCCGTGTCAAATCTCCTCTTACCAACATTACGTGCTTGTCATGTTATTTGCTACTCCATTATAATCTGTATATCTTTAGTTATTAATGAAGATTAGCTTTTAAAAATATTGGCCATTTGTATTCTATGACTTGTCCTTCTCCCTCCCTCTTTTTTTTTTCTTTCTGTTAAAGCTTTTTTTTTTTTTTAAAAAAATTTATTTATTAGAGAGAGAGAGAGTGGGTGTGCCAGGGCCTCCAGTCACTGCAAACGAACTCCAGATGCGTGTGCCCTGACTAACGTGGGTCCTGGGGAATCGAACCTGGTCCTTTGGCTTTGCAGGCATGCACCTTAACCACTAAGCCATCTCTCCAGCCCCCCTCCCCCCCATTTTTTTGAGATAGGGTCTCACTCTAGCTCAGGCTGACCTGGAATTCACTATGTAGTCTCTGGGTGGCCTTGAACTCACTGTGATCCTCCTACCTCTGCCTCCCAAGTGCTGGGATTAAAGGCGTGCAGCACCACGCCTGGCTTGTTAGAGGCTTTCGTTACTGGTGTGTAAAAGTTCTTTTTTTTTTTTTTAATTTCTATTTATTTATTTGCAATCAGAGAGAGCACAGAGAGAGATAGAGGAGAGAGAATGGGTGTGCCAGGGCCTCCTGCCCCTGCAAACGAACTCCAGATGCATGTGCAACTTTGTGCATCTGGCTTGTAAAAGTTCTTTATAGACTTTTGCCGGTTTTATTATTGTCAGGTGCCATGCTGGCTTATTTCAGTGTATTAGTGAAAAAAAACAAAATTATTTTGATATTTGGACACAGTAGAAAAGAAAGCACATCTGCTGACAATGAGCTGCTCCTTTAGGCTAGAGCAGACGTTGGCACACAGTAGCCCAAGGCAAAGCTGGTCTCTCCTGCCACTGTAAGTGAGTTCACGCACCACTTTGTGCATCTGGCTTTATGTGGGCACTGCAGAATCTAGCCCAGGCTGTCAGGCTTTGCAAGCAAACACCTTTAACTACGAAGCCATCTCTGCAGCCCCCCAAAATAAAGTTTTATGAAAATGCAGCCACGCTCTTTTTAAAATTTATTTATTTGCGAGAGAGAGAGAGAGATGAGAATGGGCATGCCAGGGCCTCTAGCCACTGCAAATGAACTCCAGTCACATGCGCCCCCTTGTGCATCTGGCTTACATGGGTCCTCGGGAATTGAACGAAGGTTCTTAAACTTCACAGGCAAATCCCTTAACCACTAAGCCATTTCCCCAGCCCGTATTTCTTATTTTCAGTATTTATTTATTTATCTAAGAGTGAGAGAGGGAGGTAGAGAGAGAATGGGAGCACCAGGGCCTGTAGCCAGTGCAAACGAACTCCAGACATATGCACCACCTTGTGTATCTGGATTATATGGGTACTGGGGAATCAAACCTGGGTCCTTAGGCTTTGCAGCCGTGTTCCTTAACCGCTGAGCCATCTCTCCAGCCCTGTGCTTGGATTTTTTTTCCTTTTGCTCCCATCCATTCCACCGTGTTCTTGTTCTGCACCCTGTAGAACTGGGTGTGAGGAGAAGAGCTGAGGTCAGCTGCTCTTGGCGCAGGCTCCGGGGCAGGCAGGGCTCAGGGTCGTCTTAGTGCTCAGTGGAAGCACACAGCAGCATTGGCGGCAGTGGACGTTGGAGACATTTGTGTCAGCTCACACGCCGAGTCCCTGTGGTGATAGCCAATGGGGATTTGTTTTGGTGTCCGCTGCCTCTCTTGGGAGGGCAGAGTGATTGGGGAAGGACCAGAGACCTATTTGAAGAAGATGCATTTTGTCCACACTTCTTTGTTCTTGGCACAGGGCTTGGGAGGTGGGCCTTGAACTCTAGGACCTAATGTTCACAGGAGGGGACTTTGTTAACCCTCTAGATCCGGACCATCGCCATCATAGCCGAAGGCATCCCGGAGGCTCTTACACGGAAGCTGATCAAGAAGGCCGACCAGAGGGGAGTGACCATCATTGGGCCCGCCACAGTGAGTATCCACTCCAGACTTCTCACAAGTCCTTAGAAAGCACACTTTTTTTTTTTTTTTTTTTTGGTTTTTCAAGATAGGGTCTCACTCTAGCCCAGGGTGACCTGGAATTCACTATGTCATCTCAGGATGGCCTCAAACTCATGGTGATCCTCCTACCTCTGCCTCCTGAGTGCTGAGATTAAAGGCACGTGCCACCACTGCCTGGTTCTAAATAAATATTTTTTCAAAATAAGAAGGTAGTAGAATGTTTCTCTCAATGATATGGATTGAATTTAGGCCCTTACTTATGCTAGGTAAGGGTGCTATACCACTGGCTTGGAAGCTAGGGTTTTTGCACTGAGTAAAGAACCTTTCTCGTGTGGGAGGCAGAGATGCAACAGTGCATCATCTGGTGACCTTGCTGAGTGCTGTAGTCAGATGGAGTAAGGGAGGTGACCGAGAATTGAGTTCCCTAGTCTAAAACTGCAGCAGAGCCTTTTGTTTTGTTTTGTTTCTTAACACATGAGGCTCTCTGAGGGTTTTGTTTTGTTTGAGGTAGGGTCTCACTCTAGCCCAGGCTGGCCTGTTGGCCTCACACTCAAGGCAATCTTCCTACCTCCGCCTCCTGAGTGCTAGGATTAAAGGCGTGCGCCACCATATCATGCCTGACTGGTTCTTTTGTTTTGTTTTTGAGACAGGATTTCATATTTCTCCAGCTTGCCTCAAACTCACTGATCCCCCTGTCTCTGCCTCCCAAGTGCTGGGATTACAGCTATGTACCACCAAGGCTTAAAGCTTTCTGTTCTCTATGCAGTGTTTCCTGTGCAATGTCTCATAAAAGACAGAAGAGATTCTACGTAGGAAATCCTTTAGACAGGCGTAATTCTCTCCGTCATTTTCTCCCAACTAGTTTCAAGGGCGGGGCAGGTCGTGTGGACTCCCCTGAACCCTGTGGGCAGTCAGGAACCATCCTCCCTGACTGTTGTTTCTGCCCCGGTAGGTTGGAGGCATCAAGCCAGGCTGCTTTAAGATCGGAAATACGGGTGGCATGCTGGACAACATTCTGGCCTCCAAGCTGTACCGCCCAGGCAGCGTGGCCTATGTCTCACGCTCCGGAGGAATGTCCAATGAGCTCAACAACATCATCTCACGGACCACAGATGGTGTCTATGAGGGCGTAGCCATTGGCGGGGACAGGTGAGGAGCTGGGAGCCTCCCACCATGGAGTTGACTGGCTGAGAAACTGTGCCGTGGGTCCTGCAGACTCTGCTTCCTGCCCGAGTACCAGGACCATAGTGATGTGGCATGTCTGTTAAAAGGGGATTGCTCTTGTCTCAGGACTAGAAATGAGAAGCTATAGGAAAGTGTTTTTGTTTTTTTGATTTGTCATTATTTATTTATTTGAGAGAGAGAAAAAGGATGGGCGCACCAGGGCCTCCAGCCACCGCAAATGAACTCCAGACTTGTGCGCCACCTTGTGCATCTGGAGTATGTTGATCCCGGGGAGTCAAACCTGGGTCCTTTGACTTTGCAGGCAAGTGCCTTAACCACTAAGCCATCTCTCCAGCTCTGGAAAAAAATGTGTTTTTAAAGCTATTTCAGGGCTTGGGCTGGAGAGATGGCTTAGCGTTTAAGCACTTGCCTGTGAAGCCTAAGGAGCCCGGTTCGAAGCTTGATTCCCCAGGACCCACGTTAGCCAGATGCACAAGGTGGGGGGGGCACACACGTCTGGAGTTCGTTTGCAGTGGCTGGAGGCCCCGGTGCGCCCACTCTCTCTCTACCAGCCTCTTTCTCTGTCACTCTCAAATAAATAAATAAAAATGAACAAAAAAAAAATTTTTTTTAAAGCTATTTCAGGGCTTTCAAGCCACTTCTCTTGACTGCAGAGTGGCTGTAGGGAGCAGTAGAGTGTGGTGGTTAGCAGGGTCAGTTCTGAAACCCTGATGAAGGGGTTCAAATCCCAGTGTGCTGGCAGGGATCCTATGGGAAGGTTACTTCCCTCATTTGTCCTTAACTGTGCTTACATATGAAGTAGATAAAGTGAAGGCCCCAGACAAGACTGAGCCAGTGGCTAACATGGTATTAATCATAATAAATAATAGTTATTCTGGGTTTTGTTAGTGGGCACAGTGATCAGTAGCCATCAATAGAATAGCACAGCATGGTGCCTGGTACTCAGTTCATAATATTAGCTCTTTTTGTTTTTATTTTTATTTTTTTTTACATTATTACGATTACTAATGCTGGGTGGAGACCTAAAAGCTATGCCTTATCTCTGTAACACTACCAGATCATGTGAAATGGAATGCCTAGGCAAGGAAAGACTTGGTGAGGTATTAGGAATTTGGCTGAAAGGGAACCCTGAGTCCTCCCTGACCAGGGATTCTTATGCATCAATCTGGCAACTGTTAGAGTGTCCTCTTGGTCTTGGAATGCACAGGAAGATCTGCCAAGAATCTTGCTTGGCCTTCATCCTTTGCAAACACAAAAGAGCTGCTCTTCCCACAGCAGCCTGCTATCTTGACATGCTTGACACATGTATTAGTTATTCATTAAAAAAGTCCTTCTTTTGGGCTGGAGAGATGGCTTGGCGGTTAGGGTGCTTGCCTGTGAAGCCTAAGGACCCTGGTTCACTTTCCCAGTACTCACGTAAGCCAGACGTAGAAAGTGGTGCATGTGTTTGGAGTTTGTTTGTAGCGGCTAGAGGCCCGGAAGTGCCCCTTCTCTCTCTCCCTGCCTTTGTGTATGTCTCTCTCTCTCAGATGAATAAATAAATAAATAAAATACTTAAAAATAATAATAAATTTTTAAAATTTTTTTCTTGTCTAAGCACTATGATAAAATTGTAGAAACAAGGATCTTATCTTGGTTTTTGTAATAATGATAGCAGACATGAAGAGTAAGTGGACAGATCCTAAAGACCGGGGTGGAGGGCTGGAGAGATGGCTTAGCAGTTAAGGTGCTTGCCTGAAAAGCCCAGATCCCACGAAAGAAAAGTCCAGGGCTGAGGAGATGGCTGAGCAGTAAGGCACTTGTCTACAAAGTCCAAGGATCCATGTTCAACTCTCCAGATCCTACATTAGCCAGAGGCACAGAGGTGAGGCAAGTGCAAAGTTGCACATGCCCACTAGGTGGCGAAAGTGTCTAGAGTTTGATTTTAGTGGCTAAGGCCCTGAGACCCTGGCATGCCAATTCTCTCTAAAATAAGTTTTTTTAAATATTTTTCTTGTTTATTTTTACTTATTTATTTGAGAGCGAGAGTGAGAGAGAGAGAGAGAGAGAGAGAGAGAGAATGGGCGCGCCAGGGCTTCCAGCCACTGCAAACGAACTCCAGATGCATACACCCCCTTGTGCATCTGGCTAATGTGGGTCCTGGGGAATTGAGCCTTGAACCAGGATCCTTAGGCTTCACAGGCAAGCGCTTAACCGCTAAGCCATCTCTCCAGCCCCTAAAATAAATTTTTAAAAAATAATTTATTTATTTGAGCGGTAGAGAGAAAGAGAATGGGTACACCAGGGCCTCCAGCCACTGCAAACGAACTCCAGACGCATGCACCACCTTGTGCATCAGACTTATATGGGTCCTGGGGAATTGAACCTGCTTACTTCGGCTTTGCAGGCAAGTGCCTTAACCACTAAGCCATCTCTACAACCTCTGAAATAAATTTTTTTAAAAAGGCTGTCAGGGGCTTGCAAATAACTTTTTTGTTATTGTTTTTTCGAGGTAGGGTCTTTCTGACCCTGGAATTCACTCTGTAGTCTCAGGGTGGTCTTGAACTCATGGCAGTCCTCCCACCTCTGCCTTCCCAGTGCTGAGATTAAACGCATGCGCTACCACGTAGCCTGGCTATAAAATTTAAAAAATAATATTTTATTTATTTATCTATTTATTTGAGAGAGAGAGAGAAAATGGGTGCACCAGTGCCTCTAGTCACTGCAAATGAACTCCAGACACATGTGCCACCTTGTGCATATCTACCTTACGTGGGTACTAGGGAATGGAACCTGGGTCCTTAGGCTTCTCCAGCAAGTGCCTTAACTGCTAAGCCATCTCTCCAGCCCCAAATGAGAATATTTTTTAAAAATCATTAAGCCAGGTGTGCTGCCTCACACCATGAGTTCGAGGCCACCCTGAGACTACATAGTGAATTCTAGGTCAGCCTGGGCTACAGCAAGACCCTATCTCGAAAAACAAACAAAAAATCCTTTCTGCCCCATTTTACTCGTGAGAAGCTAATTCTTTAATCCATATTCAAATGGAATGGCATCAGATACCCCTGTTTTTGACAGATTTGTGAAGACATACATATTTTGGTGCTACGGATACATTTTGAGACCATTACATGTCCTTTCTAAGACATCAGTTGCCAAAACGAACTTCTGGATTTATTCTGTTTCCAGTCTCTTCCTCCTCAAGTTGATGACTCCACTCTCAGGCTGAGGCTATAGCTCAGTTGGTAGAGTACTTGCATGAAACCTTGAGTCCCACCCAGCACTGCATAAACCAGATGTGGTGACATGTCCCTGTAATCCCAGTACTTGGGAGGTAGAAGCAGGAGGATCAGGAGTTCAAGATCATCCTCAGGTACATAGTAAGTTTGATGCCAGCTTAGGATACATGAGACAGGACTCCACTCCCTTTCCTCTCATCCACCCACCTCCATTAGCTCACCCTAGACAGCACTGGACATCCACGCCCATGAGAAATCCAATGCTCCTAGTAGGTGCCTCCCACAGATGCCCACACTTACCCAAGCCATTCTCCTAATCCCTCCCTCTCTTGACAGGTACCCCGGCTCCACATTCATGGATCATGTGCTACGTTACCAGGACACCCCAGGAGTGAAGATGATTGTAGTTCTTGGAGAGGTGAGTTATTTTAAAAAATAGTACATGAGAGCTGGGTGTGGTGGTGCACGCCTTTAATCCCAGCACTCGGGAGGCTGAGGTAGGAGGATTGACGTTGAGTTCAAGCCCACCCTGAGACTACACAGTGAATTCCAGGTCAGCCTGGGCTAGAGTGAGACTCTGTCTTGAAAAACCAAAGTAGTGCATGAATTTAATTTTTAAGAATCAAAGTACTTTGGAGATGTATAACTTAAAAGGTAGTCCTGGCAGTCCCTCTCCCCTGCTTCCTGAGTCTGCTGGGGCCTAGAGTTGACACTGTGCTGGCACCAGTGAAAGCGAAGCTCTGTTCCCACGGTCCATGGTGTCCACCTGGTAGGGAGGACAGCTGGAGTAGCCAGAGCAGGTATTACTACAGTCTTTTTCTTCTTAGGGGCAGGTTTTCAACTCCAGGAGAGTTCTGTAACCCCGTTCCCTGCTTATTCCCCCTGAGCAAGTCTGATCCGACCTCATATGCTTGGGATCAGAAAGGACCCAAAGACTCCCCTAAAAGATCTCTCAGCCTGGCGTGGTGGCACACGCCTTAAATCCCAGCACTGGGGAGGCAGAGGTAGGATTGCTATGAGTTCGAGGCCAGGCTGAAACTGCAGAGTGAGTTCCAGGTCAGCCTGGGCTAGAGTGAGACCCTGCCTCAATTAAAAAAAAAAAAAAAAAAGTACTGTCCCTTTGGAATTCCTTCCTGTATCTTCCAGGCAGAAACTAAGCTCCCTGTCCATCCGTCACTTAGCCAAAGCCCGTGTTCTCCCCCCACAACCTCCGTCTTGTAGCCAAGTTGTAGCTGATAGGACACTTGATGGCATTCCGCCCTGTGATGTGAGGCAGTTTTTCCTGCTGCAGTGCTGGTCCTAGAACAAGTCAGGATGGGATCCACTGATTTGTGGGCTTTTCTTCCCCTCCCCCATTCCTTGGCAGATAGGGGGCACTGAGGAGTATAAAATCTGCCGGGGCATCAAGGAGGGCCGCCTCACCAAGCCCATCGTCTGCTGGTGCATTGGGACCTGCGCCACCATGTTCTCCTCTGAGGTATGAGCAGGACAGCTTGTTACGGGTGGAAATGGAGGTGCAAAAGAGGGTGTCTGTGGGCATGTGTGTTACCACATCAAGCAGCTCATTTCTTCAGTAAACTTACATTGCTTGCTTGGGGACTGTCAAGCCTGGCCTGAGAGCCCTGTTCACTGCGAGTGCATGTCCGCTTGGAGAGGGCACGGTCATCAGCCATCGGACAGACCCGCAGTCCGCAGCATCGAGCAGCGCTAGACCATTATCCTCGAAGCCCTATACTTTTCCCACCCACTTCAAAGTTGAATTTTGTGTTCAGGTGAAAAATGCATAGTTTTGAAAGTACAGTTCTGTTGCACACACCCTTTGGCATGCATGCAAATATTTTCAAAGTATATGCACAAGGCTTTCCCCTGAAACATTGTAACAGCGAAAAAGGAGGGAAATAAAGCCAGGTGTGGTAGCACACGCCTTCAATCCCAGCACTTGGGAGACAGGTAGGAGGATCGCCATGAGTTCAAGGCCACCCTAAGCCTACTTAGTGAATTCCAAGTCAGTCTGGGCTAGAGTGAGACCCTACCTCGAAAAACCAAAAGAAGAAAAAAAAAAATGGAAATACCCTACGTGTTCATTGGGAAGGAATGGCACATATAATTATAGACAACGGGCAGCCACTAAAGTCATTATGTAGACTGTTACTGTAAAAGGAGTTCAAGGTGGCCGAAGAGGTGGCTCAGCGGTTAAGGCGCTTGCCTATAAAGCCTAACAACCCAGGTTCAATTCCCCAGTACCCATGTAAAGCCAGATGTACAAAGTGATGCGTGCATCTGGAGTTCATTTGCAGTGGCTGGAGGCCCTGGCATATATTCTGTCTTTCTCTCTCTCCTTGCAAAAAAACAACAACAAATATGTATATAATGTGTGTGTGTGTACACATACATACATACATACATACATACATACACGTACATATACGTACACACACACATATAAATATATAAAAGAGAGTGGCTGAAGAGATGGCTAAGCAATTAAGGCACTTGCCTACGAAGCCAAAAGACCCAGGTTCGATTCCTCAGGGCATACACTTGCAGTGTAAGCTGGATGCATAAAGTGACACATTTGTCTGTAATTCATTTGCAGCAGCTGATGGCCCTGACATACCTATTCTCTCAAATAAATAAATTTTAAAAATAATTTAAGAGCTGGAGAGATGGTTTTTGAGGCGCTTGCCTATGAAGCCTAAAGACCCAGGTTCGATTCTCTAGGTCCCACATAAGCCAGATGCACATGGTAGCACATGCCATGCATATGGAGTTCATTTACAGTGGCTAGAGGCCCTGGCGCACCCATTCTCTCTCCCCATCTCACCCCGTCTCTAATAAAGAAATAATTTTTTTTAGAAAAGGAGTTTAAGGGGCTGGAGGTTCAGAGTTCCACCTCCAGAACCCATGCATGTATGTGCCACACCACACATGCTACGCACAGGTAAAACAGCCAACCATGTGACTTTGCAAGCGTAACCACATGTGCATGTGTATGGTGACTGCCAAGGTGATGTTCAGAATTGAGTTCCGGAGTAGACCACAGTCTCTTAACTTCACAAGAAGAGAGGCAGATGCCCACTTACTGGTATGCTGGTGGCAACTACTGAAGGAGACAATTGAAAACTGAGGAATGGGCCGGCCGTGGTGGCGCACGCCTTTAATCCCAGCACTCAGGAGGCAGAGGTACGAGGATCGCTATGAGTTCGAGACCACCCTGAGACTACATAGTGAATTTCAAGTCAGCCTGGACTAGAGTGAAACTCTACCTCAAAACAAAACAAAACAAAAAAACACCTGGGAAGCAGTTGGGGCATGTGGGGAGATGAGAAAAGCACTGGGGAATGGAGTAAAAACAGGGCCTCGATAAAGAGGCGTAAGGTAGTTCTGAGAACACTTGCCTCAAAGCAAAAACCCAACCAACCAAAGAAGCAGGAGCTCCTGCCTATGTTGGGAAATGCTATGCAATTTATTTCCCTTTTAGAAATTTGTTATTTATTTGAGAGAGAGAGAGAATGGGTGCATGCCAGGCCCTCTAGCCACTTACGAGGGACTAGGGAACCAAAGGTAGGTCTTTAGGCTTCACAGGCAAATGTGCCTTAACGTCTAAGCTACCTCTCCAGCCCCAGATTTGGGTTTTAATTTTGAGAAATGCCAAAATGTGAAAACTTACTTAGCCTGGTGTGATGGTACACACTGACTGTGAGGCAGGAGGATCACTGGAGCCCAAGAATTCATGGCCCCATAGCAAAAAAAAAAAAAAAAAAAAAAAAAAAACGCTGGAGAGATGGTTCAGTGGTTAAAGGTGCTTGCTTGTAAAGCCTGATAGCCCAGGTTTAGTTCTCCAGTGCCCACTTAGAGCCAAATGCACAGGGTGGTGCGTGCATCCAGGGTTTGTTTGCAATGTCAGAAGGTGTGTCCACTCTCTCTTCCTCTGTCCTTGTAAATAATATGCTCACCACCACTATACCAGCAACGCTCCTTAATAATTCTTTTTTTTTTTTTTTGGCTTTTCGAGGTAGGGTCTCACTCTAGCTCAGGCTGACTTGGAATTCACTCTGTATTCTCAGGGCGCCCTTGAACTCATGGTGATCCTCCTGCCTCTGCCTCCCCAGTGCTGAGATTAAAGGCGTGCACCACCATGCCTGGCTTTTTTTTTTTTTTTTTAATATACTCTTCCCGCAAAAGTCCTGTTTAGCTTCTCAAACCCAGAATTTCTGAGTACAGAGTCTTCCTTCCCACCCATCCACCCAGGCAGTGAAATTCCGCAAAGAAGGCTTTAGGATCCTACACTGTAGGGGGTGTGTTAACCTTTTCAAACAGCACAGACTAATGGGTCCTAACCTCACCACTGAAGGCCTCTTTTGTTCTATTAAATACCCAAGAACACAGACCGAGGTCAGATTGCCAGGATTCAAATGTTACCGATGTGACCTTGCCCCTCAGTGGTCCTTCTCCTTTTATGAAGTGCTCCCAGCCGCCAACGGATGGAATCTGTGGTTGCCGGTCGTGAGTGTCGTCTGTACCGCTGAGATGTGAGGAACGTTCACTGATCCCCGTCCCTAGCCAGGGCTGCTACCAGGTGCTTCACTAGAGTAGTTCATATTCCTCACTGCTCGATTACAGAGAGTTCTACTTAGTTCTTTTTCTTAAATTTGTTTTATTTGCATGTGTGTGCGCGCACGTGCATGCATGTGGCGGTTGGAGAACAGCCTCACAGTATCTTTGCTCACAGTTGCTTCATTAGCTGTGAGACAGGGTCTCCTGCCTCTGGAGTCTGGCCTTTGAGCTTCTGATTCTCTGAGTTGTCTTGAGACTCACTGGGACCACAGATTTTGTGTTCTGCCTTATGTGGGCACTAGGGAATTAAAACGCAGGCTGGGAGGCTTTACAAGCAAGTGCCTTTAGCCCTAAGCCATCTCTAACCCCACTTAGCTCTTTTTTAAAAAATATTTTCATTTATTTATTTGCAAGGAGGGAGAGACAACTTTGTGCTTTCCGTGAGTGTCAGTCAGTCAAACTCTGTTCCTTAGGCTGCAGACAAGTGTCTTCACAACTGAGCCATCTCTCCACACCCCCTCTGCCCCTTTTAATATTTATTCATTTATTTGAGAGAGAGAGAGAATGGGCACTCTAAGGCCTCTAGCCACTGCAGACTAATTGCAGATGTATGCATCACCTTGTGCTTCTGTCTTTACGTGGGTACTGGGAAATTGAACTTGGATCATGTCACCTTTACCTCTGAGCCATCTTTCTAGCCCTCAAATCTTGTTTTTTTGTTGTTGTTGTTGTTGTTTAAGATAGGGTCTCATTCTAGCCCAGGCCGATCTGGAATTCACTCTGTAGTTAGTCTCAGGGTGGCCTTGAACCCATGGCAGTCCTCCTACCTCTGCCTCCCAAGTGCTGAGATTAAAGCTGTGCGCCACCGTGCCTGGCCTCTTCTAATTTGTTTTTTAGAGTCATGGTGCATAATGAGATTATATGTCTCTGAGCCCATTTTAACTTCAAGGTGTAACGCTGCACAGAGCTAAGCCCCTGCTTCCCACCCCAGTGACCTCTGGCTCCGGAGAAGCCGAAGGGGGCTCAGTATGGAGAAGGTGATCCTGGAGCCGGGCTGCTAGGCTTTGCATCCTGGCGTCGGTGTACTTGGTCTGTGTGGCCTCGTCAGCGCCTGACCCTCTCTGTGCCTCAGTTTTCTCATCTGTGATATGGAAGTCACCCCACCAACCTGTTTCGTGCGCATGCTGGAAGCTTGAATGAAGGGACCTACATAATGCGTTTGGCATGTGCCAGCCTTTCATCAGAGTCCCTTTCTCCGGGGGAGTAGCAGCCCGTTCAGCCGCCGTCCTTTGCCTTCCAGGTCCAGTTTGGCCATGCTGGGGCCTGTGCCAACCAGGCTTCTGAAACTGCAGTAGCCAAGAACCAGGCCTTGAAGGAGGCAGGAGTGTTCGTGCCCCGGAGCTTTGATGAGCTTGGAGAGATCATCCAGTAAGGAGCCCTTCCTTCCCCGATCGATCCCTTGGTGGCAGCAGGTCCCCAGCACAGCGGCATCCGGGTACTTCTGTTCCCGCTTGGGCTTCTAGCACGGCTACATGGAAAAGCATCTTTGGTTAGAGGAACACCAGGTCCTGGCCATTCATTTAGTTTCTGAGCACACCTGCTTGGTGGCCATAAGTGAGGCATGAGCATGGAGGTGTTTTGAAAAGTGTGGTTTCTGATCAGTAGAGTTGTTAGATGTCCTGTTACTTTCCCATTTTTGTTCTTTGGTTTTTCGAAGTAGGATCTCTCTCTAGCCCAGGCTGCCCTGAAATTCACTGTGTGGTCTCAGGCTATCCTCGAACTCACAGCAATCCTCCTACCTCTGCCTCCTGAGTGCTGGGAGTAAAGGTGTGTGCCACCACTCCCGGATCTCTCCTTCCACCTTCTGAACCTACTTGGGCTGTTCCCCTCTGCCCTCCCCGGGGCCCTGATTCAGCTTTCTATCAAGCCTGACAGAGGTGGGAACTTCAGGAGTGGGAACAAGGACAGCTTTGGTCACAACTTGTTTTCATTTAATTCTCGGGATCCAACTGCTAGATGTAAGCTTCAGACTGTTGAAGCCTGCCGTGTTTGGATGAGAGCCTAGAATTATGTCTCCATGAAGGATAACATGCCTGCTGCCTCTCACCCCTCCCAGGTCCGTGTATGAAGATCTCGTGGCCAAAGGAGCCATTGTACCTGCTCAGGAAGTACCACCTCCAACAGTGCCCATGGACTACTCCTGGGCCAGGGTAGGTACCTTGGAGGTCTGTAGTAGAGTGGGCAAGGAGGGCATGGAGGACAAAGGTGTTGAGTTGATTTGGCTTGAACTAGAAACCAGGCTCCCTTCCACTAGGCAGAGTGACCGTCTCAGGCTTTTCTCAGGGCCTTAGAAACCTGCATTATTATTAACATGGATTCCAGTCACTATGTGCTGCAACCAACCAGTGTGAGCCCATGTCACCCACATCTGTCACCTGACCTGGAATCAGGATGGAGGCATATAATGGTTTCTTTGTGTTCACTAAGGATGAAATAAGAGGGGGCCCTGCTTAGTTGTCTTTGGGAGCATATATGAAGAGATTTTTTTTCAGCTGAAGGTGACTTTTTTATTCTGGGACTCAACTTTGCAGCTGCCTATTTGGAATCCTTCTGTCTCAGTCCCCTGCCACCCCCTCATATGCACCCAGTGCAGGGATTTGAGGCCTAGGCTGCCATGCCCAGCAAACTAATTCTCCTGCCATGCAAGGACTCTTAGATACTTTTTAAAACATTTTAAATTGAGAACTTCCATAATTACAGACAATAAACCATGATAATTCCCTCTCCTCCCCCACTTTCCCCTTCACAAATCCTTCTATCATATCCCTTCCCCCTCTCAGCGAGTCTCTCTTTTATTTTGATGTCATCATCTTTTCCTCCTATTACGAGAGTCTTGTGAAGGTAGTGCTAGGCACTGTGAGGTCATGGATATCGAGGCCAAAGTGTGTCTGAACAATTGCATTGTAAGCAGTCCTACCCTTCCTTTGGCTCTTACACTCTGCCACTTCTGCAGTGGACTCTGAGCCTTGGAAGGTGTGATGGAGATGTCTCAGTGCTGAATACTCCTCTGTCACTTCTCACCACTGTGGTGCCTTTTGAGTCATCCAGTGGTCACTGCCAGCTGAAAAGAGAAGCTTCTCTAACCAAAAGTGAGAGTAGCATTAATATATGGATATGAATGTTAAGAAAAGTGCTTAAGGGGCAATTTGGTGAGCATAATATATGCATTTAGCCAAACAAGAACAGGCATTACACTCTTTAAAAAAAAAAAAGTATTTAAAAAATATTTTATTTATTAAGTTGAGGGGGAAAGAAAGAGGCAGATAGAGAGAGAATGGGCATGCCAGGGCCTCTAGCCACTGCAATCTCCAGAAGCATGCGCCACCTTGTGCATCTGGCTTACATGGGTCCTGGAGAATTGAACCTGGGTCCTTTGGCTTTGCAGGCAAGCACCTTAACCATTAAGCCATCTCTCTAGCCCAGGTGTTACACTCTTTAAAAAATTTATTTACGCTGGGTGTGGTGCACATGCCTTTAATCCCAGCACTTGTGAGGCATGGGTAGGAGGATCGCAGTGAGTTCGAGGCCACCCTGAGACTACATAGTGAATTCCAGGACTAGAGTGAGACCCTACCTTGAAAAACCAAAATAAAAAAAATTTTAAAAATTTACTTATTTGAGAGGGGGCCGGATAGAGAAAGAGAATGAACATGCCAGGACCTCCTGCCACTGCAAACAAACTCCAAATGCATGCACCACCTTGTGCATCTGGCTTACATGGGTGCTGGTGAATTGAACCTCGGTCCTTAGGCTTTGCAGGCAAATGCTTAATCACCAAGCCACTTCTCTATCCCAATACCATTTGTTTTGGGTGCTGGAGTTTGAACCCAGAGCTTTGGGTATATCGGGTAAACACCACGGAGCTGCATTTCGAGCCCTTGTTTTGTTTTGAGATGAGGGCTCATGCATTCCAGGCTGGCCCTCAAACTTAAAAATTCAAGGATGACCTTAAACTTTTTGGTTTTTTGAGGTAGGGTTTCACTCTAGTCCAGGCTGACCTAGAATTCACTATGTAGTCTGAGTGGCCTTGAACTCATGGCCATCCTCCTACCTCTGCCTCCCAACTGTTGGGATTGAAGGCATGCGCCACCACGTTCGGCCAACTTTTTTTTTTTCTTTAGTAATATTTTGTTGTTTATTTGAGAAAGAGTGAGCATGGGTGCGCCAGGATATCTTGCAGATGCAAATGAACTCCAGATACATGATGCTGCTTTGTGCATCTGGCTTTCCATGGGTACTTGAGAATTGAATCCAGGCTTGTAGTCTTTGCAAGTAAGCGAACCCTGAGCCACCTTCCCAGCCCAACCTTGACCTTTTTTTTTTTTTTGGTTTTTCAAGGTAAGGTCTTGCTCTATCCCAAGCTGGCCTGGAATTGACTATGTAGTCTCAGGCTGGCCTTGAACTCATGGCAATCTTCTTTCCCCTACCTCCCAAGTACTGGTATTAAAGGCACGCGCCACCACACCCAGCCCAACCTTGATCTTTTTTTTTTTTTTTTTTTTTCTTTTTTTGAGGTAGGGTCTTACTCTAGCTCAGGCTGACCTGGAATTCACTGTGTAGTCTCAGGGTGGCCTTGAACTCATGGCGATCCTCCTGCCTCTGCCTCCCAAGTGCTGGGATTAAAGGCGTGCATCACCACACCCGGCTACCTTGAACTTTTTTGATCCTCCTGCCTCCACCTTCCCAGTGCTGAGGTTGTTAAAGGTGTGTGCCATTATGCTCAGCTTATGTGGTGTTGGGGTTTCTACCTAGGGTTTTGTGCATGCTACACAAGCACTCTTACAGCTGAGCTACATCCCCAGCCCAGACATCAGTGTGAAAAGATCCAGTGACCCATTAGAAAAATGGGTTGGATTTGGTCTTTCAAAATTAAAAAACAAAACAAACAAACAAAAAACAACAGAAAAACCCACTCTTCACCCATAATACCAGGAACCAAAATAAAACTGATACCAGTTCCCCCATAAGGTCGGCAGAGATGAGATTATTCAGTCCTGCCTGGTGTTTGTTTAGGTGTGAGGAAAGTGGTGCACTCGTTCTGGTGGCTGGGAATGGGAAGAGCCATGACCTTCTGAAAGGCACTCAGAAGGTTCCAGCCTTGTCGCCCAGCAAGTGCATGTGTAGAAAGCTGCTTCTGAGACACTGTGTGTCCACTCATTTTCTTGAGTTCATGTTTATCATCGGAAGTTATCAGTGGATTGTGATACTATGATGAGAGGCACCATATCCACTTGGCCTGGTGTGGTGGCGCACGCCTTTGATCCCAGCACTCGGGACGCAGAGGTAGGAGGATCCCCATGAGCTCAAGGCCACCCTGAGACTACACAGTGAATTCCAGGTCAGCCTGAGCTAGAGCGAGACCCTACCTCGAAAAACAAAATAGCAACAACAACAACAACAACAAAAAAAAATTCCCTATGGAGTCACTCTTTGTTTTTCCCAACCAAGTGTCCTTGCCTGGTTTCTGAGCCTGTCCCTATTCTAAGCCTTGTTTATTCTGCAGTGTCATGAGCAGTGACTGCTCTGTGAGGGTCAAGTGAACCAATGAATGTGAACTGCCCCGTGTACCACCTGCCGGCAGATCTCACTGAAGGATGGAGACAGTGCTGGTGCCACGTGGGTACTGTGGGCACGATGCTGCTACTTTCTGTACCCTAAGTGGTCTTTTCACAGGGCCTTTCCTCTTCTTTCTCGAGAGGAGTGCGGGAGTTACTGCTTGGCCCCCAGAGTGGCCAACCCATCCCTAGGGTGCTGTAGCTCTGCGCGCACAGCCAGCCAGCTGACTAGTCACCACACCCTATGTCCTTCTTGCCCCCACTCTACTCAGGAGCTGGGTTTGATCCGCAAACCTGCCTCATTCATGACCAGCATCTGCGACGAGCGAGGACAGGAGCTCATCTATGCAGGCATGCCCATCACTGAGGTCTTCAAGGAGGAGATGGGCATTGGCGGTGTCCTTGGCCTCCTTTGGTTCCAGAGAAGGTGAGGCACGGAGGGGCAGACATGGTAGGGTCCTGGAGTCAGTGGGCATGGACAGAGGGCTTGTCTAGCACCGTTGTATGGCTGCAGGCCCACTGAAAGGAAGGAGCCAGTGCTTCCTAACTCTTGGGGACACAGAGAGGTCAGTTTAAGCTAGGAGAGAAAAAGCAGTGACCTCGTTTTGTTGTTTATTAATTTTTTGGTGGTAGGGTCTCACTGCCAGACCTGGACTTCACTATGTAGTCTCAGGGTGGCCTCGAACTCACAGCGTTCTTCCTACCTCTGCCTCCCGAGTGCTGGGATTAAAGGTGTGTGCCACTACGCACAGCTTTTTAATTACATATATACATACATATACGTGTACACACACACAGACACACACACTGAAGACTGGTGGTGGAAAAATATTCAGAGTCTTTGTTTTTCACGTTTAAAGCCGTGTCTTTCTATAAGAGCAGAAAACTTTGTATGTACAATAAAGCAGTGCAGCTTCGTAGCGTACACTGGCCTGGGATCTGAGCTCAGGTGTTCTAGGCAGCATTCGTTGGTGACATGCACAGTGCAAAGTGCATATTTTGTGTCTTTAGAACCAAGGCTGCAGCAGAGTCACGTGATCCAACTCAGGAAAGCACTGCCAGAAACACCTTGGATTCGTCACATGGTTGATTTTGAATTTTTGCAAAATTTCACATTAAAAATTTTTTTCTATTTTCAATCTTTTACTACCTTCACATTGATTATATACCCCCCCCCACACACACACACAACCCTGGTTTAAGAAGCTGGGAATAATAACCACTGCCTAAAGGAGAGATTTCAAACCCTGGCTGCCGTTTTCAAAGCAGTATTCAATAACAAGCTCCAGAGCTGCTCAAGAATCAGGAGGGTTTGAGACTTGGGTTGGGAGGTAGTCGTCGTCTTGAATTGAAGTGACTTAGTCAAGGATGTGGGAGAAAGTAGGAGTGTGGCCTTGTCACTGTAGCTCCCTGCTGTTAAGCTCCTCCCTTCCCTTCATCTTTACGCACCCTCTAGGTTGCCCAAGTACTCATGCCAGTTCATTGAGATGTGTCTGATGGTGACAGCTGATCATGGGCCAGCTGTCTCTGGGGCACACAACACCATCATCTGCGCTCGCGCTGGAAAGGACTTGGTCTGTAGCCTCACCTCAGGGCTGCTCACTATTGTAAGTCTGGCTGTCCCGGGAGGGGAGGTGGGAGTGCTAGGTTATGGTGTCCTGCTGCTTACAAGAGTCCTTGGGTGTAAGACCCTGGGCCCTGCGGGCTGTTCAGGCACCCTGGGGTAGTCTGCAAGGCTAGAGGACCTTCGTAACTGAGGCAGTGTGTATTTCATCTCTCAGGGGGATCGGTTTGGAGGTGCCTTGGATGCAGCAGCCAAGATGTTCAGTAAGGCCTTCGACAGCGGCCTTATCCCCATGGAGTTCGTGAACAAGATGAAGAAGGAAGGAAAACTGATCATGGGCATCGGTCACCGGGTGAAATCGGTGAGCCGCTGCTCTTGTTAGGAGACATGGCTTGACTGCGGGTGTGGATCGACGAGAGAGTGTGTGCAAGCTAGAATAGCCACACTCTTGAACTCCCACCATGCAGAGCTGGGGACCCGAGGCAGGTGCCACATGCAAAGCGGCCGTCTTTCCCAGGTCTTAACCCAGATTGTCCTTAGCAGCCTCCAGTTCATCCAGTGGTGAAGCGATGTGAAAATATGCTCGGGTGGATATTTTTTTAGCTTCCTCAAATGAACTGTCTAGGCAAAGGAACCAAGGTCAGGGCAAAGGGGACATGTCAGTTACCTAATACCAGGCGGTGCTTAACGTTGCCGTAACAAACGCCACCCCATCTGACAGCAGAGCTTCGTCTCTTGTTCAGCCATGGGCCGTGCTGAGGGAGCAGCCCCAGTGTGCGGTGTGTTGATCTCACGTCAGGAGGAATCCAGCAATGGCACTAGCAGCCCAGGCTGACCTGAAACTTACTCTGTAGCCCAGGCTGGCCTTGAACTCATGGCAGTCCTCCTTCCTGAGCCTCCCCAAGTGCTGGGATTGTAGATTTGAGCCACCATGCCTGGCTCTATGAGAAGGCTCCTAATAGTTCCCCTTGGAAGTTGGAGTTTCACTATCACTCACTTTCCATTGGCCAGAGCCAGTCTATACCTGACATTTCTGGGAAAAAAAGAGTCATAATTTTAGGGCAAGCTACATTGCAGGAATCCAATGGCAAAAGACTGAATATTTTTTTTTATATTTTATTTATTTTATTTGAGAGAGAGAAAGAGGCAGAGAGAATGGGCACCCCAGGGCCTCCAGCCACTATAAATGAATTCCACAAGCATGTGCCCCCTGTGGTCCTGGCTTATGTGAGGCCTGGATAATTGAACCAGGATCCTTTGGCTTTGCAGGCAAACACCTTAACTGCTAAGCCATCTCTCCAGCCCAAGACAATATTTTAAATGGTTAATACAGTCATATGGAGGGCTGACAGTCCTCTGTGTCCTAACACAATGTCATTGTATTGTGTTGTATTGGGATTTAGTTTGTGTCTGAATATCTCATTTCCCCACTGACAGGTGTACAGCTCCTAACAGATACCTAGCTTCATTTGTTGCAGGTCTGGAGTGTTTTGTTTGTTTTTGTTTTTGTTTTTTTTTCTGAGGTAGGGTCTTCCTCTAGAGCCCAGGCTGACCTGGAATTTACTATGTGGCCTCAGGCTGCCCTTAAACTCACGGCCGTCCTCCTGAGTGCTGGGATTAAAGGCATGTGCCACCACACCTGGCTAGGTCTGGGGTTTCTCCAAGATTTTGAGGGTGCATGTCTGCCCTCTCCCAACATGTGCCTGTTTAGTATAGAACTTAGTTATAGTTTGAGTAGATGACAGTTCTAGTGGGCAGCCTGGCTTGTGGCTAGAATCTAAGACTTTGGGTTGGAGAGTGGGTAAGTCCAAACCCCTCCTAATTCTATAGACCATGGCTAAATTTGTGCACATCACTGGGGGTGGGGGAGGCGAAGGACCACCTGTAAAGGTTGCTTGAGGCCTGCCTGGGTGAGACAAGGGAAGACGTCATCTCTTCAGCCTCACAGTAACGTCACCATCAGTGCTGTGTGGAATTGGACACGTGGATCGTTAGCTCCAGGATAAGATACGGGTGCCTTAAGTCAGACATCATCCTAGGTGTACTTCTGTGCAGTCTGATGCTTTTTGGAGAGGGGTAGTAGGGAGCTTCACCCTCCTGGAGCTGCCCTGGACTCTTGCATTTCTTAGGCTCTCAACAGTGGGTGCCGCCTGATCTGGCAGCAAGGCTCCAGAGAGGGCGCTCAGAGGGAGAAAAAAAAAGAGATATGGGTGATTCTTGTCCACACAAACAAAAACATCCTTTGGTAGCAGTGTCTGAGTGGGTTTTTCTGTACCCTTGGATTTTTTTCTAGATCAACAACCCAGACATGCGAGTGCAGATTCTCAAAGACTACGTCAAACAGCACTTCCCCGCCACTCCGCTGCTTGACTACGCCCTGGAAGTGGAGAAAATTACCACCTCAAAGGTTAGCAAAGAGCTCCTGAGTGGTTCGGACTTCCTAGGGGACTGTGGGAGCCATTAGGCCAGCCTCAGAATCATGATGTAGTCAAGGATGGCTTTGAATTCCTCATCCTCCTGCCTCCATTTCCCAAGACCAAGGTGCTGCCACACCTGCCTCAAATAGGAAATTTATTTTTATTTTCTAAATATTTTATTTACTTATTTGCAAGCAGAGGGGGTGGGGGAAATGGGCGTGCCATGGGCTCTTGCCACTGCATAGGCACTGCAGATGCATGTGCCACTTTGTGCATCTGGCTTTGCATGCCCACTGGGCAATCAAGGCTGGGCCATGAGGCCTTGCAAGCAAGCACCTTTAACTGCTGAGCCATCGCCATAGCCCCATCAAGTGTGACAATTTTAAATGGTGTCAATATTGGTAGCAGTCATGTTAATCTCCTAGGTACTTTTCAGTCCAGTCAGGTCGACCATTCAGATTCACCGTCATAGTGGTAAGAGTGAGAACTGATCAACGCTTGGGATTTTTTTGGCTTCCCAGAAACCAAATCTCATCCTGAACGTGGATGGTTTCATTGGAGTTGCGTTTGTGGACATGCTTAGGAACTGCGGCTCCTTTACTCGGTGAGCACTGCGGCCGTTTCCTCCTTCGGCATTGCTTGTCCTTTCTCCCAACTGTAAGGGGATTTGGGAAGCATGGAGAGTATGTATGAAACAACCCGGAAAGTTGCCTCTAATTCTACCACGGAAGCGCCCCACTTCTCCACTTTGAAGCCAGGGTTCTCCCTGAGCAGAAGTAGTTCTGTCTGTGTGAGGCATTTTATGTTATTTATTTATTTGAGAGCAGCAGACAGAGAGAGAATGGGCATGCCAGGGCCTCCAGCCATTGCAAACGAACTCCAGATGCATGTGCCCCCTTGTGCATCTGGCTAACGTGGGTCCTGGGGAATCGAGGCTTCACAGGCAAGCGCTTAACTTCTAAGCCATCTCTCCAGCCCATGTGTGAGGCATTTTAAAGCTGTAATTGTTTGTGTGTTGCAGGGAGGAAGCTGATGAATATGTTGACATTGGAGCCCTCAATGGCATCTTTGTGCTGGGCAGGAGTATGGGATTCATTGGTGAGTTGGCTTTTGTTGTTTTAAGGTTTTTTTTTCCCTTTTCTTTTTTTGTGTTCTAATCTTCCTACAGTTCAGAGATGTTACATTTTCTTTCTTTTACTGCAAAGGAATTCCAGACGCATGCACAACATTGTGTGGCTTGTGTGGGTCCTGGGGAATTGAACTTGGGTCTGGGTCCTTTGGCTTTGCAGAGAAGCACCTTAACAGCTAAACCATCTCTCTATTTTCTTTCTTCCCATTCTCTTTCTTTCAATCTTTTTTAATTATTAATTTTTAAATTTTATTTATTTTATTTTTTATTATTTATTTGAGGTGGGGTAAGAGGCAGATAGAGAGAATGGGCATACCAGGGCCTCTAGCCACTGCAAAGGAACACCAGATGCACGCTCACGTGGGTACTGGGAATTGAATCTAGGTCCTTAGGCTTCACAGGCAAGCACCATAACTGCTAAGCTGTCTCTCCTGCCCTCCTTTTTCTTCTCTTTTTCTTTTTTGGTTTTCAAGGTACAGTCTCACTGTAGCCCAGGCTGACCTGGAATTTACTATGTAGTCTCAGAACTCACAGAGGTCCTCTACCTCTGCCTCCTTAGTGCTGGGATCAAAGGCATGCATCACCATGCCTGGCAGCTGGTTTTCTTCCTTCCTTCCTTCCCTCCCTTCCTTGTTTTGCCCAGCTCACGTGGGTAGCATGGAAATTGAACCCAGCTTTGCAGGCGAGTGCCATTAACCAGTGAGCCATCTCCCCAGCCTTGTAATTAGTCTCATAATCCTTCCTTTAACTTTTCCTCATCTGTGTCTTTTGTCTTCAATTCTCTGGAATTGCTAGCTCAGAAAAGTAGAATTGAGCCACGGCGTGGTGGCGCACGCCTTTAATCCTAGCACTTGGGAGGCAGAGGTAGGAGGATTGCAGAGAGTTCGAGGCCACCCTGAGACTAGTTAATTGTCAGCCTGGACCAGAGTGAGACCCTACCTTGAAAAAAAAAGTGGACTTGAAAATTTAACAGTTACTCTCATTGCCAATTCTGACTCACCTGCCTGTGGAATGGATTTGAACTTCCCCGTTTCTTCATGGTGTTTTGCTGTCCACACCCATTCCCCAACTCTGCCTCCCTTGCCCTGTGCTGGGGGTTAACCCCCTGGAGGGCCTCACGCATGGTCAGCCCTTCCTCCTGAGCTAGCTACCCCAGTGTCTCACCTTTTGTGTGTCAGGAAGAGTGCCTTCCACTTCTTGGCCCCTCACCCTGCTCAGGAAACTCATGGAAAGATGCCTTGCGCCATTTCAGGACACTACCTTGATCAGAAGAGGCTGAAGCAGGGCTTGTACCGTCATCCATGGGATGACATCTCTTACGTTCTTCCGGAACACATGAGCATGTAAGTGAGCCAGGACCCAGAGCGCAGCGAAGAGAAGACGAGACCTCCTCCCTGGGAAACAGCATGCGGACAGCTGGCGGCGGAGCCCATTGTGGATGAGCCTGGAACGGAAGCAGCCATGGGCGTACAGGCCTGGGAGACCCACAGGCTGATTAATCCCCAGTCTACACAGAGAAGCTTAGTATTTTTTTTTATAAGCATAGAAATAAAGGCAAAGCCAATACTTGTGACATTTGCTCTGCTACCTGCTGTATTTATTCTATGGAAGCAATTAAGCACTGTCAAGATAGTGTTCTTCCCTGTCGGCGTTCCAGTGTCGCTTTCTTTTTTCTATTAAATTTTTTTTTTTTTTTTTCGCTTGGAGGAAGGGAATAAAACTTTCCAGACTTGATACTGTGTGATGAAAGGACCCACTGACATCTGTTTTCACTTCCCTTTCTTCCTCCTCATACAACATGAAGAACATTGTATTCACCTGATTTTTAAAGGATCATTTTCTATGTTACATGTTAAGGATTTATTTAGTCTCCCACTGAGATGTTCTGTATTGCAGATCAACATCTGCATAGGTCAGGGTGGGGTGGGACCATTGCATTCTTAGCTATTGTCAAAAATACGTGGAGTCGTTAACTTAAAATGTAAAGTTGTAACATACATATGTTTAAAATGGAAATGCAAAGCAAAAAGCTGTGAAATGTCTCGTGTCTTATGTTCTCTGTATTTAGGCAGCTGGCTTGTCTGTTACTGAAGTGTGGGTCCAAAGACTCGTCTGTAGACACTTTGCATCTGTAACCCACAAAGACTCTGGGCAGCTGCCACCTCCGTCTCTCCTCTGTATTATCATGTTTGGTTTAAATAAACTATGTAGTAACAATGAAGGTATATTGCTGTCTTGTGTCATTAACACAAAGGTCTGCACTCTTTTTTTTCTTTTTTAAAAATTTATTTTTATTTGAGAGAGAAAGAGACAGATAGAGGGAATGGGAGCCAGGCATGGTGGCACATGCCTTGAATCCCAGCGAGGCAGAGGTAGGAGGCTCTCTGTGAGTTCAAGGCCACCCTGAGACTACATAGTGAATTCCAGGTTAGCTTGGGCTAGACTACCTTGAAGAAAAAAAGAGAGACAGACAGACAGAGGGTATGCCTTGGCTTATGTGGGTCCTGGGGAATACAAACTTGTCCCTTTGGCTTTGCAGGCAAGCACTTTAACTGTTAAGCCAGCCCTTCAGCCCCTGCATTCTTTTTAGCTGTGCTATTGGTCTCAGCATTTTAACCTCTTGAATGTGGTGGTTTGATCCAGGTGTCCCCCATAAACTTAAGTATGCTGAATGCTAGTCTCCCCAGCTGATGGCAATTGGAAATTAAAGCTTCCTGGAGGCAGAGTATTGTTGGGGGCGGCTTACAGGTTTTTATAGCCGGTTTCCCTTTGCCAGTGTTTGGCACACTCTCCTGTTCCTGTTGTCTACCTAATGTTGGCCAGGGGGTGATGTCTACCCTTTGCTCATGCTATTGTTTTCTCCTGCCATCGAGAGCTTCCCCTTGAGCCTATAAGCCAAAATAAACCTCTTTTTTTTTTTTTTTCCCTCGCAAGCTGCTCTTGGGTGATTTCTTCCAGCAATGTCAATCTGACTACAATAGTAAAGTGGTATCAAGGAGTGGTGTCATTTGCTGCTAGACACCTGTCTGTGTGACTTTGGCCTTTTGGAGCTGATTTTCAAGAGGAATGTGGGAGGATTTGAAACCTTGGCCTCAGAGATGCCTTGCAGCTCGAAGAACTATTCTGGTCAGAATTGAAAGACCTGAATGCAGTAAGAACTATGGACTGTGAGGTTTGGCTTATGAGGGTGAGAAAGAGCTTTGCCTGGACTGGGCTTGAGTCAGTTTTTGTGAGAGGCTTGCTGTTATGCCTGTGTCCTGAGAAGTTGTGCAGGGTTGCTTTGCGTAGAAACAGACTGGTGTGGGGAGAGGGATATGGCACAGAAAGAAATGTTTAGGTGAAACTACTGTCTGTTCAGCTGCAACTGAGAGATTACAACCTTTGAAATTGGGTCAGCTGACCTGCACTGGGCAACAGGAAGAATGTAGACTCTTTTGGAGGAGTCTGAATGCTCAAGGAGTGTCCTGTTCTTCAAACTCTGCTTTTCCCCCCCTGGATTAACAAATTGACACCCTACCTGGTATTAAGAAGTATAAGAAATGCAGGAAAAAGAGGGTCATTGAATTTGCAACATGGTCTTGTGTTTTGGGAATGGCCATGGGCAGTGTGTAGCCAGGTTTGCTGGACACCTGTATGGAGCCGTGAGGATGAACCGTGGGTTGCAGTGGAGACCCAGAGGAGATGCTAGGACCACGAGATGGCTGCTAAGGAAAGCTGCTGGCCCTGGATGGAGTTTTCCGGGACCGTGAGTACCTTACTGGAGAGGTAGAATTGGAACTCCGGAGACTTGTTACTGGTTAGAATTATCGGACTTGGAGATTTGTCACTGACTAAAGTTGTTGGACTTGGAGCTACAGTTTGGTGTTTGCCCTGTTTAAATCTTGTATTGGTTGAATATTTCTTTGCTATGCCCAATGCCAGCCATCTTTTGCAGTGTGTTTATTCTGTGCCATTATGGGTTTTGAGGGGATTTTATTTTTTGGTTTTTTTTTTAGTGTTATGACTCAGTTAAAAGACCTTGGATTATGCCAGGTGTGGTGGCGCACGCCTTTAATCCCAGCACTTGGGAGGCAGAGGTAGGAGGAACACCATGAATTCGAGGCCACCCTGAGACTACATAGTGAAATCCAGGTCAGCCTGAGCTAGAGTGAGACCCTACCTCAGAAAATAAATAAATTAATTAATAATAAAAAAAGACCTTGGACTATGGGGATGTTTGAACATCATTAGGACTGATTAAAAACTATGGGGACTTTTAATGTTGGACGAATGCATTGCATTTTATATCATGTATGGTTATCAGGTTATGGGGGCCAGGGGCAGAATGTGGTGGTTTGATTCAGGTATCCCCCATAAACTTAAGTATTCTGGATGCTAGTCTCCCCTGCTGATAGCAATTTTAAATTAAAGCCTCCTGGAGGCAGAGTATTGTTGGTGGGCTTATAGGTTTTATAGCTGATTTCCCCTTGCCAGTGTTTGATACACTGTCCTGTTCCTGTTGTCCACCTGATGTTGGCCAGGGGTTGATGTCCACCCTCTGCTTATGCTGTCGTTTTCCCTGCCATCATGGAATTTACCCTCGAGTCTGCAAGCCAAAATAAACCTCTTTTTTCCTACAAGCTGCTCTTGGTTGGGTGATTTCTACCAGCAATGCGAACCTGACTGCAATAGTTTCAGCATTTTTTTTTTGTTTATTTTATTTATTTATTTGAGAGTGGCAGACAGAGAGAGACAGAGGCAGATAGAGAATGGGTGCACCAGGGCCTCCAGCCACTACAAACGAACTCCAGATGGATGCGTCACCCTGTGCATCTGGCTTAAGTGGGTACTGGGGAATCGAGCCTCGAACCTGGATTCTTAGGCTTCACAGGCAAGTGCTTAACCACTAAGCCATCTCTCCAGCCCCCAGTTTCAGCATTTTAACCTCTTGAAAAGAAAAACAGGAATTAAAACCATAGCTTAAAAAAAAAAAAAGTCAGGCATGGTGGGCCAGAGATCAGAGGAATGGTGTGTGTGAGTTCAAGGCTACCCTGGAAGTACAGTGTAAGTTCCTGGTCAGCTTGGGCTAGTGAGATCCTACCTTGAAAATAAAAAAAAAAAGAAAAACCCACTTCTCCTAAACTGAACCTTCATTTTCTCAGTGAATGACAACCAAAGCTCTGCTTACCTGTCTGCCTAAAACTTGGGGCATCATCCTTTGCTCTGTTAGCTTGCAAATCTTGTTGATGTAACCTTTAACTCTCCTCATCTGTCTATCTATATCTGTTCTACTAACTAGTGTCTTTATTTCATTTGTACCATTAAAATTCATTCTCTATACACTTATCAGAGATACGTGTGTGTGTGCGTGTGTTTGTGTGTATATACACACAACCATATTTGTGTGTGTTTTGAGGTAGGATCCCATTCTAGCCCAGATTGACCTGGAATTCACTAGATAGTCTCAGGGTGGCCTCAAACTCGCAGCGATCTTCCTATCTCTGCCTCCTGAGTGCTGGGATTAAAGGCATATGCCAAGGCACCTGGCATCAGTGATAATTTTTTTTTGTTGTTGTTTTTTCGAGGTGGGGTCTCACTCTAGCCTAGGCTGACCTGGAATTCACTATGGAGTCTCAGGGTGGCCTTGAGCTCAAGGCGATCCTCCTACCTCTGCCTCCCGAGTGCTGGGATTAAAGGCGTGTGCCACCACGCCCGGCGGATAGTGATAATTTTTAAAACATGAAATTTTAAAATCTTTTTACATATTTATATTTACATATTTATATTTATATTATATTAGTCTCAAAAATATATTTTAAATATATATTTTATTTTTTTAAGAGAATGACGCATGTGCTGCCCTGTACATCTGGCTCACGTGGGTCCTGGAGAGCCGAACTGGGATCCTTTGGCTTTTCAGGCAAACGCCTTAACCGCTAAGCCATCTCTCCAGCCCTCGAATATATCTGAGAGAGAAAGAGGCAGATAGAGAATGGGCGCTCCAGGGCCTTTAGCTGCTGCCAATGAACTCCAGGAGCATGTACCACCTTGTGCATCTGGCTTACATGGGTCCGGGGGAATGGAACCTGAGTCATTTGGCTTTGCAGGCAACCGCCTTAAGTGCTAAGCCATCTCTACAGCCTTAAAATGTTGAATTGAACCACCTCCTTGCTTGACAATCAAAAGTGGCTTTTAAGCTGGGCGTGGTGGCGCACGCCTTTAACCCCAGCACTTGGGAGGCAGAGGTAGGAGGATCGCCATGAGTTGAAGGCCACCGTGAATTCTAGGTCAGCCTGAGCTAGAGTGAGACCCTACCTCGAAAAACCAAAAATATGGGGTGTACTGCAGTAGTAGTTGGTGCCTGTAACCCCAGCACTGGCAAGAAGGATTCCTGGGACTCTGACCAGCCAGTCTAACCTAATCAGTGGGCACCAGGCAATGAGATTCTGCCTAATGGGAGGTGGATGATGTCCCTCAGGACAACACCCAAGGTTGTCCTTTGGTCTCCACCAATTTACACGTGTGCCTGACCACATCCGAACACAAGCACACTGGCCCACACACCATATACAAACAAAACAACCCCATAAAAAAAGATATTGCCTACCTTGGAAGATGAGGTAATGCTGTCATGTTTTGCAGTGTTTGGCCTATAATCACCATATGTACTAGATAAAAATGAGTAAAAGCCACTCAGGATGGCCTCAAACTCAAGATGATCCTCCTACCTCTGCCTCCTGAGTGCTGGAATTAAAGGTGTGCGCTACCACACCCATCTCAGTTTTAATTATTTTACTTATTTATTTGAGAGAGAGAGAAAGAAGCAGAGAAAGAGAGAGAATGGGTGCGCCAGGGCCTCCAGCCACTGCAAACAAACTCCAGACGCATGCTCCACCTTGTGCATCTGGCTTACGTGGGTCCTGGGAAATTGAACCTGGGTCCTTTGGCTTTGTAGGCAAGTGCCTTAATCACTATCTCTCCAGCCCCCCCCTTTTTTTTTCCAGTTTTCTGAGGTAGGGTCTTGCTGTAGTCCAGGCTGATCTATGTAGTCTCAGGGTGGCCTTGAACTCACAATGATCCTCCTACCTCTGCTTCCTGAGTGCTGGGATTAAAGGCATGTACCGGGCAGTTTAGTCTTTTTTGACTACAGTCTTTCTTTCTTTCTTTCTTTCTTTCTTTCTTGTTTATTTTTATTTATTTATTTGAGAGCGACAGACAGAGAGAAAGAGGCAGAGAGAGAGAGAGAGAATGGGCACGCCAGGGCCACCAGCCACCGCAAACGAACTCCAGATGCATGCTCCCCCATGTGCATCTGGCTAACGTGGGTCCTGGGGAAACGAGCCTCGAACCAGGGTCCTTAGGCTTCACAGGCAAGAGTTTAACCGCTAAGTCATCTCTCCAGCCCTCTTTCTTTCTTTTTTGATAGGGTTTCCCTCTAGCCCAGGCTGACCTTGCATTCAGTAGTAGTCTCAGGGTGGCCTCAAACTCTCACCATTATTTTACAAACCTCAGCCTCCAGAATGCTGGGATTAAATGTGTGTGCCACCATGCCCAGCTCCAAAAGCATCATCTTAAATTAGGTCATGTTAAACCGATCTTGGTGGTGTATGCAAGTAATCCTAGCACTTGAAAGGAGGAGGCAGGAGGACACTGTCTGCCCTAAGTAAATAAATAACTCATATTATCTTTTTGGTTTTTCGAGGTAGGGTGTCACTCTAGCCCAGACCTAGAATTCACTGTAGTATCAGGGTGGCCTCGAACTCATGGCGATCCTGCTACCTCTGCCTCCTGAGGGTTGGGATTAAAGGCGTGCGCCACCACGCCCGGTTCGTTTTTGCTAGTTTCAAGGAACTCACATCTCCCAAATGCTGGGATTAAGGGCGTGCACCACCAAGCCCTGTATATTTTATTTATTAGAGAGAAAGAGCAAATGGGCGTTCCGGGGCCTCCATCAGCTGCAAATATACTCCCGATGTATACTCCACCCTATGGCTTGCGTGGGTCCTGGGGAATCGAAACTCGATCCTTCAGTTTTGCAGGCAAGCGCCTTAACTGCTAAACCATCTCTTCAGCCTTGGAAAGTCTTTTTTCTCCATCCATCCATCCATCCATCCATCCGTCCGTCCGTCCGTCCGTCCGTCTGTCTGTCTGTCTACCTATCTATTTAATCTATCTATATCTTATCTATCATCTATTTATCTGTTTTTAGTAGAGAGCTGAAAGTAATAACCCCCGAAGGTGGGCGGAGGTCCAGGATGGATACAAAATAGCTGGGAGCGTGGCGCTCCCTCTCGCCGCGTGGGGGCGCCGGTGAGTCGGGCGCGCGCAGGCGCGGCTCCGCCCCCAGCGCTCTATTTAATCCCAGCATCCCTCGCTGCCGCCCGGAGGCTGCCGTACGGTTCCGAAGCTCCAGGGGCCGGTGCGGCGGCGGCGGCGGCGGCGGCGGCGGCGGCGTCGGCTGCGTCGGCGTCAAGATGGCGGCGGCGGTGGCTGCTGCGGCTGCTGCAGCGGCGGCGGCTGCATCCCTTCAGGTGCTGGAGATGGAGAGCATGGAGACTGCCGCCGCCGCCGGTTCCGCGGGCCTGGCCGCCGAGGTCCGGGGTAGCGGTACGGTCGACTTCGGCCCGCCACCCGCCGGGATCTCTGCGATGGAAGCGAGCGGCGGCGACCCGGGCCCGGAGGCCGAAGACTTCGAGTGCAGCACTCACTGCTCGGAGCTGTCCTGGCGGCAGAACGAGCAGCGGCGCCAAGGCCTCTTCTGCGACATCACTCTGTGCTTCGGCGGGGCCGGGGGACGCGAGTTCCGCGCGCACCGCTCGGTGCTGGCCGCCGCCACCGAGTACTTCACCCCTTTGCTCTCCGGTCAGTTTTCCGAGTCGCGCTCGGGTCGGGTGGAGATGCGTAAGTGGAGTTCGGAACCGGGACCCGAACCGGACACGGTGGAAGCGGTGATCGAGTACATGTACACCGGGCGCATCCGAGTGAGCACCGGCAGCGTGCACGAGGTGCTGGAGCTGGCCGACAGGTAGGTGAGAACGGCCGGGGAAGGATGCTCGAGGGTCCGGGATGGACGTTGGGCGGGGGGGGGGGGTGGAAGGGGACGACGACCGTGCCTACCGAGCACCGTTCCCTGCGGTAGCGGCCCAGGAGCAGCCAACCGCGCCCCGCACCGAGGATGCTCCTGCGAGGCCCGCCGGGCCGCCCCCCCCTGGGGAGCGCAGGTTCCACGGGCGGAGACAAAGGCAGGTAAAGCAAAATCTGTGTGTGATGATCCTCAAATTGAGTGAAAAGGATGAGGAAATTGGCGATGGGGAACACGTCTCCGAGGTGACCATTAAACGGATCTCTGCCTGGCAAGAAAACGGGCTCTGGCGAAGGTGGGGGATGAACATTCCGGGCTGCGCAGAGGCCCTCGGGGAGGATCCAGGTTGGCTTGGAGAAGAGGCTTGGGGGGGGGGGGCTGGGGAGGAAAAGCCAGTGAGTCTGAATCTACCGGATGGTGGGGGTACGGGTGTGTGGAATGCATTGGGTGGTGGGAGGCTGGCTACTGAAACGATCTGATTTAAATATTTAAAAAGATTTGTTTTGCTACTGTGAAAAATGGGTTTCAGGAAGCAGGAAAAGGACCCAGGTTCGATTCCCCAGTACCCACATTAGCCTGCTACACGAGGGGGTGCGTGCGTCTGGAGTTCGTTTGCAGTGGGTGGAGGCTCTGGCACGACCATTCTTTCTCTCCCTCCCTCCCCCCTCTCTTCTCACTCCCTCCTTCTCTTCCTCTTCCTCTGTTAAATACTTAAATAAATAAAGAGGTGATGCTCCAGACACCGGTTCGGAGGCAGGTGAGATACGAATGAGTGTTTTTGGCAGAACTGCTAAGAGATCCTTTAAGGAATACCGCCTGAACACCTGTTTTGCGTTAGACACTGGACTCTTTAAAAGGTGCTGGGTATCTAGCAGCAGTGATCAAAACACGTGAGGACCTTCTAGTCACAGGCATCATGTAGGCTGTTGAATGATTATTACAGGGTAGTGAAAAAGTTAGGGGGCAATGTGCCATGGGCCCTGATGAGGAGCTGGTTGTGGAATCCGGTTGATACAGAATGTTCAGGAGACATTTCGCAAAGGAATGAAGGAGGCCAGGTAGAGTGAAATGGAAAGCCCCTGGGTGAAGGGTTAGAGAACTGCTGGACCTGTGGACCTGTGCGTCTTGATGGCGGTGGGAGGCTGGATAGAAGGCCTTACCTCAGCTAGTACTGAGGGTGGAGCCCACACGGTGTAGGTCTATGGAAGGAGTTGAGCTTTTGTTTGGAATGAGATGGGAAGATTTTTTTGTCTTTTAGAAGAATGATGCTATTTGAGCCAGGTGTGGTAGCTCACACCTTTACTCTGCTGGGAGGCAAAAGTAGGAGAATTGTGAGTTCAAGGCCAGTCTGGAACTATATAGTGAATTCCAGGTCAGCCTGGGCTACAGTGAGGCCCTACCTTGAAAAACCAAAAAGAGAGAGAGATGGGAAAATACAGAAGAGCAGTCTGGACTTGGTCAAGAGAATGTCTTGCCGGATGTGGTGGCGCACACCTTTCATCTCAGCACGCAGGGGCAGAGGTAGGAGGAGTGCTGAGTGCCTGAGTTCGAGGCCACCCTGAGACTGCATAGTGAATTCCAGGTCAGCCTGGGTAGAGCGAGACCCTACCTTGAAAAGCAAAAAAGAAAATTTTTTTTTTTTTTTTTTTGTTTTGTTTTTCAAGGGAGGGTCTCCTCTGTAGCTCAGGCTGACCTGGAATTTACTCTGTAGTCTCAGGGTGGCCTCGAACTCACAATGATCCTCCTACCTCTGCCTCCCAAGTGCTGGGATTAAAGGCGTGCGCCACCATGCCCGGCTTAAGAAAAAAAATTTAATACAGCAGGAGGTGAGAGAATGGGTGTGCCAGGGTCTCTAGCCAAGGCAGTTGAATTCCGGACACATGTGTTACTTTGTGCATCTGGCTTTACTTGGGTACTGGGGAATTGAACCTGGCCCTTTGGCTTTGTTAGCAAGTGCTATCTCTCCAGCCCCAATTCATCTACATTTTGTAATTGAGTAGTTATTAAGCACAATAACCATAATAACTAATCATTATTGAGTTGACATAGGCCTAAGCTGATGAAGTCATTTGTACACTGTTTAAGGTTCTTATCCTTTTAAAGCACTGGTTAAGGCATTTGCCTGTGGAGCCTAACAAACCAGGTTCGATTCTCCAGATCCCATGTAAGCTAGATACACATGGCAGCATATGCATCTGGGGTTAGTTTGCAGTGGCTGGTGGCTCTGATTGCACCCATTCTCTCTCTCTTAAATAAATCAAGCAAACACTGGTCCAGTTGGTCACCTTCAAGCTGAATTCTACCAGATTTATGATTTGTGTAACACTTCATGTTAAGGGTTTGGTCTGGTTTTGTTTTTCTGCTTTTAAGGTAGGGTCTCATTCTAATCCGGGCTGACCCTTGTAGTCACTCTGTAGTCCCAGGCTGGCCTTAAACTCATGGTGATCCTCCTACCTCTGCCAAGTACTGGTATGGTCGTGTTACATTTTGCTTTAAGAATTTAAGTGGGCAAGCAATGTCATGTCAGACACATGGCAAACCACATTCTTTTGCTTTTTATTTTATTTTATTTGAGAGAGGGAGAGAAATAGGCAGGGAGAGAGAGATAGAAAGAGAGAGAGAATGAATGGGCATGTCAGGGCCTCCAGCCACAAACTCCAGATGTGTGAGCCTCCTTGTGCATCTGGCTTACTTGGGTCCTGGTGAATCGAACCTTTGGCTATGCAGGCAAGCACCTTAACCGTTAAGCCATCTCTTCAGCCCACATTCTTTTGGTTTTCTAAGTAGTCTCAGGGTGGCCTCAAACTCATGGTCATCCTTCTACCTCTGCCTCCCATGTGCTGGGATTAAAGGCGTGTGCCACCACACCCGGCTTTGTTGCTCCTTTTTTAATAAGAATCCAGCACAAGCTCCACCCCCTCCCTCCCGGGGTTGTTCAAGGAGATGAAGAGGGGATGAAAACCCCTGGCATGGCCTAGACTGCTTGCTGTTCCTTCTCATATCTGACCAAACAGCTCTCCAGGAAGTCTCAAAAACAAAAACAACAGGAGGCAGAGGTAGAAGGATGACCATGAGTTCGAGACCACCCTGAGACTACATAGAGAATTCTAGGATTCCAGGTCAGCCTGGGGTAGAGTGAGACCCTACCTCGAAACACCTCCCCCCCCCCTGCCCCCGCCAAAACAAAAAAGAAACCTGGTGTGGTGGCATGTGCAGAGGTAGGAGGATCACTGTGAGTTCAAGGCCAGCCTGAGACTATGTAGTAAATTCCAGGTCAGCCTAGGCTAGAGCAAACCCTGCCTCAAAAAACAATTTATATAATTCAGATGTGCCCAAAACAGCCATGTAAAAATATATATTCCAAAATCAGTGTTTTTTCTTTATTCTAGATTCCTGTTGATCCGTTTAAAGGAATTTTGTGGAGAATTTCTCAAGAAAAAACTTCATCTGTCAAATTGTGTGGCCATTCATAGCTTAGCTCACATGTATACCCTGAGCCAACTTGCTCTGAAGGCTGCTGATATGATACGGAGAAATTTCCATAAAGTCATTCAGGATGAAGAATTTTATACTTTACCTTTCCATCTCATTCGAGACTGGCTCTCCGACTTGGAAATCACAGTTGATTCTGAAGAGGTTCTCTTTGAAACCGTCTTGAAGTGGGTTCAGAGAAATGCCGAAGAGAGAGAGAGATACTTTGAAGAACTCTTTAAGTTGCTCAGGCTCTCCCAGATGAAGCCTACCTACCTTACTCGCCACGTCAAGCCCGAGAGGCTGGTGGCCAGCAATGAAGTTTGCGTCAAGTTGGTGGCCGATGCGGTGGAGAGGCACGCCCTCCGAGCTGAGAATATACAGTCGGGCACATTCCAGCATCCTGCTTCTCATGTCTCCTTGTTTCCTCGCTATGGGCAAAATATGGATGTGATCATGGTCATTGGAGGCGTGTCAGAAGGAGGAGACTATCTAAGTGAGTGTGTAGGCTACTTTGTTGATGAAGATAGATGGGTAAACCTGCCCCACATTCATAATCACCTTGACGGACACGCTGTAGCAGTGACAGAATCATACATATACGTTGCTGGATCAATGGAACCGGGGTTTGCTAAAACTGTGGAAAGGTACAACCCAAATTTGAATACCTGGGAGCATGTGTGTAGTCTGATGACTAGAAAGCATTCTTTCGGGCTAACAGAGGTCAAAGGGAAGCTGTACAGCATTGGGGGACATGGCAATTTTAGCCCTGGCTTTAAAGATGTGACTGTTTACAACCCGGAGCTTGATAAGTGGCACAACCTGGAGTCAGCACCAAAGATTCTTCGAGACGTCAAAGCCCTCGCCATCGAAGACCGGTTTGTGTACATTGCTGCCCGCACTCCTGTGGACCGGGACACCGAGGATGGGCTAAAGGCTGTAATTACGTGCTATGATACGGAGACGCGACAGTGGCAAGATGTAGAATCTTTGCCACTTATTGACAATTACTGTTTTTTCCAGATGTCTGTAGTGAATTCTAACTTTTACCAGACAGCCTCCTGCTGTCCCAAGAGTTATTCTTTAGAAAATGAAGAGGCAGTAAGAAAAATCAGCAGCCAGGTGTGTGACGAAATCCTTGAAAGCCTGCCTCCAGAAGTCCTGAGCATTGAAGGAGCGGCCATCTGCTATTACAAAGACGACGTCTTTATTATCGGAGGCTGGAAAAACAGCGATGATATTGACAAGCAGTATCGAAAAGAAGCCTACCGGTACTGTGCCGAGAGAAAGAGGTGGATGCTCCTTCCGCCCATGCCACAGCCTCGCTGCAGAGCCACTGCTTGTCACGTTCGGATCCCCTACCGCTACTTGCACGGCACCCAGAGATATCCTATGCCTCAAAACTTAATGTGGCAGAAAGACCGCATCAGACAGATGCAAGAGATACATCGGCACGCCCTGAACATGCGCCGAGTGCCAAGCTCCCAGATTGAATGCTGAGTTCTCTTAACTGTGCAGCTAAAACTGTTTTCCCTGTTCCGTGAGACTGAAGATAGCCAGACTGTTACTTGAGAAAGTATGTTGATAACTTATTTTCTACCCAGACTGATTATTACCCCACATAAAGGAAGTGTAGTTTAAAAAAAAAGAAAAGAAAGAAATAAAACCGGGCATGGTGGTACATGCCTTTAATCCCAGCACTTGGGAAGCAGAGGTAGGAGGATTGCTGTGAGTTTGAGGCCACCCTGAGACTACATAGTGAATTCCATCCAGGTCAGCCTGAGCTAGAGCCAAGACTACCTTGAAAACCAAAAAAAAAAAAAAAAAAAAAAAAAAACAAAGAATAGGAAACACTTAATAGTGGTAATTTTGTTAGTCTCAGCTGTCTTTGGTTTGTGTTTGTGTACAATAAGACCTTATTAAAGACAGGAGGGAAAAGCAGGTCTAGCTGGGCGTGGTAGCACACGCCTTTAATCCTGGCACTTGGGGAGGCAGAGGTCAGAGGATTGATCACTGTGAGCTCGAGTCCAGCCTGAGACGACATAATGAATTACAGGTCAGCCTGGGGTACAGTGAGACCCAACCTCAAAAAAAAACAATAAAAAGAAAAAAAAAAGCAGGTCTAGTTACTTGGCCAGTTTTCTGCCCAGAAATGCAGCTCCTTTGTGTTAAGGACTTGAGTTTTGGGCTTTAAGCACCAATTTTATTTGCACATTTACTTTGATATTCCATTTTTTTTATAGAACGGTTGGTTTCAACAAGATCAAAATTTGTGCATTAAGCTCTCATCTGCGGGAGGCATGTGCAATAGTGAGGCTGAAATCTGAAGAGACAAGCACAATGTTGCAGCAAGGTGATCTCGGAATGTTTGCATCCCTATGTGCTGTGTTAAACATGTAGAAATGCTGTTTTGTTCATTAGAGGGGCTGACATAAGTTTTTGTTTGGCTCATGAATTTTTTAAAAAAAAATCTTTATTTTCGCAGTTGTTTATGACTTCACATCATTCTCAGAGGAGTAGTTAGCAAATGTATTGGTCTTTAGCTGGTTGGATACAGAGCAAGTTACACAGGTGACATCTGTCTCTAAGAAGAAAAGTATAAGTGTAGGCTGAGAAATCAGAAGACTAAAAATGTTTAAATACTTTGAGGAGTTGAGGATATGTTAATGAGATTAAATAATGCCTAAGACAATCAACACTCAATGCCTTCAGTTTTTATTTTTTGCGCTAGTGCATATTATATAAGGTCTTCATCTTTTTTTTCTACAGGAAACATTTTTCAAACAGAAAAGGGGTTAACAATTGGAAATCAAATTTGAGTGCATAGTTTGGGTTCTTAAATTCACTGTATAACTTTTGTGAATTCATATGATTCTCTGACACACTCCTAACTAAGCTTGATGCAAGTTAGCGTTCAGGCTAAGTCTTTTCAACACTTGGTTAAAATAAAAGATTCCTGTTCAAGTTGGGCATGGTGGTACTCACCTGTGATCTCAGCACTTGGGAGGCAAAGGCAGGAGGATCAGGAATTCTAAAAAAAAACGAACCAACTACCACCAATAAAATAATAATGAGATAAAGTAAAGACTCCTGATATTTTGCACTGTGGATATATTTTTTATTTCTTAAGGAATATCTTTATTTCCTTACATGTTCTAGAATACCATTGTAAAAGTCCAAGTGCAGCAATCCCCCTTCCCCAGCCCATTACAGTGATAAGCTATCAAGGGAAGAAAAGCACAACCAGAAAATGTGGCATTTGGTTGCAAGACTTAATAATGCTTTAGCTCTTGGATTCTCCACTGATAACTTTCCTAAAATTTCCAAGTCAGTGTCCCTGGACAGGACAAAGGTTTTTAATAAATGTTGGACATTGACAGGTAAACTGGAGTGAGGGCAAGAAAGCTCAAGTCCCTTCTACATAAGGATGTGTTATCCTGTCCCCACTAGCTACCTTCTCAGTTGCCATTTCTTTGGAGGGTTTGTGATTCTGAAAGTTGAGCCAAGGGCCTTACATGTGTACACACCAGTGAGTTGCAGCCCTAGCCCTCCCATTGTGATTTGAACACAAAAACCTTTGGGTTTTAAAGAAACACACTTCCCATGCAGACAATTAAGTTACTGAGTGAAGCTCGTGAATGAAGCTTTCACTTCTCTGGCAGACTACAAGCAGCCTTTTCTTGATTCTGTTAAAATGAGTTGTGATCTCACCAGGATGCCAGTTTTCTTTGAAGAGTGTGATACATATTTTGATTATTTTTGCCTCAGAGTTGTCTTCTAAGACAGTCATTACCAATTTATTTATATGACCATCTTTTCACATATGATTAGGTATAATCTGGTTTTAAAGGCTTGATTGAAACTTGTTTCTTAACTCGGCAGGCAGCCTAGGCCCGTGATGAATGAAGGGGTAAGTCCTTCACTGCATGATGGTGTGCAGGTTTTCCTGACTACTGAGTTTCTAATTTACATACTTGAATTCGCACGTGTGATCCCCCATCAGTTAACTGTGTTTTCTAAAAAGTCTAACTAACTTGTTAGTAAGAAACCAGATTTGCTTAAATCTGTTCAAGACTGACATTCTGAAATTTTAAACTAGGAACAGTTTAGTGTTTTGAATAGTTCTAAATATGATGATCATGCAGGCCCTAACTCCCATGACTCTTTGGGAAAGAGATTTCCTTTAAAGATTGTGTTTGGAAATTTAAGCACTTAAAAAACAAACAAACAAAAAAAAAAACAGCTGAATGTGTACTCAAGCAACCCTTCATTTTGGAGTATAAATTGAGAATGTCAGTCATGAGCTTAGTGTTTAAGTAAAGCACCCCACTTCCAGCTTGCATGGTTCGTCCCCCTTTACTTTTGCTGTGCCAGTTAAGCACTTTTAAAATTCAGTGACAGCCAGATGTGCTGGTGCACATCTTTAATCCCAGCACCTGGGAGGCGGAGATAGAAGAATTGCTGTGAGTTCGAGGCCAGCCTAGGACTACAGAGTTGAATGCCAAGTCAGCCTAGGATAGAGTGATACCCTACCTAGATGAAAAAAGAAAGAAAGAAAGAGAAAAAAACTCATTGGCATCAGTTTTGTTTTGATCATCTGGTTATGTATACTAATGCTGGGATGACCAAAACAAAACAAAACACCTTTTTAATACAGCAAACAAGTTTGAAACTGGAGAGAGTATTTATGGAAGATTTGTGTACTTTTGTGTTTTAAACCCTTCAGGTAGCTGGTAGGCAATTTCTAGTGCACACTTGGCTCTATCTCTTGATTGATATAATAGCATGTGCTAGGTGTAAGAACTTCCTTTCTGCTTCATGATTATAATATCAACACTATAAGTAGCCTGGTGAGCTGTGTTACCCATTTTACTTCCTTGGTATATCTTGACTCTTGAGTAAAAAGGGCATGTTGGTCCTATTTCGTGTCTTTGAAAGTATACCGTATTGTGAAATAAATATTCTTCCTACACTAGAAAATACGGTGCTTTCCCTGTAGAATATTCAAGAACCATTCAGTCTGTCATCAACCATCAGAATACTGTCGTACAGCTTATCGCTCTAGTTTGTTACTTTCTGGAGAAAAGTGTTTTGTTACAATGCTTGTATCAGATCATATGTTCTGGTCATTGAAAACAAGACAGCCTATAGGCAAGGGCTGTAATATAATGACAGTAATTTAGTAGACTGTCACGTCGCTTCAAGGCATTTAATTAATTAATTAGCCAAATCACTGCTCTCGGTTGAAGACCATTGCAAGGTTTTCATCTCACTCCGTGGCCACGACTGGGAACGTCTCACCTTGGAGAGCATGCGCCAGAGCACTTGTTAGCGTAGTCCTCCTGCTCCGTGCACTCGGGAAGGCCGAGCTGTCGCTCTCGGTGTTTGGAGACTTGATGATCCATGTGCTAGGGCTTGTTGCATTATTTGTAAAATAAATACTTAGTTTATATCAGTGTTTTGTTTTGTTTTGTTTTTGGCTAGCAATACCCAGGCACCTATGCAAGGTATAATCTTGACTATCTCCTCCAAGGAGGTACAGTACTTAGAACACTTTGAGACGTTATGGTGTAAAATAGCTTGTGTTCTGTTTCTGAAGCTGTCTTGCTCTGTGTTAAAGCTACTCATTGTCTCAATGTAAGTTTTCAATAAACATATTTCTTTAGAGCTGGTTTGTACTATGTGGCTTTTCTTAATTATACACTGTTGAATAGAATTGTCTTCCTTGGGTTGGAGAGATGGCTTAGCGGTTAAGGTGCTCACCTGCAAAGCCAAAGGACCCAAATTCAATTCCCCAAGACCCACATAAGCCAGATGCACAAACTGGCACATGTATCATTTGCAGTAGCTGGATGCTCTGGCGTGCCCATTCTTATTTTTTTTTTTTTTTCTCTCTCTCTCTCTCTCTCTTATCTGCCTCTTTCTCACAAATATTTAAAAAGTTTATAGGGCTGGAGAGATGACTTAGCACTTGGATGGTGCTTGTCTGCAAAGCCAAAAAACCCAGGTTTGATACCCAAGGACTCACATAACCATATACACAAGGTGGCACGTAGCTCTGCAGTTAGTTTGCAGCTTCTGGAGTCCTGGGCACCTCCATTCTATCTGCCTCTTTCTCTCAAATAAAATTTTTAAAAAAGTTAGGCCAGGTGTGGTGGTGCATGCCTTTAATTCCAGCACTCAGGAGGTAGAGGTAGGAGGATTACCGTGAGTTCAAGGCCACCCTGAGACTACATAGTGAATTCCAGGTCAGCCTGAGCTAGAGTGAAACCCTACCTCGGAAAAAAAACACATACCAAAAAAAAAAAAAAAAAAAAAACTTGTCTTCCTTACTCCCTCATTCAGCCAACCCTTGCTTCCCTTAAATTGAACATTTTCCAGTACTCTTACAAGTTTTAACTGCATTTATTAAAAAAAAAAAGAATTAATTCTTATTGCTTAGACTCTTTATTAGCTAAATGAAGAGGCTCATACAGGTAGGGTACTTGTCGAAGCGGAATACTTTACTTCATCTCGCAGTGCTAATCCTGTGAAGTTGTCCCGTCTAGCTGCATATTCCCCAACATTGGCTAGCCCTGGTACCACACAGCAGCTCAAAGCACTGCGGTATATGCTCATGTCATGAGCGTCATACCACTCATCAGTCTTCTCATCATAGCACTCCACATTAAAGGTGGTAGTGAAGCCATTAAAGCCACCCACCACAAACAGCAGGTCATCCACTACCTCGATGCCAAAATTGCTACGAGGGTTAAACATCGTGGGGATTGTGCGCCAAGTATTAGCCACTGGACTGTAGGCCTCTGCGCTCCTAAGTCGATTAGCTCCATCAAAGCCACCTACCTGCAAATAGCAAAAGAAACACAGTTGGGCTGGAGGGATGGCTTGGCAGGTTAAGGCACTTGCCTGCAAAGCCAAAGGACCCAGATTGGATTTCCCAGGACCCACACAAAGCCAGATGCACAAGGTGGCGCGTGTGTCCTGGAATTTATTTGCAGTGGTTAGAGGTCCTAGTGTGCCCATTCTCTTAAGTAAATATTTAAAAAAAAAAAAAAAAAAAAGGGCTGGAGAGATGGCTTAGTAGTTAAGGCACTAAGGACCCATGTTCAACTCTTCAGATCCCACGTAAGCCAGAAGCATAAGGTGACACATGCACAAGGTTGCACATGTGCACAGGGTCGCATATGCACACAAGGTGGCGCATGCATCTGGAGTTTTGATTGCTGTGGCTGGAGGCCCTGGCGAGCCAATTCTCTCATTCTTGCTCACACGCTCGCTCACACACACACACACATATACACAAAATTGACTGCTAAGCCATTGCTTCTATTCACTGAGGAAGCACTGATTTGGGACAGCCAGTGATGTCATGCCTTTTCTCAAATGCTTACCAATGGTCACGGAAACCTACTTGCTAATAAAACAGCTAGGGGTGTAATTTTAGCATCATACAAGGTAAACTCACCGCATATACGTGTTCCCCATAAGCAATGACGCCTATTCCACTCCTCCTACTCCTCATGGGTGCAATGACTGTCCACTGGTTACTCTCAGTGTTGTACACTTCTGCTGTAAACAGGCATTCATTTCCATTAAACCCACCACATATGTAGACCTGTGTGAAGAGAATTCAGGTTTGTTAAATTACACCGTGGAGTAGAAACAGGACACCTGTGTTGCAGGAAGACACTTTTTGTTTTTGTTTTTTTTTTTCCTGAGGTAGGGTTTTGCTCTAACCCACGCTGACCTGGGATTCACTATGTAGTCTCAGGGTGGCCTTGAACTCATGGTGATCCTCCTACCTCCGCCTCTCGAGTGCTGGCCAGGAAGGCACTTTTAATGGCAATCTGTACAATTTCATTTTTTTCATTATATATGCATTTTTTTTTAAGTAAGCTACAGACAGTTACTTCATTTGAAGGAGAGAGTACAGTCCGCCCTGCGAACCTCAGGTTCCACAGCCGTGGATTCAACTGATTAAAAAATACTGTGGGACGCCAGGTGTGGTGGTGCACACCTTTAATCCCAGCACTCAGGAGGCAGGGGTAGGAGGATTGCCGTGAGTTCGAGGCCACCCTGAGACTACATAGTAAATTCCAGGTTAGCCTGGGCTAGAGTGAGACCCTACCTTGAAAAAAACAACTGGGGGGCTGGAGAGATGGCTTAGCTATTAAGGCACTTGCCTGCAAAGCCTAAGAACTCATGTTTGAATCTCCAGGTCCAACACAGCCAGATTCACAGTGCCATGTCGCACATGCACACAAGGGAGCGCACTCATCTGGAGTTCGTAGTGGCTGGAGGCACTGGCATCTCCATTCTCTCTCCCTCCCTGTCTCTCTCTCTCTGTTTCTCTCTCTCAAATAATAAAGCCGGGTGTAGTGGCACATGCCTTTACTCTCAGCACTGGGGAGGCAGAGGTAGGAGGATCACCGTGAATTCAAGGCCACCCTGAGACTACATAGTGCATTACAGGTCAGCCTGGACTAGAGGAAGACTCTACCTTGAAAAAACAAAAACAAAACAAAAAAATAGGGCTGGAGAGATGGCTTAGCAGTAAGGCATTTGTCTGCAAAGCAAGGACCCAGGTTCAATTCTACAGGACCCATGTAAGCTAGATGGAGTTCCTTTGCAATGGCTGGAGGCCCTGGTGCGCCCATTCTCTATCTGCCCCTCCTTCTCTCTGGCAAATTAAACAAGTGATATATAAGAATTAAATAGGGCTGGAGAGATTGTGCAGTGGTTAAGGTGCTTGCCTCCAAACATAAGGACCTGAGTTTGATTGCCCAGTACCAACATAAAGCCAGATACACAGTGTGACACATGTGTCTGGAGTTCATTTGCAGTGGCTAGAAGCCCTGGTATGCCCATTCTCTCTTTCTGTATCTCTCTGTGCAAATAAATAAATAAATATTAGGGAAAACAATGACTGACTGCTGATCTCATAACTTATAACCCATGGTGAATAACTCCACTGAGTAGAGCTCTCAGTGTTACAGGGGTGAGGAGGGAGGGAATAGGACCAACACATGATTTGCATACATCAAAGTTTCTAGTTAATAAAAAGTAAATATTAGAGCCAAGTATCGTGGTTCACACCTTTAATCCTAGCACTCAGGAGGCAGAGGTATGAGGATCACCATGAGTTTGAGGCCACCCTGAGACTACATAGTGAATTCCCGGTCAGCCTGACCTAGAGGGAGACCCTATCTTGAAAACACCAAAATAAATAAATGTTTAAAAAATCAGGGCCAGGAAAAGCTGGGCGAGGTGGCACACACCTTAATCCCAGCACTCAGGAAGCACAGGTAGGAGGATTGCCATGAGTTCAAGGCCACCCTGAGACTACAGAATGAATGCCAGGTCAGCCTGGGCCAGAGTGAGACCCTACCTCAAAAAAACAAAACAAACAAACAAAAAAAATCAGGGCCAGGTGTGGTGGTATATGTATATGCCTTTAATCCCATTTGGGGCAGATGTAGGAGGCATGCTATAAATTTGAGGCCAGCCTAAGACTACAGAGTGAATTCCAGGTCTAGAATTCCTGGGCTAGAGCAAGACCCTATTGAAAAACAAAACAAACAAACAAAAAAAAGTATAGAACTTTCTCATTGTTTTCTAAACAATATGTAGTATAATAACAATTTACATAGCATTTATACGGTGTTATGAGTAAAGATAACTTGCTATACATAAGTTTTGCTTTGTGTGCGCGTTTCTGTGTGATGTGCGTAGCGTACGCACATGTATGTGCCCTTGCAGGGCTACAGGAGTGCACTAACCTGTGTTGGCCTGAGCTGGTCCCCAGGTGCCCTGTTCCATTGCTCTTCTGCCTGGTTTTTTTTGTTTTGTTTTGTTTTGGTTTTTGGTTTTGCGAGGTAAGGTTTCACTCTAGTCCAGGCTGCCCTGGAATTCACTATGTAGTCTCAGAGTGGCCTCGAACTCACGGCAATCCTCCTACCTCTGCCTCCTGAGTGCTGGGATTAAAAATGTGCGCCACCACGCCTGGCTTTTCTTCTGCCTGTTTTTATTTGAGCTGGAGTCTCTTACTTTTCCCTGAGCTTGCCAATTTTTTTTCATGAGCAATTAGTAAGATGATACTCAGGGGTCTCTGCTCCCATTTGGGACTGGGCTGACAGGCATGCTTGGCCATGCCCAGCTGTTTATGTGGGTTCTGGAAATTCAAAACTCTGACAGTCTTGGTCCCCTTCATTCATGACTATGCACACTTAACTGATAAAGTCATCTCTTCAGGCCCTGTTTGTTTTTGAGAGAGTCTTTAAACATTTTTTTCATTTATTGATTTATTTTAAAACTAGAGGGAAGCTGGGCATGGTAGCGCACGCCTTTAATCCCAGCACTCAGGAGGCAGAGGTAGGAGGATCACTGTGAGTTCGAGGCCACCCTGAGACTACGTAGTGAATTACAGGTCAGCCTGGGCTAGAGTGAGACCCTACCTCGAAAAAAAAAAAAAAAAAAAAAAGAAGGGGCTGGAGAGATGGCCTAGTGGTTAAGGTGTTTGCCTGTGAAGCCTAAAGACCCAGGTTCAATTCCCCAGTACCCACATAAGTCAGATGCACATGGTGGCACATGTATCTGGAGTTCATTTGCATTGGCTGGAGGCCCTGGTGTGTCCATTCTCAGTCTCTCTCTCTCTCTCAAAAAATAATTAATTAAAAAAAAACAGCACTGGAGAGAGATGGCTTAGCAGTTAAGGTATTTACCTGCAAAGCCAAAGGACCTTGGTTCGATTCCCCCCAGAACCCACGTAAGCCAGATGCACAAGGTGACACATGCATATGGAGTTCAATTACAGTGGATGGAGGCCCTGGCACGCCTATTCTCTCTCTCTCTCTCTCTCTCTCTCTGTGTGTGTGTGTGTGTGTGTGTGTGTCTGCCTCTTTCCCTCTCTCACTCTCTCAAATAAAAAACAAAATTAAAAAATAAAAACAGACAGAATGACTGAGTGTGGGCCCTCCAGGGCCTCCTGCCACTGCAAACAAACTCCAGACACATGTACCACTTCGTGCACTTGGCTTTATGTGGGCACTGAGGAACTGAACCCCAGGCCATTAGACTTTGCAAGCAAGTGCCTTTAACCGCCAAGCCATGTCCCCAGCCCTTGAGAGAGTCTTGATATGGTCTTGAACTGTCTTGGGTTCCCATGTGCTGGGATTACAGGTGTGTGACACCACACCCAACTGAGCCTAGGTTATTACAAGCACTAAGCAATTTCATCTAAGAGTGTGAACATCTATGGATGTGGTGTCCTCTGGGAGACCTACATTCAAACCACCTGTATATACCAAAGGACAGCCACACGGTGAGGTGGGTGTTCCCATTTTGTTTCCCAGCCTGAGCCCAAGAGGAACAGCAGCATTTCCGGCCTGTTCTTTGCTTCCACGTCCTCCCCCCCCCCCTCCCCACCTCCCATGGTCCTTTCTACCTTTCCGTAGAGGGTCGTGGCGCTCGCGTCACTCCGCTGCTCGTGCATGGGGGCGATGAGTGTCCACTGATTGGTCTCTGGCTCGTAACGTTCAGCAGTGTTGAGACGCACGTAGCCATCGAATCCGCCCATGGCATAAATGAAATTGCTGAGGACCGTCACGCTCACGTAGCAACGTCTAGAGTGCATCGGGGCAACTTGATGCCAGGTTTTCTTCACAGGGTCAAAGCGCTTAACGCTGTTGAAGTAGTCAACGCTGTCAAACCCCCCAATGATATAAACGTAGCCTTTCAAATAGGCCGCCCCATGGTAGGCACGAGGACTCTCTTCCTCACAGGTGACATTCACCCATCTATCTGCCCGAGCATCGTATGCCTCGATAGCATTGGTAGGGCTTCCACCGCTCCAGCCACCAATTGCAAATAGGATGGCATAGGGCAAGCGGGGCCTGGTGAGTGGGTTGGTGAAGTCAGAATTGGAAGGTCCATTCATGTTCAGGTCATACATGGCCTTTAGGGCATTAATGATGACTGGCTTGCACTCCTCACTGTCTTTGACGTAGTCATTCATCTTCACATTGTTCATGAAGTACTCAGCATGCATTAGGGCCAGACGAACCTAAAGGAAATACAGAAGTCATTCAAGTGAGGTGACACTGTCTGGAAGTCCCATATCCTTCAACCATGCTTTCCTTTTTTTTTTTTTTTTTTTTTTGACGCAAGGTCTCACTCTAGTGAAACTGGCCTGGAATTCACTCTGTAGTCCCCAACTGGCCTTGAACTCACAGTGATCTTCCTACCTCGCAAGCGCTGGGACTAAAGGGGTGCGCTGCACCAGGCTTATCTTTCACCCAGCCAGTTACCTACCTCAGCAACCCAAGTGCTAGGATTAAAGATAGAAGCCACTATACCTGGCTTTAAACCATTTTATAAGCACTTTTGGATTGTTGGGATTTTAAAATATTTTATTTATTTATTTAAGACAGAGACAGATGAGAGAGAATGGGCACACCAGGGCCTCCAGCCACTGCAAATGAACTCCACACACATGTGCCACCTTGTTCATCTGGCTTTACATTGGTACTGGGGAACCAAACCTAGGTCCTTAGGCCTCACAAGCAAGTGCCTTAACTGCTAAACCATCTCTCCAGCCCAGAATATTTTAATTTTTTTTCTTTTTTTTTTTTGGAGACAAGGTCTCATGTATCCCAGACTGGCCTTGAACTTGCTATGTAGGCAAGCATGGCCTTGGCCTTCTCATCTTGCCTCTACCTCCTCAGTGCTGGGATTACAGGTGTGCACCACTACTCCTGGTTTATACAGTGCTGGGGATTACAGGTGTTCACCACCACTCCTGGTTTATACACTGCTGGGGATCGAACCCAGAGTTTTGTACGTGCTAAGTTAGTTTTTTTTTTTTTTTTTAAGGCAGGGTCTCACTCTAGCATAGGCTAACCTGGAACTCACTCTGTAGCTCTAAGCTGGCCTCAAACTCATGATGATCCTCCTACTTCAGCCTCCCAAGTGCTGAGATTAAAGGTGTGGGCCACCATGCCTGGCCTGCAAGTACTTCACCAACTAAACTACATCTCCAGCCTGGTTTGTTTGTTTGTTTGTTTGTTGTTGTTGTTGTTTTAGAGTTAGGGTTTCACTCTAGTCTAGGCTGACCTGGAATTCACTATGTAGTCTCAAGGTGGACTCGAACTCATGGTGATCCTCCTACCTCTGCCTCCCGAGTGCTGGGATCAAAGGCGTGCGCCACCACGCCTGGCTTCAGCCTGTTTTTTTAAAAAATATGTAAATCATAGTTTAAGTATTTGTTTTGTTTTGAGGAAATGGCATACATTAGATAAATGCTAAGAATGAGGCAGACAGAAGGCACCTGAAGGGGTCACAGACAGTGCTATTAGACCAAAAGAATCTGGTAATTACTCAGAAATTAAATATAGCTTTATATGTAGAATAACACTAATTAGCACCAACTAGCTACAATTTTGTGCAATCCTCATGATTTACTTTCTAGTATAACTTGTACCTGGGTGTGAGGAACTTACTGAATGGGGAGAAAAAGGGAAAGAAGACCCTTTAAAATTCCCTTGTGCTCTCTCCCCACGGAGGGAGAGTCTTCATCAAAGAATATAAATGTGGGGGAGGGGGAAATTACCATGGGATATTGTTTACAATCATGGAAGTTGTGAATAATAATAAAAAAAAAGAATGTAAATTTGAGAGGAGCTGGCAATGCCAAGGGCAAAGAAGATCTGCAGAATTCCAGAGACTGGTGGGAGGTAGCCTGTGTATACCTGCCTGTAAACACAGCTCTGGGGTCTTCTGTTATGCATCTGAATGTGACACTTACATATATCCCTTTAAGATAAATGAATCAAGGGCTGGAGAGACGGCTTAGCGGTTAACCCAAAGCACTGGACCCAGGACCTACATAGGCCAGATGTGTCTGGAGTTTTTTGCAGTGGCTGGAGGCCCTGACGCATCCATTCTCTCTATCTGCCTCTTTCTCTCTCAATTAAATAAATAAAATAAAATAAAATAAGAGTAAGTGAACTTAAAAAAAAAAGATAAATGAATCAAGAGTGAGCAACTCAGGGTTGGAGAGATGGCTCAGCCTAATGCTTGAGGGATTCAATTCCCCAGGACCCATGTAAAATCACGTGTACAAAGTTGCACATGCATCTGGAGTTTGTTTGCAGTGGGTAGAAGCACTTGGTATGTCCATTGTCTCTCTCTTTCTCCCTTCTTTCTCTCCCCATATAAATAAATAATTTTTAATTTTACTTTTATATTTTATTTTTATTTATTTATTTGAGAGGGAGAGAGAGAAAGAATGGGCATTCCAGGGCTGCAAATGAACTTCAGATGCATGTGCCACATTGTGCACCTGGCTTACGTGTGTCCTGGGGAATCTAAACAAGGTGCTTTGGCTTTGCAGACAAGCACTTTAACCACTAAGCCATTTCTCCAGCTCTAAATACTTTTTTTTAGAAGTGAGCAATTTGTTGGGCACGGTGGCACACGGCTCTAATTCCAGCACTCGGGAGACACAGGTAGGAGGATCACTATGAGTTGGAGGCCACCCTGAGACTACATAGTTAATTCCAGGTCATCCTGGGCTAGAGCAAGACCCTACCTTGAACAGAAAAAAAAAAAAAAAAAAAAAAAAAAAAGAGTGAGAAATCCACTAAAAAAAAAAAAGAGATTTCAGGGATCTGGGAAGATTGTTCAGTGGTTAAAGGCACTGCCTGCAGAGCTCACCAGCCCAGGCCCAATTCCCAAGCCACTTATATAAAGCCAGACACAAAAAGCAGCAAAAGCCAGGCATGGTGGCGCACGCCTTTGATCCCAGCACTTGGGAGGCAGAGGTAGGAGGATCACTGTGAGTCTGAGACCACCCTGAGATTACCTAGTGAATTCCAGGTCAGCCTGGGCTAGAGTGAGACCCTACCTTGAGAAGCCAAAAAAAAAAAGAAAAGCAGAAGTGACCAAGTGTCTCCTTCACTGGCAGCAACAAGAGGCTCTGGAGTACCTCCCCATCACACACACACACACACACACACACACACACACACACACAGAGGCATGCGCACACACCAATAAATAAGCATTTAAACTGGGCGTGGTGGCGCACACCTTTGATCCCAGCACTTGGGAAGCAGAGGTAGGAGGATTGACCTGAGTTCAATCCTCCACTCTGAGACTACATAGTGAATTCCAGGTCAGCCTGGGCTAGCGTGAGACCCTACCTTGAAAAAAACAAACAAACAAATAAATAAATAAATAGCAAACATTTAAAAAGAGAGAGTGAGCGATTCAGCGTTTGCAAAGAATAACTAAACTTGACCTTAGGAAGCAGAACTGAAATGTGCTGCTTCCTGTTTTGGGGGTCATGAGAAATCCACTTTAAAATGGCCTCAAACACAGCGTCTTCCTGCTTGACGTTGAGCTCGTCTTTCTCAATGATATCCTTAAGTTCTGTAACGGAGAGCTCCAGAAACTCCGCCGAGACCTTCACCATCTCCTCGAAGTTGTGCAATATGAACGTGTAGGCCTTCTGCCTCAGCTCAGGGCAGTAGTAGTAGTCTGTGAACTTGCAGATGCCAATGCAATTGTCCAAACACAGCTCCGACTTGAGGAACTCGCAGCAACCCCTAACAATGCCCATGATGTTAAACTGGTCTGCAGCAGCCAGCAGCTTCTCCACGTTGTCAGGGGTGATGGGCACAGTCCTGGTGTAGGCATACTCGATAATTAACTTCATCATGTCTGGAGAAATGCCAGGGATGTTGTATACCTTCTTCTCAGTGTTGTTCCAGCCACTAGTAAACAGCGCTCTGGGAACCAAGAAAATAGGCAGACATGGAAAGATTATTTTTCTCTGTTGGCTACAGCCCCTCCCGGCCCTCCTTTAATTCTTCTCTCCCCCCCCTCCCCCCGGCCCCGGGTAGGGTCTCCCTCTAGCCCTGGCTGACCTGGAATTCATATGTAGTCTCAGGGTGGCCTCGAACTCATAGCAATCCTACTTCTGTCTCCCAAATGCTGGGATCAAAGGAGTGCATTATCACACCCGGCTCTAAATAAATATCTTTTAAAATTTATTTGTCGGGGGGCTGGAGAAATGGCTTAGTGGTTAAGGCGCTAGCCTGTGAAGCCTAAACAGCCACATTCAACTCTCCAGACCCCCACAAGCCAGAAGCACAAAGGTGAGGCAAGTGCAAGGTCGCACATGCCCACTTGGTGGCGCAAGCGTCTGGAATTGGATATCAGTGGTTGATTCCCCAGGACCCACATAAGCCAGATGAACAAGGAGCACATGCATATGGAGTTCATTTGCAGGGGCTGGAGGCCCTGGTGCGCCCATTCTCTCTCTTCTCTCTCTGTCTGCCTGCCTTTTTTTTTTTTTTTTTTTTTTTGGTTTTTCAAGGTAGGGTTTCACTCTAGTCTAGGCTGACCTGGAATTCACTCTGTATTCTCAGGGTGGCCTTGAACTCACGGTGATCCTCCTACCTCTGCCTCCCAAGTGCTGGGATTAAAGACGTACGCCACCATGCCCGGCTTCTGCCTCTCTCTCTCAAATAAATAAAATAAAAATAAATTAATTAATTAATTAAATAAAACCTATTATTTGTTGGGTGTGGTGTTACTTTAATCCCAGCACTCAGGAAGCAGAGGTAGGAGGATCACCATGAGTTCAAGGCCACCCTGAGACTCCATAGTGAATTCCAGGTCAGCCTGGACTAGAGTGAGACCCTATCTGGAAAAACAACAATAACAACAGAAAATTATAACTGAACATGGTGGTGCACGCCTCTAATCCCAGCACTCAGGAGGCAGAAGTAGGTGGATTGCTGTGAGCTCAAGGCCACCCTTAGACTACATAGTAAATTCCAGGACAGCCTGGTCTAGAGTGAGACCCTACCTTGAAACAAAACAAAACAAAACAAAACTATTTGAGAGAGGGAGAGAGAAAGTGTATGGGCATGCCAGGGCCTCTTGCCACTGCAAATACACACACACACACATACACACCACTTTGTGTATCTTGGTTTATGTGGGTAATGAACCCAGGCTGTCACGCTTTGTAAGCAAGCACCTTTAACTGCTAAGCCATCTCCCCAGCCCTCACGTGTTTTCTTAAGGAGAGCTTGGTCAATTTTTCCAAATAGTACACAGTGAATAACTTGGAAATAAACTAGCCTGAGAAAGTGGAGTACAGATGTATTTTATACAGTAGGCAAGAAGAGAATCTTTCCAGGAACGGACTTTGGTCATACTCGCTTATATATATATTTTTTTTATTTTTGGTGTATGTATGCATGCGCCAAGGAGCATGGGTTTGTGCAGATGCGTGGGCCCTGTGCATGTGTGTGGAGGCCAGAGGAGGATGTCAAGTGTCCTCCTCTGTCACTCATCTACTTGATTTCCTTGAGACAGGATCTCTCACTGAACCTGGAGCTCTTGCTTGTGTTTTGGTTAGACCAGCAAGCCCCAGGGATCTTCTTGTCTCTGCTCCCCCATGCTCTAAGGTTACAGACATGCTTGGTGACACCCACACCCGGCTTGTTATGTGGGTGGTAGGGAACTCTCAAATCAGATACTTATGCATGTGCTCTTCCCCCCTGAGCCATCTCCCCAGCCCAACCAGTCCCTCTTTATCCTCATGATAACTATGTCTGTTCTTTTCCTCTAGTTTTTTGTCTGTTTTTTCGAGGTAAGGTCTCACTCTGGCCCAGGCTGACCTGGAATTCACTATGTAGTCTCAGGGTGGCCTTGAACTCATGGCGATCCTCCTACCTCTGACTCCTGAGTACTGGGATGAGAAATTGAGATTGAGAATAGAAAAGTATCAGGTCTGTCTCCTCTGGCTTAACCCATTATGCAAAAAGTTCTCCTTTAAGGAACTTAAACTTGAGCAATACTCAAATAAATATCATTCAGTCACCACATACCCACAATCTCATGGCTCCTCTTTTATTGCTATCTCCTTAGTCCAAGACACTACCATCTCCTACCTAGATTATCTGGTGATCTAATCGCTCTGCTTCCACCTTCCATGTGTATAGGCTTAGCCCAACATAAACTCCTTATGAGTTTATATGCCCCTTGCATTCAAAACTTTACACTGGGGGGCTGGAGAGATGGCTTAGCAGTTAAGTGCTTGCCTGTGAAGCCTAAGGACCCCGGTTCAAGGCTCCATTCCCCAGGACCCACGTTAGCCAGATGCACAAGGGGGCGCACGCATCTGGAGTTCGTTTACAGAGGCTGGAAGCCCTGGCACGCCCATTCTCTCTCTCTCTCTCTCTCTCTCTGCCTCTTCCTCTCTCTGTCGCTCTCAAATAAATAAATAAAAATAGCCGGGCGTGGTGGTGCATGCCTTTAATCCCAGCACTCGGAAGGAGTAGGAGGATCATCGTGAGTTCGAGGCCACCCTGAGACTCCATAGTGAATTCCAGGTCAGCCTGGGCTAGAGTGAGACCCTACCTCGAAAAAACAAAAACCAAAACAAAATAAACTTTACACTGGGGCTGGAGAGATGGCACTTAACCTGCAAAGCCTTACGACCCGGGTTTGATCCCTGGGTACTCACATAAAGCCAGATGCACAAGGTGGTACATGCATCTGGGGTTTGTTTGCAGTGGCTAGAGGCCCTGGTGCACCCCTCTCTCTCTCTCTCTCTCTCTCCTTGAAAATTAATTAATTAAAAGAAAAAAAAAACTTTACACTGGCCAGGAGTGATGGTGCACACCTTTAATCCAAGCTGAGGTAGGAGGATTCCTGTAAATTCAAGACCAGCTTGGGCTCAAGAGTGATTTCCAGATCAGTCTGGGGAATTGAAGGCGAGCAGGCTTTGCAAGCAAGGGCCTTTAACCACTGAGGCATCTTCCCGGCCCTTTGTTCCTTCTCTTTTCTTTTTTTCTTCTTTTTCTTTTTCTTTTTAGTATTATTTATTTATTTGTAAGAGATATAGAGAGAAATTGAACCTTAGGTTTCATAGGCAAGCACCTTAACTGCTAAGCCATCTCTCCAGTCCAGTCCTTTTTGTTCCTTTTTCTTTCTTTCTTTCTTTCTTTTCTTTTTGTTTTTTTTTGTTTTTGGTTTTTCGAGGTAGGGTTTCATTCTAGTCCAGGCTGACCTGGAACTGTAAAGCAACTCCAGATGCATGCACCACCATGTGCATCTGGCTTACGTGGGTACTGGGGAATCGTACCTGGGTCCTTAGGCTTTGCAGGCAAGTGTCTTAACTGCTAAGCCATCTCTCCAGCCCTAAAATAATTTTATTTTTGTGTATGTAGGCACATCAGCGTCTCTTGCCAGTACAGCACTACATACTTTGCATCCTTGTGGGTGCTAGGGAATTGAACCCTGACCTGTAGGCTTTGCCCTCAAGTGTCTTTGACCACTGAGTCCCTTCTGGTCTTTTGGTAGGCCCTGATCTAGTATCTTGATGAATGAGAACTTTTTTTTTTTTAGTGGGGGGTTGGTGTGGTTAAAGAAAGAGGAATGAGCATAAGTTGGCCTAGAATTTACCATAGAGCCCAGACTGGCCTTGAACTCACACTCTTTCTGCCTCAACCTCCTGTGTGCTGGGGTTATAGACTACCTCTGCCTCCCAGGTGCTGGGACTTTCTAAAGGCACGCACCACCACTCCCAGCTCCCATCACTGTTCTTTATCCCTAACGCTTTTTTATTTTTTGTTTATTTATTTTGTTTTTCGAGGTATGGTTTCACTCTGGTCCAGGCTGACCTGGAATTAACTATGTAGTCTCAGGGTGGCCTTGAACTCATGGCAATCCTCCTACTTCTGCCTCCCGAGTGCTGGGATGAAAGGCGTGCGCCACCACGCCTGGCGCCTTGAACTTTTGATCCTTCTGCCTCAGTTTCCCAGTAGATGGGATCACAGGCCTGCCCCACCACGGTGGGCTTGAATGAGCGCTTTCAGTAACAGGTGATGCACATTTATCATATTTTCATTGGAATTGATTATTCTGACATTACCAGTTCATGAACAACAACAATGACAAAATACTTCCATTTGCTGGATTATAACAGTTTGGGCCCTAACCCTTCTGGTAAGTCTTTCCTGGATGCTTGCCTCTTCTCTCCTTCCCACCTACTCCACCCTTGTTAATACATCACCCTGCTTTCCAAGGTTTCTATTGGGAATACGGGCAGTAGTAGTATCATCTAGGTCTCAGTAGGAACTCTAGTAGGGGTGTTCAACTAAAAGTTGGTTTGGGTGAAAATCAAAGAAGAAAAGCACATGGCCCACCAGATGTAGGCTGAAGTCTAGTTAAAAATCAGAGAAGAGGGCTGGAGACATGGCTTAGCAGTTAAGGCACTTGCCTGCAAAGCCAAAGGACCCAGGTTTGATTCCCCAGAACCCACATAAGCCAGATGCACATGGTGGCACATGCATCTGGAGTTCATTTGCAATGGCTAGAAGCCCTGGTGTGCCCATTCTCTCCCTCTCCCCTCCCTCCCTCTCTTTCAAATAAATAAATGAAGAAAATATTTAATAAAAAAAATCAGAGAAGAGGGCTGGAGAGATAGCTTAGTGGTTAAGGCGTTTGCCTGCAAAGCCAAAGGACTGAGGTTTGATTCCCCAGGGCCCAGATAAGCCAGATGCAGAGGGTGGTGCATGCATCTGGGGTTTGATTGCAGAGGCTGAAGGCCCTGGCACACCCATTCTCTCTCTGCCTCTTTCTCTCTCTCTCTCTCAAAGAAATAAAATAAATTTTAAAATATTTTTTTTAAAAAAAATCAGAGAGAAGAGTCTCTGGTCCTAGTTGTACCTCTTCAGAAGGCAGCACAGCCAGGCTACGGCAGCCCAGAGCTTTGATGTATGGTGAGTAGGAAACTGAAAATGGATAAAAAAAAAAAGTGCCCAGAGGAGCCCAGGTTCTCCCTTTGGCTTGGTCCGGACCCTGTAATACCTAAAGTAGGAACTGCAGCTACAGAGGATGTTCTTGTGGGCGTTGAACTCGAAGCCGTTGACCTTGATGACCACATCGCAGAGCTTGCCCTCTAGACGGAGCTCGTTGAAGATCTCGCAGGTCATGGCGCTCATCTTCCTCTCCATGTGAGGCTGGTGGAACCGGGTGGAGGCCGCCGTGCTCTCCATCTCCATGGCACCTCCGGGACCAAGGGAGAGAGGCTGCTCTCCAGGGGTGTTGGGGAGGGTTATGGGGGGCCCCTTTAGCCAGCTGTCACTCCTTTTCCCTACTACATCTTTCATATAGGGACCATCAGGCAGACCAAGTTCCAGAATCCTGGACTCGCAGTGAGATCACCCGGGATTGTGCTCTCAAGTTCTGGAACTCCCCAGTCCCTGCTCCTTCTTTCCCCCTCCCCCACAGCACCCAACTGGGTCACCTCACACCACCGGCCCTGTCCTCTCACACGGGGAAGAACTGCCACCACCAACACAGCACTGGAGACTTCATGGGTTCGACTTCCCTGTTGTCTTCTTCCGGGCGCTTCGGTCCACACCCTGCACCATCCAGCACCTTCCATGGCCACCCCCCCGGTCTCCTCACACACTGAGTTCAAGAAGCTATAAGTCTACAGAGGGAGAAGAAGAGCTCATTCAATCTCATGCTGCCCTGGGTCTTCTAGCCCCTGGGATGTCTTGGTAGCTCACTTTCTTCCACGAGGAGGATCCCAGCCACGGACACGCCTCCTGGATGCATCCTCAGCCCAAAAGGCACTGAGTACCTGCTGGGTTTGTTGCTGGCTTTTTTTTTTTTTCTTTTTTTTCTGGTACTGAGGATGAAACCCATGCAGGCACTCACTCCTGAGAAGCTTTTAGTCCAACCTTTAATTCCAACACTTGGTAGGAGGGTCACCATGAGTTTGAGGCCAGCCTGGGTTAGAGTGAGACCTTGCCTCAAAAAAACAAAATTCTGAGATTACATAATGAATTCCAGGTCAGCCTGGGTTAGAGTGAGAGCCTACCTCAACGATCCCCCCCCCCCAAAAAAAAAAACAGGGCTGGAGGGATAGCCCAGCTGTTAAGGCACTTGCCTACAAAGCCTAAGGAACCAGGTTCGATTCCCCAGTACCCACATAAGCCAGATGCACAAAGTGGCACATGTGTCTGGAGTTCCTTTGAGGTGGCTAAAGGCCCTGGCGTGCTCATTCTCTCTCTCCATCTGCCTCTCTCTCTCTCTCTCTCTCTTAAAAACAATAAATAAATAAATACTTTTTTAAAAGTTGGCTGGGTGTTGCTGGGACTAAAGGTGTGTGGCACCACGCCTGGTTAAATTGCACACTTTTAATCCCAGCACTTGGGAGGCAGAGGTTGGAGGATCTCCGTGAGTTCGAGGCCAGCCCGAGACTACACAGTAAATTCCAGGTCAGCCCTCACACCTGACCCCAAACGTTGGTGGCCCTCCCCTTCCCGTCCTGCCTAGAGAACCGGTTTCTGCGGAGGGTGGTGGTAAGTCCCGGGAGTGCCAGCTCGGAGACTGCCCGCCGCTCCCCGCCCCGCCCGGGCAGCGCGAGACGACGCCTGCGCAGTGCGGCGCGGGGGCGGGCGCGGGCCTGGGCGCCGCGGGCCGGGCCACCCGCGCGATGGCGGAGGAGGTGAGTCCCGGGCGTGGAGAGCTTCCTGCACGCCACGGGCCCGATCCCGCGGCTCTGGGGGCTGTTGGGGGGACGGCCACGCTTGGCCTTGGGTGGTCCCGGCGCGGCCCCCGAGGCTCAGCGGTTCTCTCGGGTCCCACGACAGGTGAGCAGCTTGCTGAAGGCCACGGTGCGGATGCGGCAGCCCGGGCGCGTGCAGGAGATCGTGCGCGCACTGCGCAGGGGCGGGGGCGACCGGCTACAGGTACCGGGGTGGGCGAGGGGAGACTGGCCTGCCCTGGCCTGGGTGGCTGGGAGGACGTCCACCCAGCGGCCTTCCCGCCGGCCCTGCTGGGGATTGCTGGGACCCTTAGCGCGGGAAAACGGCCAGGGGGAAGTGGTTTGGTGGAGAGGCGAGCCCGCCGGTTCGATTTCAAAGTTTTCCAAAGACGATCCTCCTGCCGCTCGGGATCCTGACCCCCCCCCCTCACTTCCCCAGGTTAGAGTGCTCCCCAGGAAGTTGAAGGTGGGGTGACCCATCAATTGGAAGCGCCATAGGCGGTATGCCATGCACTGGCTGGGAAGGGCAGCATTGGAAGCTATCCCACACACTCGGGGCACTGGGCTTTGCGCAGGGTTAACCCGCGCAGTAACAACATCACTCCTTCCCCGTCTTTCCCTACCCCCAGCCCTGAGGGATTTGCTTAGGCTCACCCCAGGCTGAGGCAGGACCACCGCCCCCCTTTTGTCTCCTAGGTGATTTCTGATTTTGACATGACCTTAAGCAGGTTTGCTTATAATGGACAGCGATGCCCTTCTTCCCACAGTAAGTCACATTCTAAAATTTTTTCCTGCCCGGCTCCACAAGATGACGGCTTCTAAGGGGGGGCAAGTAAAAGGAGTTTTGTGTTTTCTCAGATATTTTGGATCACAGCAAGATCATCAGTGAGGAATGTCGCGAAGAGGTAGGTCACTCCCCTTTGCTCAGAAATGGTTATGGTGTGTTTCTGGGCTAGAACCAATACGTACTAGAACCAGTACGGAGAGTTTAAGAAAGTTCGTTCCTTAAATTTGGTGTGTGTGGGGGCGGGGGTCTGTAATCCCAGCTCCTTGGAAGCCTCAGGCAGGTAGGTCACACGTTCAAGACCTAGTCTGGGCTCAAGAACAGCCTGTGCAATCTAGTGAGATCATGTTTTCAAATAAAATGTAAGAGATTGACGGGCATGGTGGCGCACGCCTTTAATCCCAGCACTCAGGAGGCAGAGGTAGGAGGATCGCCGTGAGTTCGAAGCCACCCTGAGACTACATAGTGAATTCCAGGTCAGCCTGGGCTAGAGTGAAACCCAACCTCAAAACAAACAAACAAACAAACAAACAAGTAAAAGAGGGTTGGAGTGATGGCTTAGTGGTTAAGGAGTTGCCTGTGAAGCTTAAGTACCCAGGTTCTATTCCCTAGTACCCATGTAAGCAGGACCTAGATTCTATTCCCCAGTACCCATGTAAACCAGGTGTACAAGGTGGGCATGTGTCTGGAGTTCATTTGCAGTGGCTAGAGGTCCTGGCATGCCCAATTGCTCTCTTTCTAGCTGCCTCTTTCTTTCTTGTCTCTATCAAATAAATAAAAATAGGGGCTGGAAAGATGGCTTAGCGGTTAAGGCATTTGCCTGTAAAGCCAGAGGATATCGGTTTGATTCCCCAGGATCCAGCCAGATGCACAAGGGGGGCGCATGCATCTGGAATTCGTTTGCAGTGGCTGTAGGCCCTGGTATGCACATTCTCTCTCCCCCTCTTTCTCTCTCTCTCTCTCAAAGAAATAAATAAATTTTAAATATTTTTTTTAAAAAAAATCAGAGAGAAGAGTCTCTGGTCCTAGTTGTACCTCTTCAGAAGGCAGCACAGCCAGGCTACGGCAGCCCAGAGCTTTGATGTATGGTGAGTAGGAAACTGAAAATGGATAAAAAAAAAAAGTGCCCAGAGGAGCCCAGGTTCTCCCTTTGGCTTGGTCCGGACCCTGTAATACCTAAAGTAGGAACTGCAGCTACAGAGGATGTTCTTGTGGGCGTTGAACTCGAAGCCGTTGACCTTGATGACCACATCGCAGAGCTTGCCCTCTAGACGGAGCTCGTTGAAGATCTCGCAGGTCATGGCGCTCATCTTCCTCTCCATGTGAGGCTGGTGGAACCGGGTGGAGGCCGCCGTGCTCTCCATCTCCATGGCACCTCCGGGACCAAGGGAGAGAGGCTGCTCTCCAGGGGTGTTGGGGAGGGTTATGGGGGGCCCCTTTAGCCAGCTGTCACTCCTTTTCCCTACTACATCTTTCATATAGGGACCATCAGGCAGACCAAGTTCCAGAATCCTGGACTCGCAGTGAGATCACCCGGGATTGTGCTCTCAAGTTCTGGAACTCCCCAGTCCCTGCTCCTTCTTTCCCCTCCCCCACAGCACCCAACTGGGTCACCTCACACCACCCGCCCTGTCCTCTCACACTGGAAGAACTGCCACCACCAACACAGCACTGGAGACTTCATGGGTTCGACTTCCCTGTTGTCTTCTTCCGGGCGCTTGAGTCCACACCCTGCACCGTCCAGCACCTTCCATGGCCACCCCCAGGTCTCCTCACACACTGAGTTCAAGGAGCTATAAGTCTACAGAGGGAGAAGAAGAGCTCATTCAATCTCATGCTGCCCTGGGTCTTCTAGCCCCTGGGATGTCTTGGTAGCTCACTTTCTTCCACGAGGAGGATCCCAGCCACGGACAAGCATCCTGGATGCATCCTCAGCCCAAAAGGCACTGAGTACCTGCTGGGTTTGTTGCTGGCTTTTTTTTTCCCCTGGTACTGAGGATGAAACCCATGCAGGCACTCACTCCTGAGAAGCTTTTAGTCCAACCTTTAATTCCAACACTTGGTAGGAGGGTCACCATGAGTTTGAGGCCAGCCTGGGTTAGAGTGAGACCTTGCCTCAAAAAAACAAAATTCTGAGATTACATAATGAATTCCAGGTCAGCCTGGGTTAGAGTGAGAGCCTACCTCAACGATCCCCCCCCCCAAAAAAAACAGGGCTGGAGGGATAGCCCAGCTGTTAAGGCACTTGCCTACAAAGCCTAAGGAACCAGGTTCGATTCCCCAGTACCCACATAAGCCAGATGCACAAAGTGGCACATGTGTCTGGAGTTCCTTTGAGGTGGCTAAAGGCCCTGGCGTGCTCATTCTCTCTCTCCATCTGCCTCTCTCTCTCTCTCTCTCTCTTAAAAACAATAAATAAATAAATACTTTTTTAAAAGTTGGCTGGGTGTTGCTGGGACTAAAGGTGTGTGGCACCACGCCTGGTTAAATTGCACACTTTTAATCCCAGCACTTGGGAGGCAGAGGTTGGAGGATCTCCGTGAGTTCGAGGCCAGCCCGAGACTACACAGTAAATTCCAGGTCAGCCCTCACACCTGACCCCAAACGTTGGTGGCCCTCCCCTTCCCGTCCTGCCTAGAGAACCGGTTTCTGCGGAGGGTGGTGGTAAGTCCGGGAGTGCCAGCTCGGAGACTGCCCGCCGCTCCCCGCCCCGCCCGGGCAGCGCGAGACGACGCCTGCGCAGTGCGGCGCGGGGGCGGGCGCGGGCCTGGGCGCCGCGGGCCGGGCCACCCGCGCGATGGCGGAGGAGGTGAGTCCCGGGCGTGGAGAGCTTCCTGCACGCCACGGGCCCGATCCCGCGGCTCTGGGGGCTGTTGGGGGGACGGCCACGCTTGGCCTTGGGTGGTCCCGGCGCGGCCCCCGAGGCTCAGCGGTTCTCTCGGGTCCCACGACAGGTGAGCAGCTTGCTGAAGGCCACGGTGCGGATGCGGCAGCCCGGGCGCGTGCAGGAGATCGTGCGCGCACTGCGCAGGGGCGGGGGCGACCGGCTACAGGTACCGGGGTGGGCGAGGGGAGACTGGCCTGCCCTGGCCTGGGTGGCTGGGAGGACGTCCACCCAGCGGCCTTCCCGCCGGCCCTGCTGGGGATTGCTGGGACCCTTAGCGCGGGAAACGGCCAGGGGGAAGTGGTTTGGTGGAGAGGCGAGCCCGCCGGTTCGATTTCAAAGTTTTCCAAAGACGATCCTCCTGCCGCTCGGGATCCTGACCCCCCCCCTCACTTCCCCAGGTTAGAGTGCTCCCCAGGAAGTTGAAGGTGGGGTGACCCATCAGTTGGAAGCGCCATAGGCAGTATCCCATGCACTGGCTGGGAAGGGCAGCATTGGAAGCTATCCCACACACTCGGGGCACTGGGCTTTGCGCAGGGTTAACCCGCGCAGTAACAACATCACTCCTTCCCCGTCTTTCCCTACCCCCAGCCCTGAGGGTTTTGCTTAGGCTCACCCCAGGCTGAGGCAGGACCACCGCCCCCCTTTTGTCTCCTAGGTGATTTCTGATTTTGACATGACCTTAAGCAGGTTTGCTTATAATGGACAGCGATGCCCTTCTTCCCACAGTAAGTCACATTCTAAAATTTTTTCTTGCCCGGCTCCACAAGATGACGGCTTCTAAGGGGGCAAGTAAAAGGAGTTTTGTGTTTTCTCAGATATTCTGGATCACAGCAAGATCATCAGTGAGGAATGTCGCGAAGAGGTAGGTCACTCCCCTTTGCTCAGAAATGGTTATGGTGTGTTTCTGGGCTAGAACCAAAGATCCCAGTATGGAGAGTTTAAGAAAGTTCATTCCTTAAATTTGGTGTGTGTGTGTGGGGGGGGTCTGTAATCCCAGCCCCTTGGAAGCCTCAGGCAGGTAGGTCACAAGTTCAAGACCTAGTCTGGGCTCAAGAACAGCCTGTGCAATCTAGTGAGATCATGTTTTCAAATAAAATGTAAGAGATTGACGGGCATGGTGGCGCACGCCTTTAATCACAGCACTCGGTCACAGCACTCGGGAGGCAGAGGTAGGAGGATCGCCATGAGTTCGAGGCTAGCCTGAGACTACATAGTGAATTCCAGGTCAGCCTGGGCTAGAGTGAGACCCTACCTCAAAACAAACCAAACAAACAAACAAGTAAAAGAGGGTTGGAGTGATGGCTTAGTGGTTAAGGAGGTGCCTGTGAAGCTTAAGTACCCAGGTTCTATTCCCTAGTACTCATGTAAGCAGGACCTAGATTCTGTTCCCCAGTACCCATGTAAGCCAGGTGTACAAGGTGTGCATGTGTCTGGAGTTCATTTGCAGTGGCTAGAGGTCCTGGCATGCCCATTCTCTCTCTCTATCTGCCTCTTTCTTTCTTTGTCTCTATCAAATAAATAAAAATAGGGGCTGGAAAGATGGCTTAGCGGTTAAGGCATTTGCCTGTAAAGCCAGAGGATATCGGTTTGATTCCCCAGGATCCAGCCAGATGCACAAGGGGGCGCATGCATCTGGAATTCGTTTGCAGTGGCTGTAGGCCCTGGTATGCACATTCTCTCTCCCCCTCTTTCTGCCTCTCTCTCTCTCTCAAATAAATAAGTATAATAAAATGTAAAAGAAAGGGCTGTAAATACAGCTCAATATGCTTGCCTAACATACATGAGGCCCTGGTTAATTTTTTTTTTTCCTGAGGTAGGGTCTCAATTTAGTCCAGGCTGACCTGGAATTCACTATGTAGTCTCAGGGTGGCCTTGAACTCCTGGTGATCCTCTTATTGCTTCCTCCCGTGTACTGGGATTAAAGGCATGCTTTCCTATGTCCATGTGGCTGAAGGCCCTTCTCAGTGGTATTGGGATTATGGTAGATCTAATCTTAATACATGGTGACAGTTTTTCCTTATTGGCTGGGACATACGATAATTGATGGTTGGGATAGGAATATTATGCTTCTTGGTAGCTATGGTGTTTGCAAGAGACTTGAATGTTCTTGAACAATCCTGTGCTCCAAAAGCTAGATAGACCTGTTATAGAGCCAGGCATTGTGGTTCATGTCTTTAATCCCAGCACTTGGGAGGCAGGGGTAGGTGGACCACATAGTGAATTCCTGGTCAGTCTGGGTTAGAGTGAGGCCCCACCTCAAGAAACAAAAACAAAAAAAATAAATAAAAGTGGAATTGTTTATATTACTGTCTCCATGTAACAGACAGGAAACAGGTCCTTGGAGAGAGGTTGAGCAACTTATCCTAGGGTCATACAGTTGAGTCATAGATCTTGGTTTTGCATAGATCTGATTATGTCAATTCTTCCCACTATGTTGTACTATGTCTTGGTAATATAACTTTCTTGATAAGGCAACCAATATGGAGAAAGTTCTGAGTTAATGTTAATACCTTTCCAGAAGATGTGTACAAATACTGTGAAGCCAGCCCTAGACTTTTGCTCCTCGGCTTTTTACCTTGCTGTAGGTGTCTGCCGTCAATGTCCCTTCTCAGTGCACACCTATGGGGCATAGCCATGCTTTACAGGCTGCTCAGCCCGTTTCTATAAATCACTGTCATTTTGTTCCACTTCGTTACTGCACACTAAACTGGTCTGCTGATGGTCTGTCATGTTGGTTGATCCTTCTGCTACTCTGGGGTGCTTTGTTTTGTTTCAAGACATTCTCGTGATGCTAAGGCTGGCCTGGAATTTCTGGTCCACTTGTCTCCACCTCCAGAGTGTTGGGATTACAGGCATGCACCACCACATCCAGTCTTTTTTTTGTTTGTTTGTTTTGGTTTTTCGAGGTAGGGTCTCACTCTAGCTCAAGCTGACCTGGAATTCACTCTGGAGTCTCAGGGTGGCCTCGAACGCTCGGAGATCCTCCTATCTCTGCCTGCTGGGATTAAAGGCGTGCGCCACCACGCCCGGCATTTTTTTTTTTTTTTTTTTTTTTTTGAGGTAGGGTCTTGTCCTAGCCCAAGATGGCTCTTTTTTTTTTTTTTTTTTTTTTGATTTATTTGCAAGGAGAGAAAGAGATGAGAAGGAATAGGGAGACCAGGGCCTTTAGCTGCTGCAAAGGAACTCCAGATAAACGCACCATTTTGTGAATCTGGCTTTATGTTGGAACTGGGGAATTGAACCAGGGTTGTTAGGTTTTGCAGGCAGGCGCCTTGACTGCTGAACCAACCATCTCTCCAGCCCCGAAGCTGCACTTTTGAGGTGGTTTTTCTCTGAGATACAGGACTTGAGCTGGGGAGAATGTGATGCATACTAATGGCTTTTCTCCCTATGTGGCTGTCCCAGCTCGCAGCGCTCCTTCGCTACTATTACCCCATTGAGATCGACCCCCAGCGAACCGTCCAAGAGAAGTTGCCTCACATGGTGGAATGGTAAGCAGCGCTGGTGAACGGGGCCTGTGAGTGATGATGAAGTGGGATGGGGTGGGTGAAGCCCTCCGGAGCTTCAGTGAGTTGGCAGGCTCCCTCTCTGATGCTGCTGTTACTAGAGTGGAGGCCCTCAGAGACACCTCAGAATGAGTTAGAAACGCTTTGGTCTAGCTGGGTGTGGTGGCTCATGTCCTTAATCCCAGCACTCAGTTGAGGTAAGAAGATTATCATGAGTTGAAGGCCAGCCTGAGCTATAGAGTGAGTTCCCGGTCATCCCGAGCTAGAGTGAAACCCTGCCTCAAAAAACAACAACAGCAACAACAGAAAATAAAATGGGGTTAGAGTGATGGCTCAGAGGTTAAAGGCACTTGCTTGCAAACCCTGACAGCCCTGGTTTGATTCCCAAGCACCCACGTAAAGCCAGGTGCACAAAGTGGCACATATAATCTGGAGTTTGTTTATAGTGGCAAGCGGCCCAGATGTGCCCATACTCTTTCTCTCTCTCTCTCTGTCTCTCTCAAATAAGAAAAATAAAAATCTTTTAAAAAAGAAAAAAAAAAAAGCTGACGTGGTGGCACATGCCTTTAATCTCAGCACTTGGGAGGCAGAGGTAGGATTTTGAGGCCACCCTGAGACTGCATAGTGAATTCCAGGTCAGCCTGGGCTAGGGTGAGACCCTACCTTGGCGGGGGGATAAAGAACAGCAGAAGGGTGGGAAGTGGAGGAAGAAGAGGAGCTTTGACCTCCTTGGTCAGCCCCTTAGCTCTTGTCTCCCATTTCTCGTCTTCTAAAAATGCTTTCTCGTCATCTTTTTTTTTGTTTGTTTGTTTTTTGTTTTTTCGAGGTAGGGTCTCACTCTAGTTCAGGCCGACCTCGAATTCACTATGTCATCTCAGGGTGGCCTCGAACTCATGGCGATCCTCCTACCTCTGCCTCCCAAGTGCTGGGATTAAAGGCATGCGCCACCACGCCTAGCCTTTTTTTTTTTTTTAATTTTTTTTGTTCATTTTTATTTATTTATTTGAGAGTGACAGAGGGAGAGAGAGAGAGGGAGAGAGAAAGGGAATGGGCGTGCCAGGGCCTCCAGCCACTGCAAACAAACTCTAGACACGTGCACCCCCTTGTGCATCTGGCTAACATGGGTCCTGGGGAATCGAGCCTCGAACTGGGGTCCTTAGGCTTCACAGGCAAGCGCTTAACTGCTAAGCCATCTCTCCAGCCCCCCTTTTTTTTTTATAAAGTTAACAGTGTTTTCGTAGCACTCCTCAGTTGAATAGAAGTACAGCCCTTCTGTTTATTTTTTATTTATTTGAGAGCTACAGGCAGAGAGAGAAAGAGACAGATAGAGAAAGAGAGAGAGAGAGAATGGGCGCGCCAGGGCCTCCAGCCACTGCAAACGAACTCCAGATGCTTGCGCCCCCTTGTGCATCTGGCTAACGTGGGTCCTGGAGAATTGAGCCTCGAACCGGGGTCCTTAGCCTTCACAGGCAAGCGCTTAACCGCTAAGCCATCTCTCCAGCCCGCTTTCTCGTCTTCTAAAACGGGCAGAGTCTTATAGGCATAGCTCTATGGAAAAGGATGTGTTCCCCACCCCAGTCAGGCTGACAGAGGGGGCAAGGAAAAGGCGCTTGACTTCTAGGGCTGAGGGGAGTTTGCATTCTCGGCTCCTCTCCTAGGTGGACGAAAGCGCACAACCTCCTGTGTCAGCAGAGGATTTCGAAGTTCCAGATCGCGCAGGTGGTCAGAGAGTCCGCCGCCATGCTCAGGTGAGCGCTTTCCTCTGGACACCCTTCCACCAGGCTGGTCTAAACTGCTTTGCGGGTTGGGGCGAGGCTCCCTCCCTGGTGGAGTACTCCAGGTGTTGCAAAAGGCTAGGGAGATGGCTCATTAGATAAAGCACTTGCCTTGCAAGGTTGAGTAACTGAGGTCAAATCCCCAGAGCCCAGTGTGAGCATTGTAATTTCAGTGTGCCGTGTCAGAATCGTTGCCTCTCTCTGCAGGGAAGGATATAAGACATTCTTCGACACGCTCTACCATAACGACATTCCTCTTTTCATCTTTTCTGCGGGCATTGGTGATGTCCTGGAAGAAATTATCCGACAGATGAAAGTCCTGCACCCCAACATCCACATCGTGTCTAACTACATGGACTTCACTGAAGATGTGAGCCGCATCTCCCTGGGCTGGGAAGGGAGGAGGGAGAGGCTCCCCGGCCCTGGGGTGGGCCTCCCTCCCTCTCTTCCTTTGAGATTAGGGTCTTGCTATGTTGCCCAGGCTGCCTTCTGCCTCAGCCTCCCAAGTAGTTGGGACTACAGATGTGTGCCACGGAACTCGGCTTCACAGGTTTCTTTCGAAGGATCTTCTCTTTGGTATGTGGCCAACAGGCAGCTGCCCGTCACTGGGTCCTAGTTCATGGGTCAGCAAGGCCCTGTGTCACTGTCCTGGGTCATGTTCCAAAGAGTTTTTACTTTGGCTTGCTTATCTAGAGCTAGGGGCAGGCTACTCCCACACTCAAATTTTCACTTTTTCCTTTCAAAACCAATGCAGGGTTGCTTGTGGCTTAGGGTGTGGCCTGCCCCTGAGTGTTGAAAAACATGTAATTTGAATAGCACTCCCCCAGTACGGGTGTGTGTGTGTGTGTGTGTGTGTGTAATCTACCATGTTGCGCATAGTAGGCAAATGTTCTACCACTGAGCTATACTCCAGCCTTATTCAATAAGGGTGGTTTTTTTTTTTTTTTTTTTTTTTTTTTGGTTTTTCAAGGTAGGGTCTCACACTAGCCCAGGCTGAGCTGGAATTTGCTATGTAGTCTCAGATCAGGGTGGCCTTGAACTCATGGCAATCCTCCTTCCTCTGCCTCCCAAGTGCTGGGATTAAAGGTGTGCACCACCACGTCTGGCCTTAGCTTAGCTTTTTTTTTTTTTTTTTTTTTTTTTCATTTATTTTTTTTTCAATGTAGGGTCTCACTCTAGCCCAGGCTGACCTGGAATTCACTATGTAGTCTCAGGGTGGCCTCGACCTCACAGCGATACTTCTACCTCTGCCTTCCGAGTGCTGGGATTAAAGACATGCACCACCACGCCTGGCTCAGTTTTTTAATATTTTTATTTATTTGCAAGCAGAGAGCAAATGGGCACCCCCCCACACACACACACTCACAAATGAAATTTAAATTATTTTTAAATTACCAGTATATATTAATATATATTTAGGCTTTTGTGAGCCTGTTCTCCCTGTTGTATCTATCCTCAACTTTTCCATCACAACCCAAAATGTAGTCATAAGTGTGAACAGATGAGGCTGGCTGGGTTCCACAAGCAAGCTAAACCTGGCCCGCCAGCCCTATTTTGCCTGCTCTTAGTTACGACTGCAATGAAGCTATGGCTTTGGAGATTCCCTGTCCCCTGCGACAGACAGCAGAAATTGTGCTACAAAGGTCTCTGTAGCCTGCTGTCTGTCTCTTGTCTTGATAATTTAGGGTTTTCTGCGGGGATTTAAGGGCCAGCTCATCCATACCTATAACAAGAACAGCTCTGTGTGTGAGAACTCCGGCTACTTTGACAAGCTTCAGGGCAAAACCAACATCATCCTGCTTGGAGACTCCATAGGGGACCTCACTATGGCTGACGGGGTCCCTGGGGTGCAGAACATTCTCAAGATTGGCTTCCTTAATGACAAGGTAGGTGGGGACTGGGCCTTCCTGTCTTTGTAGTTTCTTTCTTTCTTTCTTTTTTTTTTTTTTTTTTGTGACCTCCTGTTATTAACAAATACATTTAAACACCTTCTGTGTGTCAGAGACTGTGGAAGCATTAGGGCTACTGAGGTAGGACACAATCCCTGTTGTGGTTGTGGGTTTGTGGTACAGTGCTGGTGATGGAACCCAGGGCCTGATCTTGACCGCTGGGCGGTATCCCCAGTCCCTGTCTTCTCCTCTTTGAGCACGTCATCTCATAGGGAAGGAAGGGGATCACCAGCAGTGACTCTTCTGCCTCTCATCCTCCAGCCTCCCTGTGTGACTGTGTACTCGACACGCGTCGAGTCCGCTTCTGTTCACACCCACAGACATTAGCTTATTTCATCCTTACAACAGCCAGCCCCCTTAGCAATGATTCCTTTTCTTTTCTTTCTTTCTTTCTTTTTTTTTTCTTTTTTGGTTTTTCGAGATAGGGCCTCACTCTAGCTCAGGCTGACCTGGAATTCACTCTGTAGTCTATAGTCTCAGGATAGCCTTGAACTCACGGTGATCCTCCTCCCTCTGCCTCCCAAGTGCTGGGATTAAAGGTGTGCACCACCACGCCCAGCATGATTCCTTTTCTTAATTTTTTATTTTTGATTTTTCAAGGTAGGGTCTCACTCTAGCCCAGGCTGACCTGGAATTCACTATGTAGTCTCAGGGTAACCTTAAACTCATGGTGATCCTCCTACCTCTGCCTCCTGAGTGCTGGGATTAATGGCGTGCACCACCACAGCTGGCCTCTTTCTTAAATTTTTAAAATTTATATTTATATTTTAATATTTTGTATTATATTTATGTATATATATATATCTTTTTTTTTTTTTTTGAGAGAGAGAGAGAGATACATGTATAGGCAGGTACAGAGAGAGAGAGGAGAGAGAGAATGGGCGTACCAGGGCCTCCAACCACTGCAAATGAACTCCAGATGCAAGTGTCCCCTTGCACATCTGGCTTATGTGGGTCCTGGGGAATCAAACCTGTATCCTTTGGCTTTGCAGGCAAGTGCCTTAACCATTAAGCCATCTCTCCAGCCCGTGCCTCTTTTTTTTTTTTTGAGGTAGGGCCTTGCTGTAGCTCAGGCTGACCTGGAACTCATTAAGTAGTCCTAGGCTGGCCTCAAACTTGCAGTAATCATCCTATCTCTGTCTCCCGAGTGCTGAGACTAAAGGCGTGCACCACTCCGCCCAGCCCAGCTACTTTTTTTTGTTTTCAAATGTGTCTATGTTCACATATATGTGAAGGCTGGTCCGATGGTAGTGGGTTATTAGTACTAACATTAGTGTCACATATATGAGTGCACATGTGTATACACATGTGTGTGGAAGCCAGAGGTCAATTTGGGGTGCTGTCCTTAGGACTGTTGTTCACTTCTGAGACAGGATCTCTCATTGGCCTGGAGCTCACCAATTAGGCTAGCTTAGCTGGCCAGTGGGCCCCAGAGATCCTCCTGTCCCTGTCTCTTCAGTGCTAGGGTTACAGGTACTTACTATGATGCCAAGCATTTTTTGTGGGTACTGGGATTGAACGCAAGCAGTTTACTGACCAAGGTATCTCCTCAGTCCCTGGGTTTTAATTTCTTTTTTTTCGAGGTAGGGTTTTGCTACAGCCCAGGCTGACTGGAATTCACTATGTAGTCTCATAGTGGCCTTGAACTCACAGCAATCCTCCTACCTCTGCCTCCTGAGTGCTGGGACTAAAGGTGTGCACCACCACGCCTAGCTCCTGGGTTTTAATTTAATTTTAATCTTTGTTTGTTTTGTTTTGTTTTTCGAGGTAGGATTTCACTGTAGTCCAAGCTAACTTGGAATTCACTGTGTAGTCTCAGGGCTCGAACTCACAGTGGTCCTCCTACCTCTGCCTCCCAAGTGCTAGGATTAAAGGTGTGCGCCACCACGCCCAGCAATTTTAATCTTTTTGGCACCGGCCAAGAATTAATTGTGGTCTGAAGGGCGGGTCCCTGTAACCTTGAACTCCAGGAGAGCTGAGGAGTAAGAGAGCCAGGGAAGGGCATTTGGGGACTCGCGGTCTTTTCCGGACAGGTGGAGGAGCGGCGGGAGCATTACATGGACTCCTATGACATCGTGCTGGAGAAGGATGAGACCCTGGACGTGGTCAACGGGCTGCTGCGGCACATCCTGCACCAGGGCGACCGCGTGGAGCTGCAGGGCTCCTGAGGACCCAGGCTGGGGCGAGGACGTGGCGCCTTCCACGAGGTCCTTCTGCTGTGTGAGCACAGAGAAAATTCCAGAGCAGCTAAGAGCCACTGGACCCTTCCTCGCCCTGCCCCATCCTCCTCCCGTGGCCTTTTTCCAATTCCCGGAGGCTTGAGGGAGGCCCTGCCCTGTGGGAGGGCAGCAGCCATGACTCCAAGTGAGCCGGGGACCACAGCAAGGTAGCACTGGGGTTCTTTCTAAGAAAGGTTTTATTTTGGTCTGAGAACATAGCTCAAGTGATAAAGCTCTGGGTTCCATCCCCAGCAATACAAAAAGGGAAAGGGAAAATAAAGGGAATCTGTGTATCAGACAAATACAGTGTATGAAACATGGAAAATTAAAAACTGAAAAAATAGCTGGTTTGATGGTAAGGGACGGGGAGGCTGAACCTCTTCCCTCAGGACACAGGAACCTCAAGGAAGCCTCTGACACTCTATAGAACCAAGTCTGAGTACCACAGTGATTCTTCTTGTGTCTGTGTGTGTGTGTGTGTGTGTGAGAGAGAGAGAGAAAGGGTTTATTTTGGCTTACAGACTCAAGGGGAAGCTCCGTGATGGCAAGGGAAAACATTGGCATGAGCAGAGGGTGGGCATCACCTCGCTAACAGCAGGTGGACAATAGCAACAGGAGACTGACCCACACCTTGTTTTGTTTTTCGAGGTAGGGTTTCACTTTAGCCCAGGCTGCCCTGGAATTCACTGTGTAGTCTCAGGCTGGCCTTGAACTCACAGCAATCTTACTACTTCTGCCTCCCAAGTGCTGGGAATAAGGGTGTGTGCCACCACATCTGGCTTTTAAAAAAAATTTTAATTTTTTATTAGAGAGAGAATTGGCGCACCAGGGCTTCCAGCCAATGTAGTTGGACTGCAGATGCCACCCTGTGCACATGTGTGACCTCGTGCACTTGCGTCATCTTGTGCGCCTAGCTTACGTGGGATCTGGAGAGTAGAACATGAGTCCTTAGGCTTCGCAGGCAAGTGCTTCAACTGCTAAGCCATCTCCAGCCCCACAGTGAATTCTTACAGAAACCCATCTGCACTTACACACCCTGAATGTGTGTGCTGATCAGGGAGGGAGGGTGGGCTTGGGAGCGATCCTGACCTGGAATGGAGTGACCATTTCTGGTATAGCCATCAAACTTAAAATTTAGTTTAGTTGGAATGACCTTATCTGACACCTTCCCCTCCCCCCCGTTTTTGGAGAGGGGTTCTTGGTAAGGTCTCATTCTAGCCCAGGCTGATTATGTAGTCTCAGGGTGGGCCTCGAATGCACAGTGATTCTCCTACCTCTTGTCTCTGGAGTGTTGGGATTAAAGGCGTGCTCCACCTCACCCGTCTCAGGTGAGCCTGTGGAGTGTGACTTTTCCTTTGTGTCCTTGGCTCTTCTCCAGGTTTCCATCCAGGGCCCAGGGAGGTTGCAGAGGGAAGCACTGGTCTCCTGCATTGTCACCGATCTGCAGTTTTCCTCCCTCTGGCCATGCACTCCAGTGGCTAAGAACGAGTGGAGTTCTCTCCGGACCATCTTTTATTCATTTATTTATTTATTGCTTTTTTTTTTTTTTTTTTTTTTTTTTTGGTTTTTCAAGGTAGGGTCTCACTCTAGTCCAGGCTGACCTGGAATTCACTATGGAGTCTCAGGGTGGCCTCGAACTCACAGCAGTCCTCCTACCTCTGCCTCCCAAGTGCTGGGATTAAAGGCGTGCCCCACCATGCCCGGCTATTTATTGCTTTTTTGAAGTAAGGTCTCACTCTAGCTCAGGCTGACCTGGAATTCACTATGTAGTCTCAGGGTGGCCTCGACCTCACGGCAATCCTCTTACCTCTGCCTCCCGAGTGCTGGGATTAAAGGCGTGCGCCACCACACCTGGCTGTTTTCTTTTTAATTATTTTAAATATATACTTTTTTATTTGAGAGAGAGAAAGAGGTAGAGAGAGAGTGAGAGAGAAAGGGCATGCCAGGGCCTCCAGCCACCGCAAACGAACTCCAGACGCATGCGCCTCCTTGTGCACCTGGCTTATGTGGGTCCTGGGGAATCAAACCTGGGTCCTTTGGCTTTGCAGGCAAACGCCTTAACTGCTAAGGAGGTGTATTCCTCCCCTGTGTCCTCTTAGAGAAAGTCATTCCTGCACCCTTCTGTTGACATTGGCCCTCGGGAGTGGTGTTTACTTGCAGGTCCGAGAGGAAAGGTAACCCTGGGTGGGGTGACTGACCTGGGTGCTGGTGTGTGCACATAGATTCCCGTCATTTCATTCTCAACAGAGATCCTGCGAGTAGGTGGAGTCCCTCACATGTTCAGGTGGCCCAGACAAGAAGAATAACTTGCCTCAACTCCATAGCTAGGAGCCAGAACCAGAATCTGAGTTCTGACCAAAATCTTTGCCTCCTGTGCACCCAGCTCCATTTCTTCGAATTGGTCAATCTCCGGCAAGAGAGGGACGGCTGCTGGTGGGGAGGGAAAGGTGGGGCTATTGCAGCTTCATTTCAAGGCTGTCTTACATTTGGGGGGGAAGTTACAACTGAGTCCAGAGCCACTGAGGGACCTCAGTAGCCATCCGGAGCCTTTGGGACCAGGAAGTGTCAGTCCCTGACCTTAGGCAATGGTTATGTCTAAAGATCCAGGGTGTGTTTGCTTTTCATTACTGTAACAAAATACCCTGGTGAGCTTTGCCTGGTAACTCACCTCTTTTCACTTGAGAGGTTGAGGTAGGATGGGGAGCTTGAGGTCAGCTTGTTTTACAGAGTGAGTTCCAGGTCAGCCTGGGCTAGAGTAAGACCCTGTTTCAAAAAAAAAAAAAAAAAAGCAAAAGCAAACACTTGAGGTAAGCTGGGCATGGTAGCGCACGCCTTTAATCCCAGCACTTGGGAGGCAGAAGTAGGAGGATCGCTGTGAGTTTGAGGCCACCCTGAGACTACAGAATGAACTCCAGGTCAGCCTGAGCTAGTGAGACCCTACCTTGAAAAACGAAAACAAACAATAGGGAAAAGGTTTATTTTGTCCCACAGTTTTGGTGGTATCAGTCATGACCAGTTGCTCCCATAGCTGTGAGATGGCCAGGTGAAAAGAGAGAGAAGAGGCCAGGGCCCCACAATCCGCTTCAAAGGCATACCACGGTGGGCCCCGCCTCCTAAAGGTTCCAGCACCTTCCAGTGACACCATGGATAGGGGACTGAGTTTTTGACACCTGGGCCTTAGGGTGAACATTCCAGATCCAAACTGTCGGACTGGGCAAGAACCAGTGCTTTTGAAGTGCCCACTCCATCCATCACGCTGGGCAGTGTGAAGAGGGCCAGGGAGGGCAGATGGCCTGACTGGTGGCTGAAGAAAGTCTCCGAGTCTGGAGAATTGGTCAATCTCCAGAGAGGGAAGAGAGGGAAGGTTGCTGGTGGGGAGGGAAAGGTGGGAAGGTGGGACTATCGCTTTATTGAGAATAAAGTGTTTAAAAAGGTGTAACCTGGCCTGAATGGTTAGGTTTGGTCTTTTGGGTTTTTTTTGTTTGTTTGTTTGTTTTTTGGTTTTTCAAGGTAGGGTCTCACTCTGGCCCAAGCTGTCCTGGAATTCACTATGTAGTCTCAGGCCTTGAACTCACAGTGATCCTCCTACCTCTGCCTCTGGAGTGCTAGGATTAAAGATGTGTGCCACCACGTCTGGCTAAGTTTTTTTTCTTAATTAATTAATTGATTAATTTATTTGAGAGAGAGACAGAAAGAGAATGGGCACACCAGGGCCTTCAGCCACTGCAAATGAACTCCAGACGCATGCATCTTGTGCATCTGGCTTATGTGGGTCCTGGGCAATCAAACCTGGGTCCTGTGGCTTTGCAGGCAAGTGCCTTGCCCACTACGCCAACTGTCCAGCCCTGGTCTTTGAGTTTTGTGAGATGTATCCGAGGTCAGGGACTTTCACATTCGACAGGAACAATGAATGTAGGGACAAGGATCCTTTCTCTCCATGCCTGTCCTGCAGGCCTTTTCTCTTTGGATATCCATTCTCAGAAGCCCTGAGCTCCTTGTAGGCCCTAGGGGACGAAGGAGCACTCTCTGAAACAAGGTCTTGAGCTAGCAATGCCATGGCAACAGCCTGGCTTGTCTCTTCTCCCCCCTACAGCTTTTTATAATTTTTAAATTTTTTATAATTAACAACTTTCATAATTATAAACAATATCCCATGGTAATTCCCTCCTGCCCCCTTTCCCCCTTGAAATTCCACTCTCCCTTATATCCCCTCTGCCTCTCAATCAGTCTCTCTTTTATTTTTTTATTTATTTATTTATTTTGATTTTTCGAGGTAGGATCTCACTCTGGTCCAGGCTGACCTGGAATTAACTATGTAGTCTCAGGGTGGCCTTGAACTTTCCGCAATCCTTCTACCTCTGCCTCCCGAGAGCTGGGATCAAAGGCATGTGCCACCACGCCCGGCTTGTCTCTTTTATTTTGATGTCATCATCTTTTCCTCCTATTATGATGGTCTTGTGTAGGTAGTGTCAGGCGCTGTGAGGTCATAGGTATCCAGGCCATTTTGTGTCTGGAGGAGCACATTGTAAGGAGTCCTACCCTTCGTTTGGCTTTTACATTCTTTCTGTCACCTCTTCCACAATGGACCCTGAGCCTTGGAAGGTGTGATAGAGATATTGCAGTGCCGAACACACCTCTGTCACTTCTCAGCACCGTGATACCTTCTGAGTCATTCCAAGGTCACTGCCATCTGAAAAGAGAAAGTTCTCTAACGAAAAAATGAGAGTAGCATTAATATATGGGTATGAACATTAAGAGAAGTGCTTACTGGGCAGTTTGATGAGCATAGTATATACATTTAGCCAGACAGCAGCAGATGTTACACCCCTAGGGCTCATGACTACCCCTGTTGTAGGTTTTCAGTATCAGGGATGTATTCCTTCCCATGGAGCGGGCCTCCAGTCCAATTAGAGGGCAATTGGTTTCCCCCATAACAGATGTGCCACTGTTGCACCTGTTGTCTCATTTGGCCTGGTTGGCCAGATAAAAGGCTTGCAGTGTCCACTGTGGAGTATCTTCCCTGGTGATTTCTCTCTCTCCCACTGAGCTGTATGCAGCGTGGCTTTTTCCAGCTTTCTGTCAGTTGATCTACATGGAGTAGGTTTTCAGCCCAGTTCCAGCAGGATTTCTCAGTGACCTTGCAGCCCAAGTATGTGGAATCTTCAGCAATAGGGTCTTACCATCTATTCCTGGTTGTCTCTTCTTTCTGTACCAATCTTTTGGTTCAAAGTCCTCTCCCCCTCCCCCGGTAGTCCCAACCTCTTAAAGATCACCTCGTGAAACCTTGGGTTTAACATTTTATTGACACAAAAAAGAAAGGGATTGGATACCAGTTTAGCCTTTTGAGTGCCCATAGCTTCACCCACCTCCCTCCCACCCGTTAGCCCCACATTAGCACCGAATACAGATTTCCATAGCCCTAAAACCCAGTCTGAGCAGCCTTTCCTTAAGATAAAGAGCCCTGTTTAGGGATGAAAGCACACACTAGCTAGCCCTAACCTCCAGTGGCTCCCAGGAGGAGGCAGGTGGGAGGGAGGAGGGTGGAGCCCCGCAGAGCTGAGGTGGAGGTGGCGGGGCTCCCTGCTCCCATTCCAGCCCCGGTGAGCTGCCTTCGTGGAGGAGTGGTGGGGTGGTGGAGTCACTGGCAAGGTTGGGGAATGAGGGGTGGGGGAGCTCGGTCTTGCTAAGAATCTAATGATCAGGGTGTGGGGCCAGCCATGACCCTTGACAATCCCTGATGGCCACTGTCCCCAAGTTTGCAACTTGGGCTTGTGGCTGGAGGAGAAAACGGGCTGAGAAGTCTGTGCTATGGCTGATGACCCACAGCTGGCGGCAGAGCCAGAGCTGCCTCCTGACCCTCAGTGACTTCCCAGAGTTGTCACTGCCCAGAGGACAGTCCCACTGCCGCTGTCCCCTGGCCAAGGACGTCCGCGTGTGAGGCCAGAGGCCGGTTCTAGAGCTCCTCGTGCACCCGCTCCTGGTCCTCGTCGGACTTCAGCTTGAGTTCCTCCGCCGTGATCTTGCCGTCCTGGTTGCGGTCCTGGTTCTGGAACATGTCCCTGATGGTTCTTTCAGGGTCCTGCCCGGGCATGAGGCGGCCTTTGCCCTCGCTCACTTGAGCCTTGATGAAGGATGAGAACTGGGAGGGGAGGGGCACCGGGTCGGCGTGAGCCGCCGTGGACAGTGGCTCTGGGAAGGCTCCCAAGTGGAGGCCTGCATTTCCCGCCGCCCAGCCCCCCAGCTCCACCGCCCCCCCTTCCCTCGCAGGGCCCCCGAAAGGAGGAGGAGGTGCATGCACAGGGAGGGCGCGGGTGCGGCTCGGGTGTGGCAGTGAAGGTGTGTGGCTGAGCACATGTGGGCTTCTGACTGAGCTGACCCACCTCCTCTGGGGGGATCTCCCCGTCCTTGTTGAGATCCATGTCTTCAAACAGGCTGGAGGGAGGGTCCTCATGCCACACAAACAGGTAGCCCGAGGGCAGGCCGTCCTCCCGGGACACCAACTCTACCTCAAATAGCAGCACAGCACTGCCCGGGACGCCCCGTGCTGGGAGGACAGAGGAAAGGGGAGAGAGAGGGGTCCCATTAACGGAAGCCTGCAGGAGAGCATTAACGCACGTGACCCCGGCGCTCCCCGCAGCCGCCTCCGCAGTGCGCTTCTCCAGTCCACAGAAGGCTCCCTGGATCCCATCCACTAGCCATCAGGGCCTGAGACTGAGACGGGTAAGGGCGAAACAGTGGAACCCAGGTCACGGTCCCTCACCTCCACTCTCCCCATGGGCCAGGTGTGGGGGCACAATGAGCTGCCGCCTCTCGCCCACACACATGCCCTGCAAGCCCCTGTCCAGGCCTTCGATCACCTTGTTGGCTCCCAGGGTGGCCTCCTGAGGGGCCTCGTAGTCGTGGCTGTGGGAGAGCAGATTCCTAAATCAGCACCAATCCTTGTCCCAAGCCTGAACAAGCCCCAATTTATATATACATACATACATATATATGTATATATATATGTATGTATGTATATATATATGTGTGTGTGTGTGTATGTGTGTGTGTATATATATATATATATATATATATATATAGGTTTTTCGAGGTAGGGTCTCCCTCTAGTCCAGGCTGACCTGGAATTAGTCTCAGGGTGGCCCTGAACTCTCAGTGATCCTCCTACCTCTGCCTCCCAAGTGCTGGGATTAAAGGTGTGCACCACCATGCTCGGCCCAATTAAATATTGTATTTATTTATTGGAGAGAGAGAGAGAGAGAAAGAGACAGACAGAGTAGGTGTGCCAGAGCCTCCAAACACCGTAAACAAACTCCAGACGTATACACCACCCTGTGCATGTGGCTTTATGTGGGTACTGGGGAATGGAACTCGGGTCCTTAAGCTTTGCAGGCAAGCGCCTGAAACACTGAGCCATCTCTCCATGCCCCATGCCTCAATTAGAGTTGGTTCTCCTGGTGCCCACCCACCAGCAGAGTGCATTAGGCCAGAGGTGTAGACATGGGGACCTCACAGTTTCCTCATCAGCCTGCTACAGCAGCAGCTGTCCCCTTCCCATCTCCACCCCACGCTCTCCCTGCCATTCACAGCAGGAGACTCAAGGGTCCAGAGAGGAGAGCTAGAGCCTGCATGTTTTTAGAGGGCTGCCCGTGGTCTGCACCCACCCACCTGCCCAGCCCTGCCCTGGACCCACGAGGAGAAGAGCCTGGTGCCGTCCAGCAGAGAGCAGTTGTAGTGGTAGCGAATGAAGTCCCCCAGCTTGGACGTCTCATTGCACGCCTCGGGCGGCCGGGACAGGGTCTTGATTTCCACAGGGTCCTCGGGGTTATGGAAGTCGATGACGTGCACGTCAAAGATGAGCACAGCCGAGCCAGGGATTTTGTCTCCTGAGGAAAGTTAGGGGTGTGTGGGTCAACTCAGGGTTCTGGGATGGTGGTTTGTTGTCTTTATGGGACCCGAACCGGGAGCCCCCTTCCCCCACCAGGTTCAGATGGTTGGTACAAGAAAGCATGTCCCAGAATCACGCTTTCCCACACCCTGCTGTTGAGGTGAGGCTTCAGGAAGGCAAGGAAAAGACCTTTTCCACTGGTCACCTTGCAGTGCTCGGTAACGTTTGCACTGACAGGTATCAGGCCCACTACACAAGTGAGGTGCTTGAGGTTCCCAGAACCTCCAGTCCAGCCGCTGCTCTGCTCTTCCACAATGACCCCCTGGGCCCTCAAACCTGGGCGCTGGCTACCCTTCTTCTCTAGGGGAGGGGGGACAGAGCCTGCCCTGGAAGAAGAGGATGGAGCCTATGGCCAGAATCTAGTGGGTGGCTGGGATGAACAACGCGTATTGGAGATGAGGGGAGCAGTAGAGGCTGCGATCCCAGGAGACAAGTTCAGAAGACGTTGATGGGGCGGCCTGGGGGACCGACCCTACCCGTTCCGTTCTCCCCGTAGGCCAGGTGAGGGGGCACGGTGATCCTCCGGCGTTCCCCGATGCATGCGCCCTGCAGTCCCTGGTCCATCCCGGGTATGATGTAACCCTGCCCGACATAGGTATTGTAGGTATGGTTGCGAGAGTAGCTGCAATACAGGGAAGGGGTTCAGGGAAAGTCCAAGTGGCCCCTCTCCTCCCAAAAGCAGCTACTGTCCCCCCTCAGGACGCCCCTGACCTGGAATCAAAGAGGGTGCCGTCCATCAAGGAGCCATTGTAGTGGTAACGCATGAAGTCCCCAGCTGCAGCTCTCCGGACACAGCCTGGGGGTACCTCCAGGGTCTCCAGCTGGACTGTGTCCTTCGGGTTGTGGACATCAATCAGTAGGACATGGAAGACCAGGGAGGCCTGAGGGGGGATCACAGTCCCTGGAGAGGGCATAGGGCTTGAACCATACAAGTGGGGAGCAAACCGAGGCTCTGCTCTCCTGTCTTCTTCCTGGGGAGGCCTGGAGCTAAACTGTCCCCAGAGCTCCCAGTAGGCCATACTGGGGCCATTGTGTGAATCTGAATAAAGCAGACCTCTCTAGGAACAGATTCATCTACTTGCCTCCTTGGCTGGATGCGACATACAGCCTGAATGACTGTATGTGGAGCCCCGACTTTCCCTCTTCTGGAGAATTCTCCCATGTCCGTGTCTCGCTTACCATAACCTTTCTCGCCGTAGGCCAGAAAGGGAGGAATAATGATCTTCCTTCTCTCGCCAGGACACATGCCCAGCAGCCCCTGGTCCATGCCCTTGATCAGCCAACCAGAGCCGATGTAGGTGTCGTAAGTGCCATCTCTACTGTAGCTGCACGGAGTGAAGCAGAGGTCGTCTGACTGGAAGTGGGACAGGCAGTATGGGCCCGGGCTGTCCCTTTCCTTAGCCACGGTTCCCCACCCTCAAGGGGCCCTGGGTGCCTACCTGCTGTCGAAGGCGGTGCCGTCCAGCAGCGTGCCGTTGTAGTGGTAGCGCACAAAGTCGCCGTTCTGTACCATGCGAGGGCAGTGCGGTGGGCGGACCAGGATGCTCACCTGCACCTTGTCTGCCTTGTTCCACACATCCAGCAGGACCACGTCAAAGTAGAGGGTGGAATCCGGGGGAATGAGCCCCGCTGCGTGGGTGCACAGCACCGGCTAAGTTTGCAGCCGCTTGGGGGTGAGCGGAAGTCCGAGACACCCCCCCCCCGCCCCCACTGCCGCCACTGCGCCTTTCCCCAGCAGCTCCTTTCATTCCTAGCCAGGCTGTGGTCGCACCCAGAGAGGGTAACAAACACCGGCCACCAGATGGCACGCACAGTGAGCCTGGACAAGTCGCTCAGTGTCTCTGGGCTTCAGCTTTCTTTCTTTCTTTTTTTTTGTTCATTTTTATTTATTTATTTGAGAGTGACAGAGAGAGAGAGAGAGAGAAAGAGGCAGAGAAAGAGAGAATGGGTGCGCCAGGGCCTCCAGCCACTGCAAATGAACTCCAGACGCGTGCGCCCCCTTGTGCATCTGGCTAATGTGGGTCCTGGGGAATGGAGCCTCAAACCGTGGTCCTTAGGCTTCACAGGCAAGCGCTTAACCGCTAAGCCATCACTCCAGCCCTGGGCTTCAGCTTTTCTAACACTGGCATCCCTGGTCCCGCCCTCCCCGCCCGCCCCATGCCTGTGCCCAGCTTCCTCACCCAAGCCGATGCTGCCGTAGCCCAGGTGGGGAGGCACGATGAGGCGGCGGCGCTCGTTGACGCACATGCCCATGAGGCCTCGGTCCATGCCCGTGATGAGGCGGCCCACACCCACCACGATGGCCACCAAGGTTTTGCGGTCATAGCTGGGAGAGGGAGGGGACGAGTGAGCATGGACACAGCCTCGGAGCAGTCTCATACATGCACAGGTACACACACACACACACACACACACACACACACAGCCTTCTCCCGAGGCACGGTGTACACACAGGGGCCTCGCTCCCCCAAGTCTCGCTCCTGGGCTGGCACTGATCCCCAGAAGAAAGTCATTAAGGAAGCCACAGGCTTTCGTTCCCCTGGGATGCTGGTGGAGTGGGGCACAGAGGCCTGTCTGCTACTTATTTACTTTACTCATTTATTTATTTGTTTATTTGAGAGAGTCAGAGAGAGAGAGACAGACAGACAGAGAGAATGGGCGCGCCAGGGCCTCCAGCCACTGCAAACGAACTCCAGACGCGTGTGCCACCTTGTGCATCTGGCTTATGTGGGTCCTGGGGAATCGAACTGAGGTCCTTAGGCTTTGCAGGCAAACGCCTTAACTGCTAAGCCATCCCTCAAGCCTCTGTCTGCTCCTTTTCTGTAGTGTGTGTGTGTGTGTGTGTGTGTGTGTGTGTGTGTGCCATGGTGGACCTGTGGAGGTCGGGGACAACTTCCGGTGTGGGTCCTCACCTTCCACCTTGCTGGAAACAGAGTCTCTCCATTAGCTAGGCTGGCTGGCCGTCTAGGTTCCAGGCAATTGTCTCTGTTTACAGATGGTCATAAAAAGAATTGGAGCTAGATGTGGTGGCACACACCTTTAATCAATCCCAGCACTCGGGAGGCAGAGGTAGGAGGATCGCCATGAGTTCAAGGCCACACTGAGGTTACATAGTGAATTCCAGGTCAGCCTGGGCTAGAGTGAGACCCTGCCTCTAAACTCAACATTATTTATATATTTATTTAGGAGAAGGAGAGGGTATGAGAGTATGGGCACACCAAGACCTCTTGTTGCTGCAAAGCTAATTCCATACACATACCACTTTGTGTGCCTGGCTTTATGTGGTTAACCAAACCCAGGCCATCAGACTTTACAAGCAAGCACCTTTAACCACTGAGTCATCTCTCCAGCTCCTAAGCTCAGCACTTATTGACTAGGCCCCAGCCGGTCTCCAGGAATCCCCATCAAGTAAGAGGCTCCCAGCTCCCAGCCACTCCCCAACTCCTAACCATCAAGGGCACCTGGTTGTGCTTCCGGCTGCTGCCTATTCTCACTTTGCCCACACGGCGGGTTTTATGTCTGGTCTTCATTTTTCACAGTGCTGTTATAAAGACCCAAGCTGTACTCGGATTTTCTATGCGTTAAACAGCACCAAGGGTTCATGGTTCTTCCTACAGTCCAGGCTCACGTACACTGAGGCCTGCAGGCAGTGTGGAGGCCCTGCCTTTGCATTAGCACCAGCCTTGGAGAGTAGGTGTTGTTCCTGTCCCCATGTTTCAGACAAGTGAAGTGAAAAAGTTGAGCTGCGGACATAGTTCAGTAAGCACAGTGCTTGCCTTAAAAGCATGAGGGGAAGCCGGGTGTGGTGGCGCACGCCTTTAATCCCAGCACTCGGGAGGCAGAGGTAGAGGATCGCCGAGAGTTCGAGGCCACCCTGAGACTCCATAGTGAATTCCAGGTCAGCCTGGGCTGGAGTGAGACCCTACCTCGAAAAACCAAAAAAAAAAATAAATAAATAAATAAAATAAATAAAAGCATGAGGGGGAGGCTGGAGAGATGGCTTAGCAGTTAAGGCGTTTGCCTGCAAAGCCAAAGAACCTCAGTTCTATTCCCCAGGACCCACGTAAACCAGGTGCACCAGGGGCCGCATGCATCTGGAGTTCGCTTGCAGTGGCTGGAAGCCCTGGCGCGCCCATTCTCTCTCTCTCTCTCTGTCTCTTTCCCTCTCTCAAATAATATATATATATATATATATATATATATATATATATATGTATATATATTTAAAAAATCATGAGGATCCAGGAGTGGTGGCACATGCCCTTTAATCCCAGCACTTGGGAGGTAGAGGTCGGAGGATTACTGTGAGTTCAAAGCCAGCCTGGGACTACAGAGTGAGTTCCAGGTCAGCTTGGGCTAGAGTGAGACCCTACCTCAACACCCCCCGCCACAAAAAGTAAATAAAAAGAGACAAAATTCCTTCCTCTGCCATACTGTCATAGACTAGATTTGGGGAGCAGTTTTTTTTTTATTTGACAAAGAAAGGGGTTGAGGGAGAGAGAGAGAGAGAGAATGGGCGCACCAGGGCCTCCAGCCACTGCAAAGGAACTCCAGATGCATGCGCCCCCTTGTGCATCTGGCTTACGTGGGTCCCGAGGAATCGAACCAGGGTCCTTAGGCTTTGCAGACAAACGCCTTAACTGCTAAGCCATCCATCTAGCCCCCTGGGAGATTTTTAAAAACACATTTATTTATTTAAGAAAGCAAAGCGAGAGAGAAAGAGAGAGAATGGACACATCAGAACCTCTTACTGCTGCAAACTCCAAATGCACATGCCATTTTGTGCATCTGGCTTTATATGAGTACTGGGGAATTGAACCTGGGTCCTTTGGCTTTGCAAACAAGCACCTTTATCCACTGAACCATCTCCTCAGTGCCACAGACAAGGCTTGAAACAGAGTCTTACACTCTAGAAATTCTAATTTTTGGTTTTTTTTTTTTTTTTGGTTTTTCAAGGTAGGGTTTCACTCTCGCCCAGGCTGACCTGGAATTCACTATGTAGTCTCAGGGTGGCCTCGAACTCATGGCGATCCTCCTACCTCTGCCTCCCGAGTGCTGGGATTAAAGGCGTGCACCACCACGCCCGGCTTTTTTTTTTTTTTTTTTCAATTGGTTTGTTTTTGAGGTAGGGTCTCACTCTGGCCCAGGCTGACCTGGATTTCACTATGTAGTCTCAGGCTAGCCTCAAACTCTTGGTGATCCTCCTACCTCTGCCTTCTGAGTTCTGGGATTAAAGGTGTGCGCCACCACGCCCAGCTAGAATTTTTTTAAAAATACTTCTTTTTCTTTAATTTTTAGAGAGAGAGAGAGAGAGAGAGGCAAGAGAATTGGCATACCCGGGCCTCAGCCACTGCCATCAAACTCCGGACACTTGTGCCATCTAGTGGGCATGTGTGGCCTTGTGCTTGCCTCACCTTTGTGCATCTGGCTTACTTCTGGGATCTGGAGAGATGAACATGGGTCCTTAGGCTTCGCAGGCAAGCGCCTTAACCGCTAAGCCATCTCTCCAGCCCTATTTATTTATTTTTAAGAAAGATAAAGAGACATGAGAGAGGGAGAGGGAGAGAATGGGCATGTCAGGGCCTCTAGCCATTGCAAATGAACTCCAGATGCATGCACCCCCTTGTGCATCTGGCTTATGTAGGTCCTGGGAAATCAAACCTGGGTCCTTTGTCTTTGCAAGCAAGTGCCTTAACTGCTAAGCCATCTCTGCAGCCGTAGAAATGTTTTTTTTTTTTTTTCACTACTTTTTTTTTTTTTTTTTTTTTTTTTGGTTTTTGAGGTAGGGTCTCACTCTAGCTCAGGCTGACCTGGATTTCACTATGTAGTCGCAGGCTGGCCTTGAACTCACGGTGATCCTCCTACCTCTGACTGTGCTGAGTGCTGGGATTAAAGGTGTGCGCCACCACGCACAGCCGTTTTTTTTTTTTTTTTTTAAGGTAAGGTCTCACTATAGCCCAGGCTGACCTGGAATTCACTATGTAGTCTCAGGCTAGCCTCGAACTCACAGTGATCAGTCCTTCTACCTCGGCCTCCCAAGTGCTAGGAATAAAGGTGTGAGCCATCATGCCCGGCTAGAAATGGTATTCTTGTCCATTAGACTGCCGACTTCCAAAGTAACGACCGCTAATTGCCTGTTGGCTGAGTTGTATGTTTCAGGGAAGAGACTCAGAGATGGCCCTTCTCTGCTGGAGCAGCCTTGTTCAACCCTCACCCGCTGAGGGGGATTTGCCTAGCTGACCAAAGGCCTGAATCATGTCAGAAATCTGTCAAGCCCATGGCGGACAAGGCCGTCCTGGTATGTTGGCTGCTGGGGCTAAAATGGAGTCGCTGGAGGCTCCAGGAGGCCCTAAAGGGGAGGCATGTAATCCTTATGAGGTGCCCAAAATGTCATGCTGGACCATGTGACACGTAGACAACTGGCCACAGCACCAGATATGCCCTACCCCCTAATTATAATGCCCACCCTGCTTAAGGCCTACCTCAGCTGCTCTGGGCTCCCACTCCTTGAAGCCGATTCCCTCTTCCCCAGCCACTAAAGCACAGGAAACTACGGGTGGAACCAGACAGGGAGCCAGGGCAGGTGGTCCCAGGATTCACGCAGCAGGCACTCCCTCCAACACCGTGCATGAGGGTAACCCCCATGCCTTTAAATACAGCGGTGGTAGGTTAAACTCGATTATCAAGTATTTTGGGAGACTGAGAGTTTGTGTGAAAAGGAACTGTGGTCCTCTGGGAGGCAAAGGTTTGGAACTGAGGGTTATAGGGTGTCTGAGAACATCCTTGGAGCCTCCATCCCACCTCCGGGTGCTGCTTGGGCCTGAGGGATTATGAATTGAGTCCTGCAATGCAGAGTTTAAAATGGGCAACAGAAGAAATCCGGGTCCCAGAAGCTAGAGTTCAGGCGAAAAGGTGACGGGCGAGCCTAGGAGCACCCAACTGCTTACCTGGAGTCGAACTTCTTCCCATCCTCGAAAGTGCCATTGTAGTGGTAGCGCACGAAATCCCCCATCTGCACTTCGCGGGGACAGAACCTGGGGATGTGGTATCTCTCGATGACCACGTCTTCCAGGGGGGCTCCGGCTGGGCTGGCGCGGCCCAGACCCCTCTCTAAGGCCTGCAGCAGCAGCAGCTGCAGCCATAGCAGCAAGGAAAGCCTGCGGAGGGTGTGGCTGGGGGACCCTGTGGGGAACATGGTGCTCAGAGCGAGGACGGGGACGCAGGCAGTGAGGCCAGCGACAGCCAGCCGGCAACCTCCTTCCCCCACCTCCGAGAGCTGACTCCCCCTCTTCCTGTCCTCCTTCCCTACCCCCGCCCAGGCTGGTCCACGTGGAATGGGGGCTGGGGAGACTGAGCTGTCCGGGGCGGGTGCTGGTTATGGTGTGAGAGGAGGAGGAGGAGGAGGGGGCAAGGCTGAGCGTTTATGGAGTCCCAGGAATTTGCCACAAAGATCTCCGGGCGCCCCCTCCCTCCGATCTCCATATCTCCACCGAGGCTAAGACCTGGGGCCTGGCCGGGAGGGAGGTTCGGGAAAGATGAGAAGTATGAGTGGACTTCCAGAAAGAAAAGGAGAAAAAGTTGCACGTCTCTTTCCAGAGCCCCTGGGTCCTAAAGCCGGTTGAAGGCGTTCCTTGCTGCTTTCCCTGGTACACGAAATCTAGGCCCCTGCAGGCGGGGGGGTGATGCCAGGCCCCGAATCCGAGGGATATTTCGGTGTTTCCGCCACTCCAACTCTCCCGCAAAAGGGAAAGGCGACTTTATCCCGCAAAAACCGGTCTGCAAGAAGGACTTCGTGTGACACAGGGTGGTGCTGTCCCCTGTCAGGTGTGCAGGGTCAAACCAGGTGTGTGCCTCCCGACCCGTCGCTGCACAACGGGCACGTGGGTGACAGAGCCACCGAGACCGTAGGTCTAGAGGGTCAAGAAGGGATACTAAGGGGTTAGGGTGAAGTGAGCAGAATCTTCCCGCTTTTTTTTTAATATTTAAAAAATATTTTATTTTTGTTTATTTGAGAAGAGAAAGACGGAGTGGGGGGAGAGAGAGAGAGAGAGAGAGAGAGAGAGAGAGAGAATGGGCACACCAGGGCTTCTCAATCACTGCAAACGAACTCCAGATGCATGCGCCCCCTCGTGCATCTGGCTTACGTGGGTCCTGGGGAATCGAACCGAGATCCATTGGCTTTGCAGGCGCAAACGCCTTAACCGCTAAGCCATCTCTCCAGCCCTCTTTTTAAATATTTTAATTTATTTATTTATTAGCAAGCGAGCAAGAGGCAGACAGAGAGGGGGGGGAGAGAAAGAGCGAGGCAAGAGACAGAGAGGATGAATGGGCGTGCCAGGGCCTCCAGCCACTGCGAACGAACCATTGAGCCACGGCTCCAGCCGGTCTCCCGCTGCTTCACGGTAAAGGGGATCGGCGGTGCGTAGGCGGGCCTTTCCAGACTCTTCCCTGGGCGGCTGGCAGCGGAGCCCCACCCACTTCCCGAGGGGCGGGTCCAAGGGCAAGAAAAGTCTGGCGCACGTAGCGGATTCGGGCATCGCCGGATGAAAGACGAGAGAGACGGGGGGTGCGACCCGTTCCCCGCGGGTGTCCGGCGCTAAGACCCAGCAGGCGCGCGGCGGCCGGGTGGTCCTGGGCTGAGCCGGCTTCTCCGCTCCCGGGAGCCCGGGGCACGGCGGGGCGGGGGGTGGAGGGCATGGCTCGGCCGGCGTGGGGGCTGCTGTGGCTGCTGCTGGGCAGCGCCGGCGCTCAGTACGAGAAGTACAGCTTCCGAGGCTTCCCGCCCGAGGACCTGATGCCCCTGGCCTCGGCCTACGGCCATGCGCTCGAGCAGTACGAGGGCGAGAGCTGGCGCGAGAGCGCGCGCTACCTGGAGGCGGCGCTGCGGCTGCACCGGCTGCTGCGCGACAGCGAGGCCTTCTGCCACGCCAACTGCAGCGGGCCCGCCGCCTCCCGGACCGGGACCGAGACCGGGACCGGGCCCGTGCCGGGCCTCGACGGCCACGATCGCGGTGACGATGCAGACTGGGCGCGCGAGCTGAGGCTCTTCGGGCACGTCCTGGAGCGCGCTGCCTGCCTGCGGCGCTGCAAGAGGACGCTGCCCGCCTTCCAGATGCCCTACCCGCCGCGACAGCTGCTGCGCGACTTCCAGAGCCGCCTGCCCTACCAGTACCTGCACTACGCCCTCTTCAAGGTGGGATGGGACTCCCCCCCCCAACACCCTACCCCCAGGGCTGCGGGTTCGGGGATGGGGGACCCCCCCCACACACACTGATCGCTCCAGTTCCTGATGCATGCTTCCCCACCAAGGCAAACCGCCTGGAGAAGGCTGTGGCCGCGGCCTACACCTTCCTCCAGAGGAACCCCAAGCACGAGCTGACCGCCAAGTATCTCAACTACTACCGGGGGATGCTGGACATCACCGATGAGTCCCTCACGGACCTAGAGGCTCAGCCCTACGAGGTGGGGAGAAGGCTGCCCCCCGACACTTCTTTGTAATAACTCATCGCTTGGAGTAAGGGAGCCTTGGGGCCGGGTTGACCCTGACTCGCCCTGTCTCACACTCCCCGCAGGCCGTGTTCCTTAGAGCTGTCAAGCTCTACAACAGTGGTGACTTCCGCAGCAGCTCAGAGGACATGGAACGGGCCCTAGCTGAATACCTGGCAGTCTTCGCCCGGTGTCTAGCTGGCTGTGAGGGGGCACATGAGCAGGTGGACTTCAAAGACTTTTACCCAGCCATAGCAGGTACCCACCCACCCCGGCCCCCCGTGAGCATCCCTCTCACTCGCAGGGCTCTGCTTTCCCAAAGCCCCCTTAACACAAGGCTTTGACCCACAATGTATACGGAGTGTGTACAAAATGCTGCTCGGCTCGGGAATGGCACAGGAGGCAGATGTTTTTCTCAGCCCACAGGGAGCCTCCATTCTATTAAGAGATATACATACTGGGCCGGGCTTGGTGGCGCACGCCTTTAATCCCAGCACTCGGGAGGCAGAGGTAGGAGGATCGCTGTGAGTTCGAGGCCACTCTGAGACTCCATAGTGAATTCCAGGTCAGCCAGGGCTAGAGTGAGACCCTACTTCGAAAAACCAAAAAAAAAAAAAAAAAAAAAAAAAAGTCGGGGGTGTCCAACGTGCTGGGTATTCATGCTGAGAGGCAGAGACATCCCAGAATGCTCTCTGAAGGTTGGGTGCCTTTCAGAAAGTGGGTTATGCAGATGCAAAGAAGACGCCTTGCTGGGCATGGTGGCTCACATCTGTAATCCCAGCACTAAGGAGGCTGAGGCAGGAGGATTGTCACAGGTTTGAGGCCAGCTTGGGCTACATAGTAAATTCTAGGCTACCAGTCTTGACTACAGTGTGAGATCTCTCCCTAAAGGCACAAAAAAAGGGGGGCTGGGGAGTTGGCTCAATGGGTGAAATACTTGCTGCATAAATGTGAGGACCTGTGTTCAAGGCCCCGCACCCATGTAAAAGTCAAGCACGGTGGTGCATGCCTGTAATCTTGGTGCTGCGGAGGCAGAGACAAGACAATCCCTGGAGCTTGCTGGCTAATGAGTCTAGGCGAAGCATTGAACTCCAGGATAAGGCAGGGATGGGCATGGTGGCATGTGCCTTTATTCTCAGCACTCAGGAGGCAGAGGTATGAGGACCTCCATGAGTTTGAGACCATCCTGAGACTACATACTGAATTCCAGGTCATTCTGGGATAGAGCAAGACCCTACCTTGGAAAAATAAATAAAATAAGGCAGAGAGTGATTGAGGAAGGCACCCCGTGTCAACCTTTGGCCTCCACACTAAAGTGTATACCCATGTGCACCTACAGATACATTTTAAAAAAGCAATGCAGAGTTCATCCCCCACAGGTGTGTGTAGAAAGCAGTTGGGGAAGAAGTCACAGTTAGGTTCTGGATCCCTAATCTCTGAAGTCCTTCAAATAGGACAGAGGGAGCTGTCCTTAGCTTTTATTCTCTCTCTCTCTCTCTCTCTCTTTCTTTCTTTCTTTCTTTTTTTTTTTTTTCGAGATAGGGTCTCACTAGCTCAGGCTGTCCTGAAACTTCCCCTGGAGTCCCAGGCTAGCCTTGAACTCAGCGATCCTTCTACCTCTGCCTCCCAAGTGCTGGGATTAAAGGCGTGCGCCACCGCGCCTGGCTGTGCTTGGCTTTTCTGTGTGGGCTCAGTCCTGCTCCAAAGCTCACCTGCCATTCTCTCAAAACTCCCTCTGCCATGGAGTGGGAGTTGAGCTGGAGGTAGCAAATGCTTCCCAGCTCACGCTGTGTACTGTGTGTTAAAACACTTCACACACATGGACCTCGTGTGATCAGAACCAGGACGCACTTCCGGGCCAGGGAAGCAGGCTCCGTGGGCAGAGCTGGGATCTGGTCTCCACCGTGCGGACAGAGTTAGCACACCAGCAGGTCCTTACTGCCGCCTCCTCCCCCAGATCTCTTTTCGGAGTCCTTGCAGTGCAAGGTGGACTGTGAGACCAACCTCACCCCCAACGTGGGTGGCTACTTCGTGGACAAGTTCGTGGCCACCATGTATCACTACCTGCAGTTTGCCTACTATAAGTGTAAGCCCCCTGGGTGGGCCGGGTGCTGGGGAGAGGAGGGGGAAGCACTGTGGCTCTCCCAGAGATATTCCTCTGAGCGAAGACCCTGGAGATGGGCCTGCGGGGGTCATGGGGAAGAAACCCAGGTGGGGGAAGGATGAGGGACCTCGGGGGAGGCCTTTGACTAGGTCACCCACACTGTTAAGTGCTAGACAGTTCATACAGCCCTTACCTCCTGAATCTTTTCACCAGCGTGGGGCCCCTGGAATTCGTGGACCCCCATCCTCCAGATAAGGAAACAGACTTGTAGAGGGCAAGGAGCCAGGAGCCCCATAACTTAACAGCCCTCCTCACAGGGAGGTCTTGCCGTCAAATGGGGTTGGGATAGACAATCAGCAGGGTTCCTTCAACTCAGGGATGCCAGGTGTCAGGGGATGGAGGGGTTGAGATCCAAGGACCAAGAAACCCTTCCTGGGAGCAGTGGCCAAGACCTCTAATTCCCTGTGCCATCACTCTCCAACAGTTCCAGCTTGTGCAGTTTATCTCATCTCTCTGTGCCTCCGACTTCTTGCCAGTAAAACGCAATGACAATGAGTGAGGCATCAGTGAGTCACACAGGGCCCAGGGCCTGGCACATGGGAAACACCCATTGCCTGCTGGTTTGGGTTCTGTTGGGTGGGCTGAGAAGCCGGCAAGCATTCTGGGGGGTGGGGGTGGGGGTGGAGCACTGGACTGAGCTGGGAGGTGGGACTGCTTTGAAGGGAGGCACCAGGGCTACCCCTTAACGCCATCCTGCCGACAGTGAATGACGTCCGCCAGGCTGCCCGTAGCGCTGCCAGCTACATGCTCTTCGACCCCACGGACAGCGTCATGCAGCAGAACCTGGTGTATTACCGCTTCCACCGGGCTCGCTGGGGCCTGGAAGAGGAGGACTTCCAGCCCCGGAAGGTGGGCATTGCCTTCGGGAGCCCTCACCACGTGTGTGGTTGGTTTTTTTTTGGTGACCAGAACGCCTGGCGTCCTTGGAAGGCAGGAGGGGAAGGGGAAAGAATGGATATGGGCTGTTGTTAGAGTCTGGGATGTGGGAGGGTACACCTAGGTGATTCTGCCTGCCTGCCCCCCACCCCACTTCGTTGCCCTCACTACTGCTAGTCTAGAATCAACTGAGGAAAGCCCTGGAGTCTAGGGCAAAGGGGCCAAACATGGGAGCCTTGGTGCTTACTCCCGCTTTCCTCGCCTGTGACAGACGTTGAGGCGTCCCTTTTCCCTGAACTCTCAGAATCCTCCCTAACTCGGTGCTCCAAGTAGTTAGGATTATTTAACTAACACGTGAGCTTGCTACCTTGCCCCTGATCCTTGAGCTGGAGACAGGAGCGGTGGGTTGGTGTCCCAGGCGTCCTGTCTCCCTGCCGCCTGGCAGCAGAGGCCAGCCCTGTCCTTCCTCCCAGGAGGCCGTGCTTTACCACAACCAGACCGCCGAGCTGCGGGAGCTCCTGGAGTTCACGCGCATGTACCTGCAGTCAGATGACGAGGTGAGTGGCACCCTGCCCTCTAGGCTGGGCTGTGATGGGCATGTGACGGCCCCAGCTGCTGTGAAGCAGGAGTTGGCCTGTCCCCCATCTGTACCTCCCCTCGTCTCGTCACCTATGCATTCCCATCGCTCTCTCTCTGCATGGCTGGGCCCCACTCAGATGGCACCTGGGGCCCTTGCCACATGCCCTGGGCGCTCTTCTGGGTTTGCTTTGTCAACACTGCCCTGTCTGCCTGCCTGGCTTCCTGGGCTGGGGCCTGGAGTTAACTTGCAGCCTTGGTCCGTTTTTGCCCTGGCCCTATTCTCCAACTAGCCTCTTGGAGAACTGCATGCCAGGACAGTGGACTAAATTATTTCCAGCTCTACTACAGTGCTTGGAGCAAGTGGATGAATGAATGAACGAAGGCTACCGGGAAAGAAGGGCCATAGGGTACACCTGTTCCGAATGAGGGGTCCTGCTCAGGACTTGTTGTTGATACATTCCTGTTCTGTGAACTCAGAGACAGGCTCTGAACCATCACACCTGGCTCAGGTGCTAGTCATACCTGGCTCCACCCTTTGCCAGCTGGGTGGCCGCAAGACCAGTCTTAGGTAACTTCTCATGCTTTTGCGTCTCCCGTCTCCTCCTTCTCCTCCTCTTCAAGATAGGGTTTCAGCCGGGCGTGGTGGTGCACGCCTTTAATCCCAGCACTCAGAGACAGAGGTAGGAGGATCACAGTGAGTTCGAGGCCACCCTGAGAATATAGTGAATTCCAGGTCAGCCTGAGCTAGAGTGAGACCCTACCTCGAAAAAAAAAAAAAGAAAGATAGGGTCTCACTCTAGCCCAGGCTGGCCTGGAACTCACTCTGTAGCTCCAGGCTGGCCTTGAACTCACAGTGATCCTCCTGCCTCTGCTTCATCTTCTTCTGCTGTTTTTTTCTTTTCTTTTCCGGCTTTTCAAAGTAGGGTCTTGCTCTAGCTGTGTAGTCTCAGCCTTGAACTCACGACGATTCTCCTGCCTCTGCCTCCTAAGGGCTGAGATTAAAGGCGTGTGCCCAGCAGGGAGAAGCCGGGTATGGTGGCGCATGCCTTTAATCCCAGCACTCAGGAGGCAGAGGTAGGAGGATCGCTGTGAGTTCGAGGCCACCCTGAGACTACATAGTGAATTCCTGGTCAGCCTGGGCTAGAGTGAGACCCTACCTCAAAAAACAAAAACAAAATGGGGAGAGTGATGCTCTTTGCCTTGAATTATAAAAAGTAAATGATATCAAGTATACAGAAACACCCAGGGCTGGAGGGATGACTCAGCGGTAAAAGACACTTGCTTGCAAAGTCCAAGTGCCCAGGTTCAGTTCCCCAGTACCCACATAAAGACAAATACACAAAGTGGCAAAAGACCTTGGCTCTTCCCTCTCTCTCTGTCTCTGCTTACAACTGAAGATATTAAGAAAAAACAAAACAAACAAAACACCAAGTTGCCCAGTTTGGTGGCGCACGCCTTTAATCCCAGTACTCAGGAGGCTGAGGTAGGAGGATCGCCATGAGTTCAAGGCCAGTCTGGAGCTTTGGTGTGAGTTCCAGGTCAGTCTGAGCTGGAGTGAGACCCCTGCCTTGAAAAAACAATCAACACCAAATATATACAGTTGGCACACAGTAGGTGCCTACTGTTTTCCAGACAGACTTGGGAGTGGAGTAGGTAGGTGAGAGGCAAGTCCCCCTCCCAGGGGGGCTCTTGTGGAGAAGGCACAAACTGCACCTGCAAAGGTGGGCATGGGTGTCAGCAGAGGGCTCCTGGACCAACCAGGGCGTCTCGTGAGGACCTCAGCCTGGAGTGGACACGTGGCTTGGGAAGAATCTGTAGGCCCGTCCAGGACATGTGCAGATAAAATGCACAGTCAGCAGTGTTCTCACCGGGGCGTGATGCTGAGGTGGGGCTGAGATGCAGGGGTGCTGACGCTAGCACTGGGCCGTGGCTGGTGGAGCCCCAAGTGTCACTGGGGAAAGAAAGCAGCTTGATGACCTCACATTGTGCTCGTGGTAGTCCCTGACACTCGGGAGAGGGACTGTGATCCTGGGTAGCCTCAGGCCTGCCCACGTGCCCACTGCCACGGAGGCGCCTGGGACACCTGCTGGAGTGGGCAGAGCTGACAGATGAGGCAGAAGTTCCTCTGGTCTGACGGGAGCTCATCTGGGATGTGGGCCTGCTCTGACTCAGTTGCTCCCCCAACCCCGTGCTACTCTAGATGGAAGTAGAGATGGAAGCTTCCCCGGAACCTGAGACGCCGCCGTCCGACGCTGAGTTTGAAGGGGAGGGGGACTATGAGGAGGGCCTTTATGCCAACTGGTGGCAGGAGCCAGATGCTAAGGGCGACGAGGCTGAGGCTGGTCAGTGATGGGCATGAGTGGAGGAGGGTGGGGGCATGGTCCCGGGGCTAAGGAGTTAATACCGTGTGGGTGGGAGGCGGGCTTTGTCCTCGAAGGGCTCCTTGCATGTTAGTGACCTGCCTGCCTCCCAGTCCTGATAGAACCCAGACACCTGCTGGAGTGGGTGGGACTAACCTCATTCTCTCACCTTCCTTTCCAGAGCCAGAGCCTGAATTGGCATGAGTAAGGGGTCACCCCACACCCCTCGAGCTTAGGATGCTTGGACAGCAACAAGAACTATTTATTGAAGTTTTTAATGCCAGGTGTGGTGGTTCACACCTTTAATCTCAGCAGTCGGGAGGCTGAGATAGGAGGATCGCCGCGAGTTGAGGCCAGCCTGGGCTACAGAGTGAGTTAAAAGTCATCCAGGCCAGAATGAGACCCTGCCTCAAAAAAAAAACCACAAAACACTGTTTTCCGTGAAGTTTGGGGAGGTAGCTCAGTTGGTAGAGTGCTTGTCTAGCATGCACAAAGCCCTGGGTTCAATCCCTATAAACCAGACATGGGGGTGCATGTCTGTGATCCAGCACTCAGGAGATGGAGAGAGCAGGATGTGAAGTTCAAGGTCATCCTTGGCCACAAAGAAAGTTCGAGGGCAGCCTAGGATCTTGTCTCGAAAACAAACAAAACCGAACAAGCAAACTTAACAATGGATGCAGTTGCTGGGCCTCCATCTTGTCTAACCCAGATTCCACCCTGCCTCTTCTGTGTCCCTGGACCACGGCATGGTGGCCGTGGTGCTGGTTGGCATTGGGACACTGAGGGTCCCTCTTCCTGCTGCTCCTCCCAAGTGCACATTCTCCTGAAGAGAAAGAAGGTCCCAGCTTCTGCCTGGAGTCTTAGCGTGAGCTTTATCCGACTGAGTTGGGTCGCGAGAACACTGGGCCTGGAGTGCTGGTGCTCAGTCAACACCAGCGGGTGCTTAATAAATATTTGTTGTCGAATGAATCACAGCTCCTGGCATCAGTGTCTTGGGTGAGCTGTGCCTCCCTCCATCCACTCATTTTCCCTCATCTGTACAATACCTGTTGGCATACGGGTGGCCTTGGCGTGTTCCCTACGCTCCTGGGGTCTGGGAGATGTGGGACGAGGGAAGGGTGCACTCACATCTGCCACCAGGGGGCGCGAGGACACAGTATTCCTTGGAGCCTTGGAAAGATGGTTTCAGATTTCTAAGGTGGGGGTTGTCCGTTTTCCTAGTTTCTGAGTCTCTCTCACTTTTAACATTTATCTGAGAGAGAGACAGAGAGCATTTGGGCGTGCCAGGGCCTGTAGCCACTGCAAACAAATTCCAGATGCTTGCGCCACTTTGTGCATCTGGCCTTACTGTGGGTACTGGGGAATTGAACTCAAGCTGTCAGACTTTACAAGCAAGTGCCTTTAACCCTGAGCCATCTCTCCAGCCCTGTGTGTCTCTTCTTGAGGCATATCACCATATGGGGAGGGGACCAAGAACATTTATCTTCTGATTTTTAAAAATATTTTTATTTATTTAAGACACACAGAGAGAGGGAGAATGGGCATGCCAGGGTCTACAGCTACTGCAAACGAATTCCACATGCATGCACCACCTTGTGCATCTGTCTTACATGGGTCCTAGGGTATCAAACCGAAGTCCTTTGGCTTTGCGGGCAAGCGCCTTTAACCACTAAGCCATCTCTCCAGTCCTTATGTTCTGATTTTTTTTTTCTTTCTGGAATTTCTCTAGAGTCAGAGTGAGCATGTCTCTGTCCTGTCCTGCCCTGGCTATTTCCCCATCTCCAGCTGACTGTGGCCCCTGCTCAGTGGATAGGGGAACTCTAGAGTTATGGATGATCATTTGAGACTTCTTTTCAAGAAAGCATTTATTTGAGAGAGAGACAGAAAGAGAGAGAGAGGCATGCACCAAGGCCTCTAGCCACTGCAAATGAACTCCAGACACATGCACCACCTTGTGTGTCCAGCCTTTGCGTGGGTGGGTTCTGGGGACTCGAACCTGGGTTCTTTGGCTTTACAGGCAAGTGCCGTAACCACTAAGCCATCTCTCCAGCCTGATTTGAGACCTCTTGGACCACAGTGGGACATCCATAGTCTTCTTGCCCACCTTTCTTTTTTTTTTTTAATTTTTTTTGTTCATTTTTATTTATTTATTTGAGAGTGACAGACAGAGAGAGAAAGAGGCAGAGAGAGAGAGAGAGAGAGAGAGAATGGGTGCGCCAGGGCCTCCAGCCACTGCAGACGAACTCCAGACGCAGTGCGCCCCCTTGTGCATCTGGCTAACGTGGGTCCTGGGGAATCGAGCCTCGAACCGGGGTTCTTAGGCTTCACAGGCAAGTGCTTAACTGCTAAACCATCTCCCCAGCCCTTGCCCACCTTTCATTGGTTCTGGGAGACAGGAATCCAAAGGTATGGGAGAAAGGACATTACGCAGCATTGACTCCACTGTCATTCCACAATGAGGTGGGCTCAAAAGGGGACCCACGGCTCAAGGCAGCCAGATGACACGTCTGTCCTATTCATCTTGCTAGGTTTCCAGGGATCAGGGGGCAGAGTCCTCTATTGCAGGGCAGAGTTGACCCTGGGAAGCTGAGTTCTCTCTGCCACACCCCTGTTCCCCATTCTGGAGGCCAGATGACCTGCCCCAGCCCCACCCAACTCCGTGCCCTGGAGGACTGCTGTCCAACCTTCCCCCTCCACTAGGCTTTGATCCAAGTTGGTCAGCCTCTGGAACGAGAGCTAGGTCCAGACTAGGGGTCTGGTGTCCTCCTCCCTCTCGCTCTTAGGTAGGCCTGCTGTGTTTACCTTGGAGGTTCCTAGATGCCAGGGTGGCCCTGCCCAGCCTACCTCTCCCAAGCTGTTGTGTTGTCAGCGTCCATGGGCCCTCCTCCCCTGCTCCCAGGCGGGGCTGCGTTCCAGGGCTGGCACCCCAACGGAGCTAGGAGCGGGATGTGCTGGAGCCTGTCCGCACAGACGCCCGCTGCTGTGAGCACCAGCTCTGGAATCCAGATGGCTGGGTGTGAGACTGAAAGCGCCCGTGGTCAGAGGGCAAAGATCCGTGGTGTTTGAGCGACTGTGATCAGATCTGGCGTGAGCGTGTGCCCGTGTGCACGGGTCTGAGGGTGTCTGTCGCACACACATGACTTTGAGTGTGTGTGTGTGTGTCCATCCGTGAGCATGTGAACGTGAACATGTTTTCAGAAGGATTCGTTCATTCAGCATGCGTTTACTGCGTACCTATTACGTGCCCGAGAAAAGCTGCAGGTGCTGGGCATGTGGTCATGAGCAAAACAGGCTGAGCACTCTGCCTTTGTCGGGACACAGGCGGCGAACAGCAAATGTTATATAAATGTGATAGTATCCCAGCACTTACAGGGCAGGAAAATAGATGATAGCAAGTTCCAGGCCAGCCAGGGCTATATAACCTGTCTCAAAAAAAGGGGGGGGGGCTGGAGAGATGGCTTAGCGGTTAAGCACTTGCCTGTGAAGTCTAAGGACCCCGGTTCGAGGCTCGATTCCCCAGGACCCAAGTTAGCCAGATGCACAAGGGGATGCATGTGTCTGGAGTTTGTTTGCAGTGGCTGGAGGCCCTAGTGTGCCCATTCTCATTCTCTCTCTCTGTGTGTGTCTTTCTGTCTGTTGCTCTCAAGTAAATAAAAACAAACAAACAAACAAACAAAAAACCTGTAGCCAGGCGTGGTGGTACAATGCCTTTAATCCAAGCACTCGGGAGGCTGAGGTAGGTGGATCACCAGTGAGTTCGAGGCCACTCTGAGACTACACAGTGAATTCCAGGTCAGCCTGGGCTAGAGTGAGACCCTGTCTCGAAAAACAAACAAACAAAAAACCTAGGAAGCTGGGTGTGGTGGCTCACGCCTTTAGTCCCAGCACTGGGGAGGCAGAGAGAGGAGGATCTCCGTAAATTCAAGGCCACCCTGAGACTACATAGTGAATTTCAGGTCAGCCTGGGCTCGAGACTCTACCTCGAAAAACCGGAAATAATAATAAGTAATAAAACTATGCATATCTAATGAGATAGGAAAATAGAACTGGGCAAGATGGAGTCAAGCTCCTGTATGGTGGCACACACCTTTAATCCCAAGCACTTGGGAGGCCAAGGTAGGAGGAATTCCAGGTCAGCCTGGGCTAGTAGAGCAAGACCCTACCTTGAAAAAAAAAAAAAAAAGAGGGATTCAAAGCACTGAAGAGCTTTAGCTTAAGTGTGTAGCTATGCATGTCCAAGCGTGCGTCTAAGAGTATGTCTGTGTGTGTGCGTGCATGTGTAATGCACGTATACTAGCTGGTGGCCCCTGGCAGCGGGAGGGTGGGCCCTTCCTAGGAGCCCACCCAGACCTTCAGCCAGTTCTGTGAGCCTTATGGAGCTTCCCTTTCCCAGGGAGCTGCCAACTCCTCCCATCTCTCCCTGATGCCAGCCTCTCCCATTGCCCAGTCAACTGGCTCCCCAAACCGGTGAGGCAGAGTCCCAACCAGTCTCCGCGTGGGCCCTGCAGCCTATTCTCCCAGCTACACCCAGTTCCGATGCCCTCACCTTCCTCCACACCTGTCTCCCTGGTTCAGCTCTCTCCTCACACTGCACACAACATGTCCCTGAATCTTAGTATGGTGGGCAAAGGGACAGGAATGGACACACGACACCAGCACGTGACCTCACACAATCTAAGAGAGAGGCCACCCGTGAAAGTGTCTCAGATTCAGAAAGTATAGCTTGCAATGAGCCTCCTTTCTGGGGGGGCCAGGCACTTAACAATGGTTATAACCCTCAAACCTGTTTTTGTAAACTGGGCACATGCCTTTAATCCCAACACTCGGGAGGCAGAGGTGGGAGGATCGCTGAGTGTTCGAGGCCAGCCTGAGACTACAGAGTGAATTCCAGGTCAGCCTGGGCTAGAGCGGGACCCCACCTCGAAAATCAAGACAGAAAAACAAGCGTTTGCATTGCACATGCTGTCCCCTCTGCTCCAGGTGCCACCGAGGAATGAAAGTCGGCTTACCTGGAGTCCCGTGAAGACTGACCCGAGTTTGGTCAGCGCTGTTCAGAGAAGGAAAGGGAGCGAGTGCTCTGGGGTCCGAGGTTGGTCTTTGTGCTGACAGCTGGGGCTGGGGAAGGTAAGCAAAGGTGTCCGGACAAAGCCCCCACTGTGTGCACCTCGAAAAGATTTTAAAAAAAATTTTTTTTGTTATTTTTATTTATTTATTTGAGAGCGACAGAGAGAAAGAGGCAGATAGAGAGAGAGAATGGGCGCGCCAGGGCTTCCAGCCACTGCAAACGAACTCCAGATGCATGCGCCCCCTTGTGCATCTGGCTAACGTGGGTCCTGGGGAGTTGAGCCTCGAACCGGGGTCCTTAGGCTTCACAGGCAAGCGCTCAACCGCTAAGCCATCTCTCCAGCCCCTCGAAAAGATTTTGCGAAGGAAGAATAGGGAGGGGAAGGGGGCACGACAAAGAATGTGGCAGGCTGGAGAGATGGCTTAGCGGTTAAGGCACTTGCCTGCAAAGCCAAAGGACCCAGGTTTGACTCGCCAGGACCTACGTAAGACAAATGCACAAGGGGGCACGTGCATCTGGAGTTTGTTTGCAGTGGTTGGAGGCCCTGGCATGCCCATTCTCTCTCTCTCTCTCTCTACTTACCTATTTCTGTATCTCTCTTACTCTCAAATAAATAAATAAAAATAAAATATAAAAAAAAAGAAAAAAGAAAATGAAAAAGAAGGCGGCAAGGATGGTGGGAGAGGAGGAACTTGTCCCCCTCACTGTTAGCTTCATGACATTTATGTTCTTTTTTTTTTTTTTTTTTTTTTTTTTTTTGGTTTTTTGAGGTAGGGTCTCACTCTGGCCCAGGCTGACCTGGAATTTACTATGTAGTCTCAGGGTGGCCTTGAACTCACGGCGATCCTCCTACCTCTGCCTGCCCAGTGCTGGGGTTAAAGGCGTGTGCTACCACGCCTGGCATGATGCTTAGGTTTTATGTTGGAGCTGAGGGTGAGGGACAGAGTTGCTGGGGTCACTTAGACTTAGGATAGCAACTTCCTGAACCCTGAGAGAAATGGTCAGGCCAGGTGAGAGTCCTGCTGACTCGCCAACATTTCAGTACATTCTACTGGAAGAGATTCCCACCTTTTAAAATAGTTCTTTTAAAAATTTATTTATTTATTTGCAAGGACAGAGAGAGAGAAAGAAAGAGAGAAAGACAGAGAGAGAGAGAGAATGGGCATGCCAGGGCTTCTAGCCACTACAAACAAACTCCAGCTACATGAGCCACCTTGTGTATCTGACTTTACTTGGATACTGAGGAATCGGATCTGGGTCATTAGGCTTTGCAGGCAAGCACTTTTAACCACTGAGCCATCTCTCCAGCCCAAGAATTATACTTATTTACTTATTTTGATTTTGAGAGGTAGGGTCTTGCTCTGGCCTAGGCTGACCTGGAATTCACTATGTAGTCTCAGACTGGCCTTGAACTTACGACAATCCTCCTACTTCAGCCTCCCAAGTGCTGGAATTAAAGGCATGTGCCACCATGCCCAGTCCTCCAAGAATTATTTTTATTTTTTTATTTTTTATTTTTTATTTTTGTTTTTTGTTGTTTTTGTTTTTTGAGGTAGGGTCTCACTCTAGTCCAGGCTGACCTGGAATTCACTATGTAGTCTCAGGGTGGCCTCGAACTCATGGCGATCCTCCTACCTCTGCCTCCCGAGTGCTGGGATTAAAGGCGTGCGCCACCACGCCCGGCTACCAAGAATTATTTTTAAATTATTTATTTATTTATTTTGTTTGTGGTATGTGTGTGCATGTTTGTACTCATGTGGATGCTTACACATACATTGGTGTCTTTTTCAATTGTTCGTCTTATTTTTTTGTTTTTTTTTAATCATTTTATTTATCTATTTTATTTATTTATTTGAGACACAGAGAAGGAGAGAGAGAGAGAGACAGACAGACAGACAGAGACAGAGTGTGAGAATGGGCGTGCCAAGGCCTCCAGCCACTGGAGGCATGCCCCACCATGTGCATCTGGCTTCGTGGGGCCTGGAGAATTGGACCTGGGTCCTTAGACTTCCCAGGCATATGCCTTAACCACTAAGCCATCTCTCCAGCGCCATCTTATTTTTTGTATTTTTAAAATATGTATATATTTATTTATTTGTTTGCTTGTTTATTTGAGAGACAGGCAGACAGGTTATGGTGTGTCAAGGCCTCTTCTTGCTGCAAATGAACTCCAGAGGCATGCACTGCTTGTGCCCCCTCGTGTATCTGGCTTACATGGGTCCTGGAGAATCGAACCAGGATCCTTTGGCTTTGCAGGCAAATGCCTTAACCACTAAGCCTTCTCTCCAGCCCCCCACATTATATTTTGAAACAAGGTTTCTCACTGAACCCAGAGCTCACCAGTTCAGCTGGACTAGCTAGCCAGAAATCCTGAAGTGCACTCCTGTCTCCACCTTCCCAGGGCTGGGGACTATAGGTGTGGCACCATGCCTGGTTCAAACATGAGTGTTGGGGATCCAAACTCAGACTCTCATGCTCTATGTGGCAAGCACTTACCAAGTGAGCCATCTCCCTAGCCCTGCAAAGAAGTGTCACCCTGGTATTCCTTGTCTCTGGGGGAATGGGGTATCACCTGGGATCAAAAAGGATTCCCTAGGCTGGGTGTGGTGGCTCATGCCTTTAATCCCAGCACTTGGGATCACCATGAGTTCTAGCCCACTCTGAGACTACAGTGAATTCCAGGTCAGCCTGGGCTACAGCAAGACCCTATCTCAGGAAAAAAAAAAAAAAAAAAAAAAAAAACCCCCCCCCCCACACACACACACGCGCGCGCGCACACACACACACGCACACATACGCACACAAAAAAGGACTCCCATCACCCCTGTTTCCCACTCTGGGACCTTCTTTCAAGCCCCTGTTTGAAGCATATTTCCAACCCCAGTCCTGGAAGATGGCCATAATTTCACCGATGGGGAAACTACCGAGACTTGTCTGGGTTGGACTCCAGGGCTAGGGTTCGCTCTGAGCCGGGCTGAGGCAGTTCTGGCTTCCTTCACGATCAGGTTCCTAGATGACTGGGGGTTCTGTGGGAGGGTGCTGGGGCCCTCAGCAAGCAGTCCCTGCTGAAACCCCCCGGGCTTGACCTGACCTGTGGACACATTAATCCATAATCACAACCTCCCTGGGCCCCAGCTGGCGCCTGGGTACCTGGATAGCATCTCTTTTGTCCCGCGAAACAGCCGTTGGGATGGGAGCACCTGTCTTGTCCATGACTCAGGTGGGGAAACTGAGGCAAAGGGAAGGATGTGCCTGCTCATTTGCTCTCCTCCCACACGCATGTGCTTGATTCCCTTCACGCTCTAGAACTCACTAAGGTCACGAAGCAGAGGCAAACAGAACTTGCCATTTTCCATTTTTTTTTTTTTGAGGGGGGTCACCTTTGCCATCTTTTGTTTTGTAAGAAGCGTGTGAAGTTCTGTTCCCGGGAGATGGCCGTGCCCATAGCAGATTCCCTTCTCTCTTGACCACTTGGTTCAAGTCCTTGGGGCCTTCCTGGAGGAAGAGGCTGGGAAGAGGTAGAGTTTAGCCACTACAAGCGGGAAGTCTGGCCGTTCTCCTAGGCCTCGAAGATATTTGGAGTAGGGGTCATTTTAAGGCTTTACAATAACAGAAAGCCTCCATTACTTTTTTTTTCTTCTGTTTTTGTTATCTCAGAGTGAGATTATACACCTTTTGACATTGAGAGGGACATGCCTGAAGTCAGAAAATGCTTTACCCTCCAGCATTTGATGGCTCTGGTTGTTGGTTTGTAATACATGGAAGTGTATGTATTACTAAATACATGGAAATGTATTAACACATGCAAATGTCAAAAATGTAAGTAAGTGTCAGCCAGGCGTGGTGGTGCACACCTTTAATCCCAGCACTCAGCCCTAGGGAGGCAGAGGTAGAAGGACCAGATTGCTGTGAGTTCAAGGCCAGCCTGAGACTACATAGTGAGTTCCAGGTCAGCCTGGGCTAGAGCGGAACACTACCTCCTGGAGAAAGAAAAAAAAAAAAAAAAAAAGGAAATGTTTCTGGTGTTGGAGCCCCTGCCCTGTCCTCACACTTCCAAGCCCAACTCCCTTATCACCAGCGGGGTCCACCTCCCCCTCGCCGCCCCTCCCCCCACTACTTCCAGGTTCTCTGTCGGGGCATAAATTATCCATGAGCTCTAAGTTGGCTGCAGCCTCAACTGGAGCTGAAGTGCTGATGAAATATTCAAGGATCTCAAGTCTCAGATTCCCTAGGGGGCCGAGGGACTGGCCTGGCCAGGGATTCCAAGTCCTGCCCCAATTCTTACTAAATGAGTCTGGGCAGGGAATGGAGATCTGGAAGGTACGTGTGTGTGTGTGTGTGTGTGTGTGTGTGTGTGTGTGTGTGTGTGTGTCTCAGAGCCAGTAAGGCCTCTGTAACTGACTTTAAATCCAGGAGAAGAGAGTGGGCCAGGCATCCACAGCCACCCCACAGCCTCTCTAACCCCAAAGTGTTCCTAGAGTTCTTGCTAAGGGACAGTTCTAGTCTCCCTGCCCCAGTGGAACCCCAGCTTCCCTGAATAGAAAGAGGCTTCAGGGGCAGATTTGCAAAGGGGGAAATGGAGGTGGTGGGAGGGGGTTAAGATCATGGTATATTGTGCTTACTTTGGCAGCACATATATTAAAAATAAGATCATGGTATATTGGAAGTTGTTAATAAAAAAAAAAAAAATTAAGCCCGGCATGGTGGCGCACGCCTTTAATCCCAGCACTGGGAAGCAAAGGTAGGAGGATCACCATGAGTTTGAAGCCAGCCTGGGACTTCATAGTGAATTCCATTCTAGGTCAGCCTATATGGAAACCCTACCTCAAAAAACAAACAAACAAAAAAAAAAAACACAAACAACAACAACAACAACAACAAAAAAAACCTCAGTTCGGGTTGGGCTGGTGGGTAGGAGAGGAAGGTTCTGGTTTCAGCCCTGCCAGGGATTTGCTGTGCGCACTTGGCTTTAGACAAACCCCTGTCGCGGCTCAGTTTCCCATGTATTGCCAGGGAAGGGGGCTCCGCTTAGACAAGTCTTTCTTCCCAGGCACCCTCCACAGGTGGGAGAGAACGTGCTGCCTGGGCACAGCGGGCAGCGGGCGGGCGCGGGGGCACAGGAGCTCAGGAGCCTTGGCCTCTTTGTGCGGAGGGCGCCTTGTCAGCGCCGCGATCTCTCCGGGCTCGGGGAGAGAAGGGTGGAGGGAGAAGAGAGGGCAGGACAGGCAGGCTGGCACGCAGGTGGGGCCTCAACTGTGTCAGTCCGTGTGCACCGGAGTCTGCCCAGGCCAGGAGCAGGAAACAGAGTGACTCAGGTGGCAAAGTCCGGCTGGCACCATGCTCTCCCTTAAAACTATTCAGTAGGGGGAGGGGCCGGGCTGTTCGGCTCTCAGGAGACCCACCTCCGAGCCTACCTATGCCAGGAGCCCATCCTGGGGCTTCACTGTAGGGGGAGACTGGGGTTGGTAAAGGTGGGGCAGCCTGGGACAGATTATCTGGAGAGGTCCTGGGCCTCTCTTGGCTCCCCCCCCCGCCCCCACCCACCCACCAGCGGTATCTGGTCCCGGCCTGTACTATTTCTGGCTTTCCTATCTCTGTTTTCTTGTCTCCCTATTTTCCCGGTGGCATTCCATCCCGCCCACATGCCTTGCAGTGAAGTGTCGTGTCGCAGGAGCTACCTCTGTAATTAGGAGCCTTCTCTGGCTGGGCACACACCCACAGGACAAACTATGGGCAGCCTCGGGCCTCAAGGCTCCTCCCCTGCGCTAAGGACGGTAGAGGAGACAGTTGTCCCAACCCTCTAGGACCTTGCCCCATCCGCTCCCTTCCAGCTCTAGGTGATAGTGGGGATTCCCTCCACGGGGAGTCCAGTGGCTTCCTGGCTCTTCTGTAACCAAGCCCCACCCCCAACACCCAGGGACAGGGACAGGAGGACACATGGAAGCCCTATGCCAGAGATAGATATATGAGTTCGCTCGGGTGTTCCCAAGCCCACAGCCATTAAATATAAGTGATCCCATCACAAGGTCACCTCACAATGACCCAAAGGCCAGGACAGAGCTTAAAATTCCCACTCTCAGAACAAGGCTCCCTCAAGTAAAACCGTCCCGGGACCCCAGCCCTGGGCCATCGTCCTGGCCTCTGCGCCTTGGGCACCGCCCACACCACTACACCACCTTGCACACGCGTGTGCGTGCTCCCATTTGCAAATCCAGGCTGGGCGTCTCCTTCCACCCCACCCACCACTGTCCCTGTCGCTTCTTTGGCTTACCATCCTATGTCCTAGTGCATCTGGGATAGGAGACCACAGCAAGAGGCCCACAGGCCTAGAAACTGCCTAAGAGCTGGGAGGGGGAGGGGACTTCAGGCTTCCTGACGCCTGCTTTGGGAAGTGTGGTCTGGAGGGAGTGTGAATTTTGCTCAGGCTGTTCCCTTGGCCTTGTGTTGAGGAGGGTCCATAATCCCACAACCCTTGGAGGGCCAAGGTGTTGGGGAAGGGGACCGTTAAAGGAAAAGACCCAGGACAGAAGACTTTCCCCCCAGTTCCCAGGCCTAACTAAGGACAGCTCTGCCCCCGGGGGTAAAAGATGCCCATGGCCACAATGCCTCTAGCTTTTGGTTAGTGGTTATCTTTGTCACTGTTGCAAAGCCAGGGCAGAGATCTTGGTGATTAAAAGGTAACTGCATTGCCCTTTCTAGAAGCAGCCATCTCTTGGGTCACCTGAGGATGAAGAGAAGGAAGGTGGGGGTATGAGTGTATGTGCATGTTTCTGTAAGTCTAAATTTCTATCTGTTCCTGAGGAGGCCCCCCCCCCCACCATAGCATACAAGTTAGGTTCAAAGAAAGATCAGCGATAGCTCAATGGTTAAAGGTGCTTGCTTGCAAAGCCTAATGGCTACGTTCCATTCCCCAGTACCCGCATAAAGCCAGAAAGTGGTGCATGTGTTTGGAGTTTGTTAGTAGCAGCAGAAAGCCCTGTCACACCCATTCTCTTTCATTCTCTCTCTCTCTCTCTCTCTCTCTCTCAAATAAAGTTAAAAAAAAAAAAAAGCCATGCCTTTTAGGGCTGGAGAGATGGCTTAGTGGGTAAGGTGATTGCCAGCAAAGCCAAAGGACCCAGGTTTGGTCCCCCAAGACCCACATAAGCCAGATGCACAAGTTGGCACATGCATCTGGAGTGTTTCCAGTGTTTGGAGGCCCTGGAGCACTCATTCTCTCCCTCTTTCAAATAAAATAAATAAAAATAAAATATTAAAGCCAGGCGTTGGTGGCACATGCCTTTAATCTCATCACTCAGGAGGTAGAGGTAGGATTGCCATGAGTTCGAGGCCACCCTGAGACTACATAGTGAATTCCAGGTCAGCCTGGGCTATAGTGAGACCCTACCTTGAAAAACCAATAAATAAATAAATAAATAATAATGAAAATAAATAAATAAATATAAAATATTTTTTAAAGTGTGTTTAATTCCAGCACTCAGGAGGCAGAGGTAGGAAGAGTGCTGTGAGTTCAAGGCCACCCTGAGACTACATAGTGAATTACAGGTCAGCTTGAGCTAGAGTGAGACCCTATCTCAAAAAGCCAAAAGCCCCCCCTCCAAATTTAAAAAACAGAACAGAAACTCTCCTGTTCCTTTTATGGCCCAGAGTCCTTGTGGAAGATGAGATGACATGAAGAATGGAGGTATCCTGGCTACTGGCTGGTTGATGGTCACTTGTCCCTGGAAAGCACCTCTTCTAGCCAACAGTCCCTCCTTGGACACCCCATTGCCACTGACTTCTGATTGGGACAGCTTGGGGGCCTCTTCATGCTGTTTCTCTCCTGACTTGGCAGGCCCCAGAAGGCTGTAAGGTTGGGTTAACCAGATGTGTCTTGACAGCCCAAGGATTCAGCTTTTATTGAGCTCCAGACAAGAGATATGAGGTTTAACTACAGGAATACAAATTGAAGCTAGACATCAGAAGAAACTTACCACTGTCAGAATAAGGAGACAAGGGCATTTGCTATAAGGGAGGCTGGAGAAGTTCCCTTTTTTGGAGATTTGTCAAACAGAAATGCTTGCCTTTAAAGGCTTGGAAGTAGGTTGGGTAAGATGGCCTTTCCTTCAAGTTCAAGCTACAAGGGAGACCGAGGTCACAGCGGTGCTTATTCCTCTTTCTGGACACCTCCTCCCCTGTGAGACCCAAGCCCCTGTGCTGACAGCCGATTCCAGGGAAGACTATTTTCTGATTCCTTTGCGCGTCCTCAGATGCAATGAATCCTCCGTGTGGGCCGGCACTCAGTAGGAGCCCAGGGGAATTGCCTGATCTGGAGGAACAGGGGCTGATGGGGTCCCCACCCAACCCCAGGGTGGAAGCTTAGCTTTTGGACTGGCATGCTGTGACACGCTCCATACCAAGACAAGCATGGGGGCGGGGGAGTGGGCATTCTGGGGACATCCAGACATTATTGCCAAGCCCCACTTCTTCCTCCTAAAGGTTTCTTCGCCCCTCTCTGCAGCTGTCGCATCGCTGCTGGGTGGCAGAAGTCAGAAAGGAGGGAGCGTAGCCAGGGTGGAGGGGACCGTGATGTCTGCCTGTGTGGGGGCGGGGTGAGAAGGCAGATGTGCGGGGGAGAGGGGGGAGGTTCCTCTTCAGCGCTGGGGTGGCCACTAGGTCCTGAAGGGTGGTGAGCAGAGCACGCAGGTGGAGGAGGGGCTGGGTAGGGATAAAGACCCTGAAGTAGGGCTGGAGAGATGGCTTAGCGGTTAAGGCATTTGCCTGCAAAGCCAAAGGATCCCTGTTCGATTCTCCAGGACCCACGTGAGCCAGATGCACACAGGGGCGCACGCATCTGGAGTTTGTTTGCAGTGGCTGGAGGCCCTGGCTCACCCATCCTCTCCCTTCCTATTTCTCTCTCTCCCCCGCCTCTTTCTCTCAAATAAATAAATAAAAATATATTTAAAAAAAGAAAAGAAGCCGGGAGTGGTGGCACACGCCTTTAATACCAGCACTCGGGAGGCAGAGGTAGGAGGACCACCATGAGTTCGAGGCCACCCTGAGACTACATAGTGAATTCCAGGTCAGCCTGGGTCAGAGTGATACCCTACCTCGAAAAACAAAAAAAAAAAAAAAAAAAAAAAAAAAAAAAAAAAAAAAAATCCTGAGGTAAGTGGATGAGGGGGAGTCAGGGAAACAGAGCAAAGAGGAGTGGCCCTGTCATCCTGGTAATGTTAAGTGGTAACTAGATCTACGGTGTTGATATATCTCCCCCCCCCCACAATCCCTTCCAGGAAGACCTTCTTGGATGGCACAACTTTGGAACGCGCTGACGGGCACTGCTAGGATACCCTCATTGCTCCCATCCTCTCCACTAGCTTTGGGCTATAAAGCTCTTTTGTGTGAGTGGTTGTGGTAGGAAATCCTTTTCTAAACAGCCACTCCCCCAACACCCACCCACACAGCTTTCACCCTTATCCCTCAGTAAACTCTCTGAGAGTTGGGATCCTTCTTCAGCCTTTCTGTGTCATCAGCGTCTAAACTGACGTCTAGCATACAGCTGGTGCTTAATCCTTGGGTGGACTGCCTGTAGGAGCCTAGGCTCACTGTGTTGCCACCAACAGCATTCAGTTCATCAACCCTTGTCTTCTGAGGCTGTGTGATAGGGAGTGCTCTCGGTTCTTTAACCCACCACAGAGGGGAGCTTGCTTTTAGACCATTTTCTTGCCATCTGCTGCCTGATGTTTTCCAAAGCTTCCCTACACCATTGAACTTTGAACAGAATGTCAGCTTTTCTGTTCCTCGCAGGCATGACGTTTGTTTTTTTCTTTTCTTACCCCTTTCCTTACTGCTTTGATATTTGGTACCCAAACTAGTCTTCTGGGACTTGAACAGAGAAGAAAGATGTCCTAGCTTCGAGTGGGACACATTCTATTCTTGTGACCTCCCTAAAGCTCGGTTTCTCTATGTTTTAAATGAGGGTCATTGTGTTACCTTAACTTTTTTTTTGTAACTGTCAGGAGAATTTACCCCGTATCATCCCCTTAAATTCTGACACTCTACAGCCGTACAAACGCTTTCACAAGCTTCCTTCATTTAATCCACTTCCCACCCCTGCACTGAGATAATGGACCCACTTTACAGATGAAGAGAAACCGAGTGAAAGGTGACTTAATTGGCCTAAAATCATACAGAGATTAAGAGGCAAAAACACAAACCCAGGTCTTCCTCACTTTAAATTCCAGGAACCACTCCATCTTTGGGGAGGGAAAAAAAAAAAAATCCCAACCTAGCACAAAGCCTATGAAATGTTTTAAATATGTTATTACTACTTTGGGGCAAGGATGAATAAACCTGACGCAGAGTTGGCTGGCTAGCGAAGGCGTCAGTCCTTTCCCATGGCGCCCCCTTGACTCACCTGTTGGACAGGTAGTGGGAGGGGGGGGGAAGGGGAGAGTAATGAGTCTTTACCTGCTCAAGGCTAGGGTGGGGCAAGACACACCCCGTCCTTCCCATTGGTTCTTTCTTTAGTCTTACTGATAGCGTCTGGTCCAATCATAAGGAAGTGACTTTCTATTTGCCAATAGATGCGGAGTGAGGATGAGACCTCAGGTTGGAGTCCACCCAGACCCGACTGGCAGTCCCTGGGGCCAATGGCAAGCTCATAAACAGAGGCGGCCGTGGCCGAGGACCGGGCCTGAGGCTCCGCCCCGCAATAGGACAGTCAGGCCGGACAGCCAGTGAGCTAGCACCCGAGGGTGGGCGTCTCCCTGGGGGGGCGGAGATTCGAGGGGGCGAGAGGTGTGGCTTGGCTGTCAGGTCCTTTCGCCTTTTGTTCGGTTACTGAGTTGCTGCTGTGGCCAGAGTCCGGAGCTGCCTCCGCCCGAGCGCGCCGAGCTCAGTCCGCTGCCCGTGCCGGCCTCCGCCCCCTCCCCCGGCCCGACCAGCTTCCACGCGCAGGCAGGTACGGACGATCGGGGCCAGGTATCTCTGGGGAGGGAGAGAGAGAGAGACTGCAAACGGCCGGGAGGCTGGTTCGAGCCGTCTCCCGGGCAGGTGAGGGCGGGTACCCGGGACCGAGCGTCACCACCCTTGCACCGGCGGCAGGGGGCGCGCAGGGGGCCCGGGGCGCGCGGCTCTGGTGGAGCGCATCTTGCAGGCTCCGCGAGCCCCAGATGTGACCAGAGCCTCGGGAGGGATCGGGGCAGGTGCCCTCCTGGGTCATACCTCCTCCCCCTCGCGGGGTGTATTGGCGGGGACGGGGGGTGGTTGAGATGTCGGGGTGTGGACCCCGCGGAGCTGGTCAGACGCCGCGTCCCTGACTCTCACCCTGAGCTTGCCGGGCAGACTTTGAACGGCTCCGCCTTTGCGTCCCCGGAGCTCACTGTGGTCAGGAATCCGTCCGCTTGGGAAACTTGCTACCGCTGGTCTCTTTGGGGCCACCCTCACCCCACCCCACCCCACACGTCATCCTCGCTTCCCCTCCCTCCTTACTCCCCCAGGCCTGGGTGGGGCCCTATTGTTTGCGCCCAGCTTGCCCAACTGTGGGGGCCGAGCGCACATTTCTTTCCCCAGCGACGCGGGCCCCACCTGCTGAGCAGGTGAGCTCCCGGAGGACCCCGGCCCTGCCCTCCAGCTCCGTACCGTGCCTGCGGCGCCTCCCTCCGCCCCAGTGGGTTGCCGGCCTCGGGTTCCTTCCGCGGAGGTGGGGCTGGGGGTGACTGGGGCAACTGGTGCCCGGTCTGAGGATTCAGGGTCACTCGTCCAGTGTTCAATAGCTGTGGCTTCCCGACTGTTGGTGTGGGAATAGCAATACGCTTTTGCTATAACCTCTTATTTTGGAAAAATTACCTCAAACAAACTTTGCAGGAGGAAATAGCCGAGGCAGCTTCCTCCGAGGGTCTTTCTGTTTCCTTACCCAGAGCTTCCTATAGGCTAAAAAGTTGGGAGGGTGGGGGTCCTTGGAAGAAAGCCCATTACCCTAGTTAGCCTCAGGCTGACCATGGTCCAGTGCCTGGGCTCTAGCCCAGTCCTCCCTGCCCCCACCTCCATCCTGTTTGTTGGGTCCCTGGGTCAAGAGGTAGAGTGACCAGGGCAGGAAGGGTCTCAGAGAAGGGAAATGGCTTCTTCCTTATTTTCCGACTTCCAGGACCACCACTTCCCCTGAGATGAAGTCTGGTTCTGCCTCCCAAGCTCTGCCCCTTTCCCTGGAATGGGGGTGGAGCAGGGCTGGGCCAAGCTGAGGCTGACTTGGGGGGGTGATTGTTTTTGTGTGTGTGTGTGTCCCCCACCCCACTACCTCATTCCCCACATGGTTTAGCTGGCTTGCAATGCAGGCAGGAGAGCGTCGCACACAGGGTCTCGCTGGCTCTTGGATTTCTGAACTAGGAAGGTGCATTCCTTCTGGAGGCTGGGCCAGAAGTCCTCTCCACCCACCCTTTTCCTGAGTGTTCCGTGGGGAAAGTGGAGCAGAAGGGAGGCTTCGCTGGAGGAAGGTTTCTCCCATTGCCAGGTGCCCCAGACAAGATATTCTTGAGCCCTCTTTTTAAAACCCCACAATGTGCTGTGAGCACCCCACTCCCCGGTGGTATTGGAAACTTCCAGGCTTGATGCATTAGTTTATATAAATCTGAAGTGTTATCTTTTCACAGAGATTTGGAACCCAGTCCCCTTGGGGGGGGGCGCGCAGAGTGGGAATGTCAGAGCTGACCTCCTCAGTCTTGGGGAGGAGGGAGAATGAAGGGGTCTGTGCTGCTTGCCCGCCTTCTCTCACCCGGGCAGTCTCTTCCTTTTCTTTTCTTTTTTCTTTTTTTTTTTGGTTTTTCGAGGTAGGGTTTCACTCTAGCCCAGGCTGACCTGGAATTCACTATGTAGTTTCAGGGTAGCCTTGAACTCATGGTGATCCTCCTACCTGTGCCTCCAGAGTGCTGGGATTGAAGGCGAGTGCCACCATGCCTGGCTGCTGTCGCTTTCTTGGTTGTAGATGGGAGACAGGGATGGGGGTCAAAGGCCCCCATAGAGTGACGCCCTGGATGGGGTTCAGACTCAGCCCTGGGGTGGGAAAGTGCTCTCGAGTGTACCTCTAGGGGGACCTAGGGGGGCGTGAAGTTTGGGCCAGACAACCCATCTTCTTTTTCTTTTCTAAAGAGAGGAGGGGAAGGTATTGTAAATTACATTGGCCAAGTGATTAGTTTAGCTAATCTGGTTTGTGGTTGTGATGAAAAGCTAGCTAATGCTGAGGAAGTATGGCTAGGAGGTACCTGGCCCAGACTAGCTTCTGACTGGACGAGGGGGGTGGGGTGGGGAGGGAAAGGAAGGTAGGATCCGATTAGTCATTTTCTTGCCAGATCAAGCCCAGGCTTGGGTGACAGAAGCCTCCCTCGCACCCCGGCTCCACCCCATTCCCTCAGAGCCTCTGTCTGGCCTGCCAGGGCTCAGCCTGGAGAATGCAGCCTGTGGGAACGGAAGGTTCACGCTGGGGCTGGCCGCCTGTTTCCCTTCCTGGGAGCCCATGGGCTGACGTTCATAAGGGGGAGACCTCTCCCCACTGGGAGACACCTTAGAAATAGAGGTGTCTCTGTTAGCTGATCCACAAAAGGATGGTTACCAGGAGGGGTGGTCGGGCGAAGCAGTTCTGAGGGTGGAGACCTGGACTTGGGCTGAGCTGCCTTGAGCCAGGCACCTTGCCTCCTTGAGATTCAGTGACCTCTTTGGCAAGTGGGAATCATAAGACTTACCTACCCAGCAGGGACTTGAGTGATGGTGACCTAAACCCAAGAGAAGACTTTATGGATATCAGATGCTTTCACTACTGTTCTCGCTTAATCATGGCTAAGCTTAGAGACAGATGCCATTAAGTTTCTCCCAAGGAAGTTCAATAACTTGGGGAAAATTGTGCAGCAAGACTCATGCAAAGATCCTGCTCGAATGCCTACTGCAGGTGTAGAAGGATTGTTTTGAGGTGCTGGGATCAGACCCAGGGCCTTGCACATGCTAAGCAACCATGCTGTACCACAGGGCCCCATTTTCAGCCCTGGATGTCTTTTCTATCTTTTAAAATATTTTATTTATTTATTTGAGAGAGAGAGAGAGAGAGAAAGGGGGAGAGAAGAGAGAGGGACAGAATGGGCGTGTCAGGGATCAGAGGCGTGCGCCACCTTGTCCACCTGGCTTATGTGAATACTGGGAAATCGAACTTGGGTCCTTTGCTTTGCAGGCAAGCGCCTTAACCACTAAGCCATCTCTCCAGCCCCTTTCTCTCTCTCTCTCTCTATTTATTTATTAGAGTCAGAGAGAGAGCGCGAGACAGAATGGGCGTGGGCGCGCCAGGGCCTCCAGTCACTGCAAATGAACTCCAGACACATGCGCCCCCTTGTGCATCTGGCTTTACATGGGTCCTGGGGAATTGAACCTGGGTCCTTTGGCTTTGCAGGCAAGTGCCTTAACCACTAAGCAATCTCTCCAGCCCCCCCTTTTTTTTTACAAGACAGAGTCTCATGTAGCCAAGACGACTTCAAACTTCCGGTTCTTTTGCCTCTACCTCCCAAGTGCAGGATTACAGGCACGCACCACTGTGCCTGGTTTATGCTGATGTGGGAATAGAACTCAGGGCTTCAGGCAAGGAAAGCAACTATTATGACAACTGAACTATGTTCCTAGACCTCTGGATGAAAGTTTCCTTTTCCTTTTCCTTTTTCTTTTCCTTTTCTTTCCCTCCTCTCCCCTCTTCTCCCTCCCTCCCTCCTTTCCTTCCTTTCTTCCCTCCTTCCTTCCTTTTTTATTATACCTTTGGAGAACCTTGGCTCCACTGGGGAGAAGGGAATTCAGAAGAACGCTGTAAGGCGTGTGTGGGTGGTTAGGGTTTATCAGGTGGGGGGTGACTCATGTCTAGCTGCCAGCATACTGAAAGTCTCCCCAAGTAAGCTCCCCAAGGCCCTGGGACCTGGGTGGGTGTTGGGGGAGGTCTGAGGGAAGGAGAGCAGAGGTCAAAGCTTTCCCTGGATGGGGAAGTGGGAGTTGCTTTCTTTGCAGGGGGCTGTGACTTTACCAAGATGAAGGAGGGTTGTTCCCTGGGGAGTGAAGAGACATGAGTCATATTTAGGCCTGGGTGCATGTCCCGCTGGGTCGTGCTAGTCAGTGTATCCAGACTGCACTTAGGGAACTGGCTGTCCTAATGTCTAATGACCTCAAGGCCTGGGTTGCGGTAGCTGCTGCTGGGAGGGGCTTTGCTGCGGATGGGGTGGGGGTCATGGGTGCATCGGTCATCCACATTCCTGGCCCTGAGGGAGGAGCTGGTGTCACGTGGTCCTTTCAGACTTGCCTGATTCTGGCCCCTCTGACCGCTGAGTACCTGATACCACAATGGGCCCAGCAGTGGGGTCTGGAACTGGGTTCTGCCTCCGTACGGTGGTAGAGTTGAGGATGGAGCTGCTCATCACCAAGCTGCCGTACCCTTGAGAGCAGGAGAGCAAGACCCTAGCATGAATATTAATCCTGGAGAAGAGAACTTTAAGTAAGCAGCCTTCACCTGAGTGAGAAGAAATGAAAGTCCGTCCGGCTATGTAAGGTGATGGGCCTGCAGCTTTCCAGCACCTTGAAGACACAGGAACAAGGGGACTGGTGCTCTTATAGAAGGAATGGAGGCTAGACAGGGGGGAGGACTTGCTATCCTCTGGATAGGAAATCTTGGCCTGAAGAGGGAGAGGAGGAGGCTTATCGTTGAGTCTCGTGTAGAGAGGGCTGTCCAGCCCAGGAGGGAGGGCTTCCTGTGGATGAGTCTGAGTCCTGCTGGGTCCTTGGGGAAACTGTGTCTTGTGACTTTTGCGGGGAGAAGACCTGCGTGGCATGGGCATCATCCAGGGTCAGGCTGGCCCAGAAACCCTCTGATGAGGAGAGGCAGGAAGACTGACCACTCAGGTCACGGGGGTTTGTGTTTCTGTAATGACACCCTGGGACGTGGTTGAATCTGGTGGAAGTCTGGGGACATGGACTGTTCCATTTTCCAGCAACTTCCTGGGCTGGGCCTGAAGAAATAGCGCTCTGACCTTCCATTGTGCTCGCCTCCTGGCATTTCAGCCTTTGGAGGCCTCAGGGCAGGAAACTAAGCTTTCTCCATCTTTCCTCCAGGCCCAGTCAGACCGATTCTTGTCTCTTAGTGGCAGGTAGAGGGGACAGGGTTGAGACTTAGGCTGAGCAGTCAACATTCTGCCTGGTTGGGAAGTCTCTACTTCTCTTAGTTGGAAAAAAAATAATGTCTGATTTTTTTGGGGGGGGATATTTTTGAGGTAGGGTCTCACTCTGGCTCAGGCTGACCTGGAATTAACTATGTAGTCTCAGGGTGGCCTCAAACTCATGGTGGTCCTCTTGCCTCTGTCTCCCGTGGTGGGATTTAAAGGTGTGCGCCATCACGGCTGGCTTCTGATCATATTTTTAAATGAGAAGTTTAGGGAAGTTTGCACACACAAAAAAAGTTGTCTCATATATATATGTTGCCGTAAGCTCAAGGCCACCCTGAGACTACATAGTGAATTCCAGGTGGTCAGTGTTACATATAACAACTTTTTTAAAATTTAAATTTTTAAAATTTATTTAGTTAAGAGAGGGAAGGAGACACAGAGAGAAAGAATGGGTGCACCAGGGCCTCCAGCCACTGCAAACGAACTCCAGATGTGTGTGCCACCTTGTGCATCTGGCTTACATGGGTCTTGAGGAATCAAACCTGGGTCCTTTGGCTTTGCAAGCAAGCGCCTTAACTGATAAGCCATCTCTCCAGCCCGTCTTTTATATTTTTATTTATGTATTTATGTGTATGTGTGTGTGTGTGAAAGAGAGAGAGACAGAGAGAGAATGGACACACCAGGGTCTCTTGCTGCCACAAACGAAATCCAGACATAGCTAGGCATGGTGGTATATGCCTTTAATCCCAGCACTCGGGAGGCTGAGGTAGGAGGATTGCTGTGAGTTCAAGGCCAGCCTGAGACCAATTCCAGGCTTTTTTTTTTTTGGTTTTTTTTTTTTTTTTTTTTTTTTTGGTTTTTCAAGGTAGGGTCTCACTCTAGCTCAAGCTGACCTGGAATTCACTATGTAGTCTCAGGGTGGCCTTGAACTCACTGTGATCCTCCTACTTCTGCCTCCCAAGAGCTGGGATTAAAGGTGTGCACCACCACGTCTGGTTTACCTTTTTTTTTTTTTTTTTTTTTTGAGGTAGGGTCTTACTCTAGCTCAGGCTGACCTGGAATTCACTATGTAGTCTCAGGCTGGCCTCAGACTCACGGTGATCCTCCTACCTCTGCCTTCTGAGTGCTGGTATTAAAGGTGTGCCCCACCATGCCTGGCTTCCCTCACATTTTTTTTTTCCTGGTTTTTTAAAGGTAGGGTCTTGCTGTATCCTAGGCTGACCTGGAGTTCACTATGTAGTCTCAGGATGGTTTTGAACTCATGGCGATCCTCCTACCTCTGCCTCTCAAGTGCTGGGATTAAAGGTGTGCGCCACCATGCCCGGCTTCCCTCACCCTTTTTTGAGATAGGGTCCCATGTAGCCCAGGCTGGCCTAGAACTTGTTATGTAGCTGAGGGAAATTTTGAACTTCTGATCCTCTTGGATGTACCTCCCAAGTGCTGGGATTATAGGCATGTACCACCATATCCCGTTTATGTGGTACTAGGGGTCAAGCCCAGAGCTTTTTTTTTTTTTTAAAAGAATATCTTTGCTGGACATGGTAGTGCACACTTGGGAGGCAGAGGTAGGAGGATCACTGTGAATTTGAGGCCAGCCTGAGACTACATAGTGAATTCTAGGTCAACCTGGGCTAGAGGGAATCCCTACCTCGAACAACTAAAAAAAAAAAAAAATTAATTTTACTTATTTATTTGAGAGAGAGAGAACAGTATAGGTATGCCAGGGCTTCCTGCTGCAGCCAATGCATGCTACATGCGACACTGTGCATCTGTCTTTATGTGGGTACTAGGGCTTGAACCCAGGCCATAGGTTTAGTAAGCGAGTGTCCTTAACCACTGAGCAGCCTCCTCAGTCCAAACCCTAGGCTTCTCACGTGCTAGGCAAATCCCCTACCATCTGAGCTACACCTCTAGCCTTCAAGAGTTGTCTCAACTTTGTGAGGTATCTACTATGATCATTCCTTCCCCTTCATTTCCCTTTGGGTCCTTCTGCTTCTTTAGGCTCCATCTGGACACTGCAGTCAGTTGGTAGGGTGCGGGGTTGAGATCCAGGGCCTCCTGCATGTCAGCGTGCTCCGCTATGGCAAGTTTGCTTCTTGCCAAGCCTGGCTTTCTGCACGCAGCCTGTGCTGTCCCGAGTCTAGGGCTTAGGGTCCCTTGTCCCTGTAGTACCATATGCTAAGGAGGGGACTTGGGCTGATACTGTAAGGCAGGCTGTAGCCTCATCCGCGCTAGGGCTGGCTGGGGCCGGTTCCTTCGGCTTATTTGTATATCAGCTCCTGTCGCTGAAGCGAGCCAGCGGTTTGCTGCTGTTCTTGATACCGCGGGTGTGTTTTTCCATTCCCAGGTGTCCCAGTTGGGGTTCATCTGCTGGTTTGGGATATTCCGCTGAAATAGGGGCCTTGCCAGAGATACAGCTGCAGCTGGAGCCCTCGGCAGGGGAGCCCAGAGGTTCCCAAGGTCATGCCACTTGGCCCGGCTGTTTCCCTCCGCTACAAATCCCCTTCATTTTCCCACCCTCCTCTGTTTGTTTTGGGAAGCAGCCCAGAGGAGAACAAATAGCATCTGGGTCCTTGGCCTAGGCCACCCCCACTCCCCAACCGGTGCCAGTTCTTAGAGACAGCCTGGGCTCTCCTCCAGGCTGGAAGTGAGAGGTTTCCTCAGGAAACTTCCTCGTCTTCTTCCATCCCCAGCCCTGGAGGCACGTGGCTCCCTCTCCAGTCTCCTCTCTCCTGGAGTGACCATTCTGCTGATGAAGGCCACAGTTGACTGCTCAGGAGCCTCTCTGTGATGGAAGAGGGGAGGGGGGTGGGTGAGGGATTTTCTCCTGGAGTCCCTAGCCTGAGGGGAGAAACCTTGTTGGAAGCAGCTATGTCCTTCTGTCTGTCTGTCTGTCTGTACCATGCCAGCATCTGTTCATGTCCTTGGAACTACTAATCACATCTCCTTGGGGGCCCAGCAGCCTAGGAAGGCTGGGGTTGGTGGTCCTGCCGAGCTTGCCTGGCCCCCCCATCCCAGCAGGTGCTGTTCTGTGGGGACTGCCCTGGCCTGACTGGCCTCTGCCCAACTAGGACTGGACGTTATAGTGTCTTCAGCTTCTGCAGAGACTCTAGCCGAGGTCTGCAAGATGGCTTCCCTACTACACTGCACCCAAGGGATCAGCCCAAAGGAAGAGACCTAGATCCCCAAAAGCAGACAGGCTGCCTGGCTCCTCGCTTCCTTCCACTGGTCTTCTGCTGTTTCTCCAGTGTGAGAATGCTTGCAGGGGACATTGCGGCCCACAGCTGGCATCACACACGGCTGTCTGAGGAAACGGGTTGTGTATTAGTTAGGAACGTGGCCGGATTTAAAAAGGCCTGCTGCCCCGTGGATGGAGCTCCTCTCCTGTGTTGCCCATGGCTTCCCAGCTGTCACGGTCCGAGCCCGTGGGACTGGGTATGCACGGGGCCTGCCTCTGGCCTGAGGAATCTCTGGGGGCGAGGAATGCTCTGCCCTACGCATCTGGTCACCACTTGTCTGGTTTCTGCGTCCAACTCCAGCGTGGCCTCTTGGGCAGCCCATTTTTCTGCCCTTATTTCCAGGTTATTTCCAGGTGTCTTGCTGAAACTGGGCGGCCCAGCCCAGCTGTGGCTGTTGTTGACTGTCCCCAGCAGGTGCTGGCCGGGCTGGAGGCTGCTGTCACTCCCGTGGGGTTATTTTTAAAAGTCAGGGCAGGACAGTCTTGGATAGAGGGAACCTGGTGCCAACTCTGGCTGGCTGTGCTGAGAGGGAATAGGAATGAAGGGCGGGGACCCTTCTTACTCAGTCTGGACCCAGTGGGGGAAGGGGTCCTTGGCATACCTTCTAAGGGCCTGTGTCTTCTCTCTTCCTGTCCTTGAGCTGTCCTGTCCCCGTCCCCCCCCCCCCCACTCCACCCTCTGGTCTCCGAGCTGGTTTCTTCCTCTCCTGCTGCCAACAATGGAGCGGAACGTGTTTCTAAACAAAGGCCCCCCATTCAACTCTGAAACCCGCCCTGTCTCGGTCTCTCTTCTGGTCTGGGCGTCTGGACAGGATGAGACACTGTCTCTCTGGGGCGTCCATCTTGGTTCTGTCCAGGAACATTGAGGAAGGTCTGTCTCTGGAGTCCAGGGTGGAGATCGCTGGGAGTAAGCTGGGTGTGGCCCGTCCACCCTGGGAATTGCCAAACCTGTACTTCTGTTTCTTGTAGGAGAATTTCCCAGGTTCTCCTGAGAAGTGGAGGGGGCTGGGGGGGGGGGCGGGGAGGGAAGAGGGACTGACGGACAGTCCTGCCCCACGGCTGACTTTTGGCCTTCCTGTTGCAGGAATGAGCTGTCCCGGTGAAAAGTTCGGGTGCGTGTCCCCTCTCTGAACTACTGTCCACCTCTGACCATGCTTGCTTTCAGCCCCTTCCTCGCTGTCAGGGAATCCTGGTCCCTTATTCCTAGTCGAATGGTGGATTAAGTGTCCTACAACGAGACAAGACCCAGCTTTGAGTAGAGCGCCACCATTTCCGTAGCGTGGAGCCTCGGTTTCCCCTGCTAGAAGTTGGGGGATAATAAAAGGCCTGCCAACAGGGATGAGATTCATCAGATATTAGAGCAACTGGCCTCCCCGCCCCTGACGTCCTCTGACCTGCACTTCGCCCTGGGCAGCTGTCCAGCCCTCAGCTTCCGTTGGCTCCAGGCCTCAGCAGCTGTGGACTTGGGGGGGGGGACCCACAAGCACACCCCTCTTCTGTAGCTATCTTTGGCCACCTTCTAACCTGAGGCTGGTCCCTTAGTTTAGGGTGAGTGCCCTCCTGTCTGGCTGGACCCCAGGGTAATGTCTCTATGGAAGGCAGTGCTTCTGGTCAGGCTAGGGTGTTTGTGTTGGCCATGGCTGGACACCTGACCCCTGCTACTCCAGTGAGTGGCATCTGGGGGAGTGGTGTCACTGGGCTTCTCCTTCTCGAGTGCTTGTGTGTGTGTTGATTGGGGGGAGGGTTCCAATTTTCTTCCTCTTCCCCAGGTGGTGGCTTCTCAGACCCACTCATTCCCACCAAGCTCCTCACTCATTCTCTTTTGGGTCCCATGCTTGGGGATGGTGGGGGGCAGGATGCGGGAAGTTGGGGGGAGCGTTGGGTAGGATCTTCCTGAATTGGCCTCTTCTTTTTTTTTTTTTTTTTTGGTTTTGGTTTTTTTTTTTTTTTAAATTTTTTTGTTTGTTTATTTATTTATTTGAGAGCGACAGAGAGAAGGAGGCAGAGAGAGAGAGAGAGAGAATGGGCGTGCCAGAGTTTCCAGCCTCTGTAAACGAACTCCAGATGCATGCGCGCCCCCTTGTGCATCTGGCTAGCATGGGTCCTGGGGAACCGAGCCTCGAACCAGGGTCCTTAGGCTTCATAGGCAAGCGCTTAACTGCTAAGCCATCTCTCCAGCCCTGGTTTTGGTTTTTCAAGGCAGGGTCTCACTCTGGTCCAGGCTGACCTGGAATTCACTATGTAGTCTCAGGGTGGCCTCAAACTCACAGCGATCCTCCTACCTCTGCCTCCCGAGTGCTGGGATTAAAGGCATGCGCCACCACACCCGGCTCTGAATTGGCTTCTTCTGAGCCCCTGATTTCCTTCCATTGGCCCTTGTTAACTGCTGGGGCTGGTGTGTGTGTGTGTGTGTGGGTGGGGGGGAAGCATGGGAAGGCAGAGGTGGCGGCGGGGGGGGGGGGGGGGATGCGGCTCTCCTGAAATAAGGACTGCTGGCAAGTGTCTGGGAACAGCTGTGCACATCTGGCGGCAAAGAGCCTGCCGTCTGGTGGCCTGGGCCTGCTTCTGTTTATCGGCTCCAAACGAAACTCTGAGTCACTCAAGGTGGCAGGAGGAGTGGAAGGAGGCAGCTGGGAGCTGGTTCCACGCCTGCCCCTGACCCAGGAGAGCTCATGGCAAGGGAGTGGCTCAGCGGCCCATGAAAGGCAGGGAGAACCTTCATCATGCTGCCTCCTCCTCCTCCTCTTTCTTCTTCTTCTCTTCCTATTGCCAGTGTCCCCCTCTGTAGCACAAGCTGGCTTTCAACTCGTGATCTTCCTGCCTCCGTCTTCCGGGTAGCTGGCATACCTTTCTCTGGTCATGGTCCTTGAAAAGGTGGCATCACTGGAAAAAAAAAAAGTCCCTGGTGTTTTTTTTTGTTCCTGAGGTAGCACCCGAAGGCACCAGCTGCCCCACCCTCACCCTTACTGGTCCTCCATCACAGCAGTATAACTGGTTTGAGAGGCTGGCTGCCACCTCGCTTCACGGGGGGGATCAGCCTGCTGTCTGTTCGCTCTGAGGCCACACCGGGAGCGCAGAGGGTGCAGGCTTCAGTGTCGCGCTTGCCCACGCCTCATCCCTTCTCCGTCACCTCTAGCCACAATTTTTTTTTTCCAATTTTATTTATTTATTTGAGAGAGAAAGAGGCAGACACAGAGTGAGAGAGAGAGAGTGGGCGCGCCAGGGCCTCCAGCCACTGCAGACGAACTCCAGATGCATGCGCCACCTTGTGCATCTGGCTTACGTGGGTCCTGGGGAATCGAACCAAGGTCCTTTGGCTTTGCAGGACAGCGCCTTAACCGCTAAGCCATCTCTCCAGCCCTCTAACCACAGTGTTTACATCATGTACACAACAGCATGTGTTTTGAAACCCGTGTGTGAGGAGCCCAGCATCTGAAGGGAGTCTGGTGGTACTCGTGAGGGGTCTGGTATTTAACAGGCCCTCTCTGTTTGATTGCATAACTCTGTGGGCGGAGCGGGGGTGGTCAGTGTCCCGGACAGTGAAGTGAACTGACCAAGTGGGAAGTGCAGATCCCTGCTCAGATGCTCATGCTTAGAGACAGGTGTGATTCCTGAACTGCATGCTTCTAGCCTGGGTTCCCAGGGTTCAGAATGGAGCAAGAACCTGGGTTGGAGAGTGGGTGTCAGGAGGGCTTGGGGGTAACAGTGTGAAGCAGTACTGAAACATCACCCTGGCCTCCAACACTGAGCACACCTTCTAAGTGCCAAGACCATGCTGGGCTCTTCTCAAGCATGGTCTTCAACAGCAACCCACTGAGGGGGGGAGGAGGAGGCAGGTGGAACCTGATTTTTATTTATTTACTAGAGACACAGAGAGGGAGGGAGGGAGAGAGAGAGAGAGAATGGGTGCGCCAGGGTCTCCAGTCACTGTAAATGAACTCCAGACGCATACTCCACCTTGTGCATCTGGCTTACGTGGGACCTGGGGAAACAAACCTGGGCCTTTGGGCTTCTCAGGCATGCGCCTTAACCGCTAAGCCATCTCTCCAGCCCTGGAGCCTGATTTTACAGACACCGAGCCAGGTGAATTAATCCAGGAGTAAGAAGCTGAGATTTCAGAGTGGGAGAGAGGAGGGCCTGATTCCACCTGACCTTCTGGAAAGTGAGATTCAGAATCTGAGGAGCCCAGGGTGCCACAGAGAAACCTGTCTGGCAGCTTCCGTGCCCCACCCAGTTTCCGTCCAATGACTGGGTGCCCCGGCCTCCCTGCCTCGCCTCTCCTCCTCCTCCTCCTCGTCCTTTCCCAGGGAGCCCTACTGGGGTGAGAGTAGGTCTGTAGGCCCCAGAAGCTGCTAGAGGCCCTGAGTTCTTTCTGCCACCGGAAGTGTTATGTTGGGGAGACCAGGTGGCTAGACGAGGGCGGGGTTGGCATCTGGACCTTTGTTACCACAGCTCCCTGCAGCTTTCCTGAGCCCAGCGCCCTTCCCGCTCATCCTGGCACCTTGCTGTCCGCAGCCCCCTGAGGGCCTTGGTTGGGGTGAAGAGAGAGGAGCAGGCTCCAGGGCTAGACAGTGGGGTTGTGTTGGAGTCCGGGGTTGGGCCGCCCCCCCAGCCCCCCCCCAGCCAGCTGACGCACTGTTCGTCCTCCGTGCCCTCCGCAGCAGCCACCATGGAGGTGATGAACCTGATGGAACAGCCCATCAAGGTGACTGAGTGGCAGCAGACGTACACCTACGACTCGGGCATCCACTCGGGTGCCAACACCTGCGTGCCCTCGGTCAGCAGCAAGGGCATCATGGAGGAGGACGAAGCCTGTGGGCGGCAGTACACGCTCAAGAAGACCACCACCTACACTCAGGGCGTGCCTCAGAGCCAAGGTGAGGACCCCAGGGGGCTCCGCTGCGGGGGGGGGGGGAGGGTAGAGTAAAGGGAGCCGCTGGTTTCAGGGTAAGAGGCACAGTTACTGTTTTTTTTTTTTTTTTTTTTTTTGGTTTTTCGAGGTAGGGTCTCACTGTAGCCCAGGCTGACCTGGAATTCACTATGGAGTCTCGGGGTGGCCTTGAACTCACGGCAATCCTCCTACCTCTGCCTCCCGAGTGCTGGGATTAAAGGCATGCGTCACCACGCCCGGCGTGTGTTTTTATTTATTTATTTATTAGAGAGAGAGAGACACACACACAGAGAAAGTGAGAATGGGCACGCCAGGGCCTCCAGCCACTGCAAACGAACTCCAGACACATGCGCCACCATGTGCATCTGGCTTACGTGGGACCTGGAGAATTGAACCTGGGTCCTTAGGCTTTGCAGGCAAATGCCTTAACTGCTAAGCCATCTCTCCAGCCCCGCAGTTACTGTTTTACAGAGACCTGGGAAGACTGGGGAGGGAGGCGTAGCTACATCAGGGTGCCCTGGTATGTTATCTGTTATGGACACAGACTGTACTCCCATGAACCCTTAGTGTGGAGGGAGGCTAGACCCTGCCCCAGTGTTCTCCTTCTCAAAGGAAAAAGTCCCAATGTTTGCCTTCTGGGAAGCTTCACTCTGCCCTGGGGACTATGGGAAGTGTTTTTTTTGGGGGGGGGGACCAGGAGCCTCCAGTCTGCTGGGCGAGGCGCAGCGCTCAAGTCTAGACTGTGCTGGGCATGTGATGTGCAGATGGGTGCCGGGGTGTGCAGTGGCTGAGCGAGTTCTGGCCTTAGTCTTATGAAGAAAAGCCCCATCAGTCCAAGGGTCCCTTCCCCTCCAGGGCAGAGGTGCCTCTGGGCCCTACCCCTATATCCATATCCACAGATGCCTCCAGGACTTGAAACATTCCAGAGGGATGAGCTGTGAGGCCTGGACACATCCAGGGTGCACTGTGGCTGAGTGTACCTCTATGGTCCTAGCTCTGTGGTGGGAGTCTCTCTTTCCTGGCCTCAGGCAGAGACTTCTCTGTCTGGTGAGGCCAGGTACCCTGCTGGGAGCTAAAAGGATACCATCCAAATGGAAAAGCACTGTAGATATCTCCTCCTCCTCCTTCACTAATTAGAGGGTAACCCTCCTGCAAGTCTCTCCTGGGGCTTTGGAGCTGGAGCCGACAGAGGCAGGCTGTCTGGGCCTTTATCATGGGATTTCTCAACCTACACCAGGGAAGAGCCTGGAGTCTGCACAGAGGGGCGGAACTGCTTCCCCTCCTCTCCGTAAGCCCCAGTCCTGACGCCCCAGCAGCCTTGTGGTCCTCCGGGCTTCACTTCAGCTGCGTGTTGCGTGTGCACAGGAGAGTTGCTGACTGGGAGGGGGTGGCTGTCAGTAGTGTGATGAGGTTTAGGTTATATAATCCCATGACCACCCTAAGGGTTAGAGGAGGAGAGATGAGGGCTTCTGGCTCCTGAGTCCAGATGCCTTCTGACATCTGTGGAGAAAGTTCTTACCTGCAAAATGGAGATAGTGATATACTTTCCTTGTAGGCTTGTTTCAAGAATAAATGAGAAAATAGAAGTTAATTCACTATCAGGCACATACGTACTCAAAAAAATTACCTTTTTTGTCATGAAAATCATTAATATTAATTTATTTTTTATTAGTTTTGTACTCAGTGAATACAGTCAAGTTGGTACCATTGTTAGCCTCCTCCCTGACTGCCCCCATCCACAGGGATTTTTTTTTTTTTGAGGTAGGGTCTTGCTCTATCCCAGGGGCTGACCTGGAATTCACTATGTAGTCTCAGGGTGGCCTCGAACTCACAGCGATCCTCCTATGTCTGCCTCCCAAGTGCTGGGATTAAAGGTGTGCACCACCACGCCCAGCTAATATTAGCTGTTTAAAAAATTATTTATTTATTTATTTGAGGGAGAAAGAGCCACATAGAAAGAGGGAGGGAGAGAGAGAGGGAGGGAGAATGGGTGTACCAGGGCCTCCAGCCCCTACAAACAAACTCCAGATGCATGTGTCACCTTACCTTGTGCACCTGGCTTACATGGGTCCTGGGGAATTGTAGTCAGATGTGTTATTCATTGCCATTGGCCTGCCCATTTGGGTCCTGGGGAGTCAAACCTGGGTCCTTTGGCTTTGCAGGCAAGCTCCTTAAATGCTAAGCCATCTCTCTAGCCCTAAATTTTAATTTTTTTTATTTTTTATTTTTTAGTTTTTCAAGATAGGGTCTCACTCTAGCCCAGGCTGACCTGGAATTCACTATGGAGTCTCAGGGTGGCCTCGAACTCATGGCAATCCTCCTACCTCTGCCTCCCGAGTGCTGGGATTAAAGGCGTGTGCCACCATACCCGGCACTAGCCCTAAATTTTAAAAAAATATTTATTTGTTTATTTATTTATTTATTTATTTGCAAGGAGATTGAAAGTGACAGAGAGAAATTGAGAGAAAATGGGAATCCAGGGCCTTGAGCCACTGCAAATGAACTTCAGACGCATGCGCCACTTTGTGCATCTGGCTTTATGTGGGTACTGGGGAATCAAACCCAGGTGGTTAGGCTTTGTAGGCAAAGTGCCTTAACCACCAAGCCATCTCTCCAGCTTTATTTATTTATTTATTTGCAAGCAGAGAGAGAGAGAAAAAGAGGGAATGGGCACACCAGAGCCTATGGACACCGCAAACGAACTCCAGTCACATGCACCACTTTGTGCATCTGGTTTTATGTGGGTACTGGGGCATAGAACTCAGGTTGTTAGACTTCTCAGGCAAACACCTTAACCACTAAGCCATCTCTCCAGACCCCCATTTTTTGTGAAAGAGGGTCTCACTGCGTATCAGAGGATGTTCTTAGACCCCCGATCCTCCTGTGCCCACCTCCCAAGTGCTAGGGGTAAATATATTTAATACTTTACTTTTATTTATTTGATAGGAAGAAAGAGGAAGAGAGAGAGAGAAAAAAATGGGTGTGCCACAGCCTCCAGCCACTGCAAATGAACTGCAGATGCATGTGCTCCCTTGTGCATCTGGCTAACGTGGGTCCTGGGGAATCAAACCTTCGTCCTTTGGCTTTGCAAGCAATCACCTTAACTGCTAAGCCATCCCTCTGCCCCCTTTTTTTTTTTTTAAAGTTAAGGTCTGGCTCTAGCCTAGGCTGACCTGGAATTCACTATGTAGTCTCAGGGTGGTCTTGAACTCATAGCGATCCTCCTACCTCTGCCATCCAAATGCTGGGATTAAAGGCGTGCACCACCACACCCAACTCTCTCTATGTATTTTTTGCTGACATTCTCATAATGATAGTTGTCAGGCAAGAATCTTTTCTTTTCAGAGCAAGTCATAACTATGATCTCATTGAGTTGTCACGTTTCCTGTGCTGGATAGACTAGGTGGATCCCACGCTATAAACAGATGTAGGCACTGGTGATCCTCCAGGATCCTGGTTGGAGACAGAACTGTGAGAGATGCCCTGGGCTTAGGTCAGGGCCCAAAGCCAGCGAAGAGCCCTGTTTGTATGGCTTTTGTTATTCCTTGGGTCCGTCCTCCTCCCCTCCTTCTGTAGCTCAGTCCCTATGTCATCGGCCTCTAGGTGACCTGGAGTACCAGATGTCCACAACAGCCAGAGCCAAGCGGGTCCGGGAGGCCATGTGCCCAGGTGTGACAGGCGAGGACAGCTCACTGCTGCTGGCCACCCAGGTGGACGGACAGACCACCAACCTGCAGCGACTGGCTGAGCCATCCCAGCTACTCAAATCCGCCATCGTGCATCTCATCAACTACCAGGACGATGCCGAGCTGGCCACCCGGGCTCTGCCCGAGCTCACCAAGCTGCTCAATGATGAGGACCCGGTCCGTGAGGGGCCCAGGGGTGGGGCGGGCTGAAGTCAAGTGTCCCCAAGGGAAGGCGGTCGTGAACATCACGAGCCTCACTTGGGTCACCTGAGCTGTGTCGTAGCACATGGAAACTGAGCCTGCGCCATCCGCTCATGGCCCCTCCAGGTGGTGGTGACCAAGGCGGCGATGATTGTGAACCAGCTGTCCAAGAAGGAGGCGTCGCGGAAGGCCTTGATGGGCTCGCCCCAGCTGGTGGCCGCTGTGGTGCGCACCATGCAGAACACCAGCGACCTGGACACGGCCCGCTGCACCACCAGCATCCTGCACAACCTCTCGCACCACCGAGAGGGGCTGCTTGCCATCTTCAAGTCCGGTGGCATCCCGGCCTTGGTCCGCATGCTCAGGTGCTCCTCTCTCTCCCGCCTCCCGTCCTCACCCATCCCCACGGCTCGCTGCTCCCGGCATATGCAGGAGGCAGGGGTGTAAAGAGCCAGTTGGTTGTCAGGATACAAGGTAGCCTGAGGAGATGGCTCAGTGGTTAAAATTGCTTGCGGTCCAAGCCTGGCCAAGCAGCCAGAGTTCAGCTCCCCAGACTCCACGTGAAGCTCACTGTTGAGGACAGACACCCCAAGCCCAGGATGTCTGACCTCCACACATGCACTGTGCCATGCTTTTGCCCACACACATATGCACACACACACACACACACACACTACACACGCATACCCCCCTCCTGAGAAAAAAAAGAGTGTCTGAGATTGACCACAGGTAACGTTGCACTAACGAGCAGGGGGTTGACAAACGAGTGGAGAGTAGGTGAGGGGAGGGGGAACAGCTTTGTGAGGCCCCTTGAGCTTTTCTTCTCTCCTGGCTTTGTACTAATGTTGGACGGGTGGTCCCCGTGCGTGTCAAGGCTGAATGCCTCTCACACGTGATCTTCCACGTGGTTCTCTAAGGAGAGCTGTCCAGTGGACCTAGTAGGTAGGTAGCACCAGGCAGGAGCTCAGGATCAGGTGTAGGAGAGATGTACCTTGTGCTCTGTGTATAAGAGTGGGGTTGTGAGGCTGGGGAGATGGCTCAGCGGTTAATGGTGCTTACTTGTGCCTGGCATGGTGGCGCACACCTTTAATCCCAGCACTCGGGAGGTAGAGGTAGGAGGATCATTGTGAGTTCAAGGCTACCCTGAGACTACATCGTGAATTCCAGGTCAGCCTGGGCTAGAGTGAGACCCTACCTTGAAAAACAAAAAAACAACAAAAAAGGTGCTTACTTGCAAAGCCTACAGGCCCAGGGTTTCGATTCTTCAGTACCCATATAAAGCCAGATGCACAGAGTGGTGCATGCGTCTGGAATTCATTGGCAGTGGCAAGAGGTGCTGGCACGCTCATATTTCTGTCTTTTTTTTCTTTTTAAAAAATATTTTATTTATTTGAGAGAGAGAGAATGGGTGTACCAGGGCCCCTGGCTGCTGCAAGCTCTGGATGTATGCAGCACCTAGTATAATCTGGCTTACATGGGTCCTGGGGAATTGAACCTGGGTCCTTAGGCTTCGAAGGCAAGTACTTAACTGCTAAGCCATCTCTCCAGCTCTACTCTCTTTTTCAAATAAATAAATTTTTTTTTTTAAAAAAAAGAGTGGGAGCTGAGCGTACTAGTGCGTGCTTTAACCCCAGCACTTAGGAGGCAGAGGTAGGTGGATTACTGAGTTCGAAGTACATAGTGAATTCCAGGTAGCCTGGAGTAGAGTGAGACCCTATGTCAAAAAACTAAACTAAAATAAAATAAATGAAAGAGTGAGGTTTCCAGGTCAACCTGGGCTTGAGCAAGACCTCACCTCATTAAAAAAAAAAAAAAAAAAAAAAATCTGAAAAGGAGTAGGGTTGGGTTAAAGGACTTTGAGAGTTTAGCAAAGGGGTATTCACACGGGGGTGTGGATCTGGGGTGGGCTTCCCGGGGTCTCCGGCCTGCCTTCACATCAGGTCCTCGCAGGTGACTCATGCCAGCCTCACCCATCCCACAGCTCCCCGGTAGAGTCCGTCCTGTTCTATGCCATCACCACTCTGCACAACCTGCTGCTGTACCAGGAGGGCGCCAAGATGGCGGTGCGCCTGGCAGACGGCTTGCAGAAGATGGTACCCCTGCTCAACAAGAACAACCCCAAGTTCCTGGCCATCACCACCGACTGCCTGCAGCTCCTGGCCTACGGCAACCAGGAGAGCAAGGTGGGTCCCTCCGCCAAAGCCCGCAGCCCGCCACCGTCCTGACGCCTCGGGCCGCTGCCCTCAAAGACGTGTCTTCTCTTCACGTGTGTGTGTGTAGAGAAATATGTCTCACCCTGTTTCTTCAGAAATGCTTCAGAGATATTATTTTGAGGATAAGAGAAAAAGGACCATGAAGGCTGGGGATGTAGCTCAGTGGCAGATGGCTCGTCTAGCGTGCAAGACTCCTTGGGTTTGATCCTCAGCTCAGCTTAAACATGTTGAGGTGCTGAACACATGTAATCCCAGCTTTCGGGGGGCGGGGTCAGGAGGATCCAAAACTTAAGGTCAGCTACATAGTTCCATTCCTGGCTGGCTTGTGCTACACGATACCGTGTCTCAAAAGCAAACAAGAGGGCTGGAGAGGTGGCTCAGCAGTTAAGGCACTTGCCTGTGAAGCCTAATGACCCAGGTTCAATTCCCCAGGACCCACGTACAGGCAGATGCACAAGGGGGCACATGCGTCGGGAGTTTGTTTGTAGTGGCTAGATGCCCTGGAGCCACCCATATTCTTTCCCCCCTAGCAAATAAATAAATACTTTTATTTATTTATTTATTTGACAGAGAGAGAGAGAGAATGGGCCCACAAGGGCCTCCAGCCACTGCAGACAAACTTCAGATGCGTGCACCCCCTTGTGCATCTGGCTAACGTGGGTCCTGGAGAATCAAACCTGGGTCCTTTGACTTTACAGGCAAACGCCTTAACTGCTAAGCCATCCCTCCAGCCTGCAAACAAACAAATAAACAAGCAAACAGTTGTCTATCATTTTGGGCTGGAGAGATGGCTTAGCTTAGCACTTACCTGTGAAACCTAAGGACCCAGGTTCAATGTCCAAGTACCCACGTAAGCCAGATACATAAGGTGGTGCATGTGTCTGGAGTTCATTTGCAATGGCTGGAGGCCCTTGTGTGGCCATTCTCTCTATCTGCCTCTTTCTTTCTCTCCCTGTTTCTCAAATAAATATTAAAAAAAAAAAAAAGGCAATAAAAGCCGGGCATGGTGGTGCATACCTTTAATCCCAGCACTCTGGAGGCAGAGATTAGAGGATTGCCCTAAGTTCAAAGCCACCCTGAGACTACATAGTTAATTCCAGGTCAGCCTGGACCAGAGTGAGACCCTACCTCAAAAAACCAAAAAACAAAAACACCCTCTTTTAATGGTAGAGAGCAATCCAGACTTATTTCTTAGGAAAGCATACTACCAGTTTCTCCCTTAATTTTTAAATTTTATCTTATTGGGTTTTGTTTGTTTGTTTTTTATGTTTTTTAGTTTTTTCAACGTAGGGTTTTGCTGTAGCCCAGGCTGATCTGGAATTCACTAGATATACATGATTTCTAGGGAGTTGAACCCGGTCCTTAGGCTTCGCAGGCAAGCGCCTTAACCACTAAACCATCTCTGCAGCCCTGGGCACAGCTTTTCTTAGAGTGAAAACAAATTTTATCCGTGGGGTTAAAATGAGTCTCTCTCTGAACCTGGAGCTGTTATTTTCATGAGCCCCAGTAATTCCCTGGTCTCTGCTCCCCATAGGACCAGGATTGCAGGCATGTGTGGCCATGCCCAGCTATTTATGTGGGTGCTGGGAGCTAGAACTCAGGTAGTCTCAGGCCCTCATGCTTGTGTGAGAAGTGCTATTAGCCTAATCTTCCTAGTCACTTCTTTTGTTGGTTGCTTTTTTTTTTTAAGTATTCTTTCTTTCTTTCTTTCTTTTTTTTTTTTTTTGAGGTAGTGCTCTCACTCTGGCCCAGGCTGACCTGGAATTCACTATGTATTCTCAGGGTGGCCTCGAACTCACGGCGATCCTCCTACCTCTGCCTCCCGAGTGCTGGATTAAAGGCGTGCGCCACCACGCCCGGCTGGAGAGGTTTTAATACTTAAACTTTTGCCCAGCTGCTCAGATCGCTTTCTGAAAGGACTCTCCTCATTTCCAGTGCCGTCCGTGGCAACGGCTGCGAGTACACGTTTGCCACATCCGCGCTGGCATCTCAGAGTTTTGGCTTTTACGATAGTATTGAGAGCCATTCAGGCTTTAGTGGAAGCTTGGTAATGACAACTCCGTCCCATGTCCCCTCTTCCTTGCTTTGAAGTTCTTTGTCTCACACTCCTCCTCCTTCCCTGGCAGCTGATCATCCTGGCCAATGGAGGGCCCCAGGCGCTGGTGCAGATCATGCGGAACTACAGCTATGAGAAGCTGCTCTGGACCACGAGCCGCGTGCTCAAGGTGCTCTCCGTGTGTCCCAGCAACAAGCCTGCCATCGTGGAGGCCGGTGAGTGAGCTAGCCTTGACCGTGGCCAGTTGGGCTGCGAGGGTCAGGGCGAAGGTTCTACCCATCAGCCTGCCACAGTCGACCTGACTGTCCCGTGGCTGACGAGACCCCTGTCCCCCTCCACTCCCCCAGGTGGGATGCAGGCTCTGGGCAAACACCTGACGAGCAACAGCCCCCGCCTGGTGCAGAACTGCCTGTGGACTCTGCGCAACCTGTCGGACGTGGCCACCAAGCAGGTGAGGGTGGGGTCCTGGCCTGAGCCAACCTCTTCAGCCACACTGTTGGCCTCTTATCGGGGCGTGTGACCTTTGGGGTCTCCAGGTCTTCATCCTCCTTGTGGCTGAGGCTAGAAAGGTGCCAACAAGCCCCCATCCCTTTAGCCAGAGGCTCCCACCCTGCCAGGAGCTCAGGAAGGGAAGAGGAAAAGGGCTGACATCTTGAAGCTGCGATTCGGGAAGTGGTCACGGAATGATGTGGGCCTGGACCCTGGGGCGAGCGCAGTCACGTGCTAGTGGTGAGAAACCCAAGTAAAGGAAGTGCAGCTTCCGAGCAAGTTCCCATGCGCCCCCTGCAAGCAGAGCGCTGTCCCTGTGCCTGCTTGTCACTGCCAAGCAAGTACCCTCACCAGAGGGGCTGGTGCCCGGCACGGCTCCTGACTGAGCTCACCTAACTCTTCAGCCGCCTGTGGCTGTAGACCACGATGCGGCTCAGGGAGCTCAGGAAGCTCAGGAACGGCCGTGGCAAGTAAATGGCAGAGCTGGGATTTGAACCCAGGGCTGTGCTTCCAAAGCTTGGAGTGTCTTTATTTTTCCCCTGTCACAAGGCCCACAGGACTCCCCTCGTGAAAAGTGAGGCTTCTTGAGTTAGGGGGTTTTTCTGGCAGGGGAGGGAAGGCACAGCAAAGGTGAGAAGCATGGGGCAGTTGGTTAGCTGACTATTGAAGCAGGTTACCGCCCACCGACTGAGAGAGACAGAGAGAGAGAGAGAGAGAGAGAGAGAATGGGCACACCAGGGCCTCCAGCCACTGCAAACGAACTCCAGATGTGTGTGCCGCCTTTGCATCTGGCTTACATGGGTCCTGGAGAGCTGAACCAGGATCCTTTAGATTTGCAGGCAAACACCTTAACTGCTGGATCTCTCCAGCCTTTTTTTCTTTTTTGAGGTAGGATCTCGCTCTAGCCCAGGCTGACCTGGAGTTCACTACGTAGTCTCAGGGTGGCCTCAAACTCACGGGGATCCTCCTACCTCTGCCTCCCAAGGGCTGGGATTAAAGGCATGTGCCACCATGCCCAGTTTAGTAGACATAATGTTTATCTGAGCTGGGCTCTGCCTAATTCCGAGCGCCCTGGGGTGAGACGCATGGGGTAGTGGAATGAGCATGGGGCATAGAGGCAGGCCTGAGATTGGACCCAGTCTGCAGCTGTGGGTCTGTGGGCAGATCCCCACCCTTTCTGGGCCTCAGGGTCTTCACTGCCCCAGGGGCTAGAAATACCTGCCTGCAGGGAGTGGACAGGTGGGCGGTGAAGGTTCTAAAGCACCCATAGGCAGAGTAGGCTGAATCTGAACCCTTCAGGCTGTCCATTCCCCTTGGACCTACTAGGGAGGACATCCGGAGCTGGCGTGTCCCTTACTCTCTGTACCCTCCCTGTCCCTCAGGAGGGCCTGGAGAGCGTGCTGAAGATCCTGGTCAATCAGCTGAGTGTGGATGATGTCAACGTCCTCACCTGTGCCACGGGCACCCTCTCCAACCTGACCTGCAACAACAGCAAGAACAAGACCCTGGTGACCCAGAACAGCGGCGTGGAGGCGCTCATCCACGCCATCCTGCGTGCTGGCGACAAGGACGACATCACGGAGCCTGCCGTCTGCGCCCTACGCCACCTCACCAGCCGCCACCCAGAGGCTGAGATGGCCCAAAACTCTGTGCGCCTGAACTATGGCATCCCGGCCATTGTCAAGTTGCTCAACCAGCCCAACCAGTGGCCACTGGTCAAGGTACTCCTGTTGCAGTCACCATCTCCTTTTTTTTTTTTTTTTTTTTTTTCGAGGTAGGGTCTCACTCTAGCCCTGGCTGACCTTGAATTCACTATGTAGTCTCAGGGTGGCCTCGAACTCACGGCGATCCTCCCACCTGTGCCTCCTAAGTGCTGGGATTAAAGGCGTGCGCCCCCATGCCTCCCGGCTGCAGTTGCCTTCTTATCGCTGGGACAAAATACCCAACCGAAATCAAGTCACGGAGGCAAAGGGTATATCTCGGCTTATAGTGTCATGGGGAGGTTCTCATCGTGGAGGGGAAGCATGGCAGCGTAGAAGCTGGGCATCATATCTTGTCACAGCAGCAGCAGAAGAGTGAGTTGGACTCTGGCTGGGGGGGAGGGGCACCCCAAGTGGCACTCTCCTCAGTACGGCTCCACCTCTCAAATTGCCACCAGCTGGGGATCGAATATGAGGCTCAGTCACGAACACAGGAGGCTGTGGAGGACTCTGTACAGGCCACCACAACTCTATCTGCCAGCTGCCACCCCGCTGTGTGGGAACAAGAAGAGGGGAGCTCCCTACACAGGGTTGCCACCGTAGGGGTGCAGGCAAAGCTGCTGTCATGAAGAGACTCCTCCCCCCAAAAAAAAACCACAGCGGTTCAGGAAGCACAGAAAATGGTTGGTCTCCCATGGAGCGGTTTTGACCTCTGCACTACTTCTGCTCCCGAGTGCCAGATTTTCTGTAGCTTGTTCATCTGTGCTTTAAAGATAAGGTCTTGTTGTGTAATGGGGGCTGGACTTGAACTTTCAGTAACTTCTGCCTCAGGCTCCTGAGTCCTGGGATCACAGGAGTATAGGGCCTTGGCTAGCTAGATCCAAAATGACAAGGCTTGGAGGCCCACGCCTTTAATCCCAGCACTTGGGAGGCAGAGGTAGGAGGATCTCCATGAGTTCGAGGCCACCCTGAGACTACATAGTGAATTCCAGGTCAGCCTGGGCTAGAGTGAGATCCTACGTCAAATCAACAACAACAGAAAAAAAAAAAGATAAGGGGAGAGAGGATGCTGGGAACACTCAGTCCCTGCCATAGGAAGTCAGGAATGGAGGAGGGGGGCTTCCCAGGGGCTGCCTGGTAGAGAGCTGTAAGATACATATTATGTTCTTGATGGAGCAGAGGACGGGAGGGACAGACGAGGGACAGAATAATTGCCTGGGGAAGACCAATGGCACAGTGGATAGCTCATCTGACCACAGATCAGAATTATTGCATGGGGAAGGGTGTGTGTATGTTGTCTGTCTGTCTGGTTGTAAAACAAGGATAAGAGCCCAAGGCAAAGTGACATCTGGTCACAGAGAGCGAGGCGGCTACCATAAGCTAGGGTCTCGGGAAAGAGCGCAGGAGTCAGCTGGCAGCGGCTTTCACCTTCTAAGTTTTAGGTGCCTTAAGAATGGCTCTAAGTGATTATATGTATTGAATTTAACAGTCTAGCAGCTGGGCTGGAGAGATGGCTTAGCAGTTAAGGCGTTTGCCTGCAAAGCCAAAGGATCCCAGTTCGATTCTCCTGGACCCACATTAGCCAGATGCACAAGGGGGCGCACGCATGTGGAGTTCGTTTGCAGTGGTTGGAGGCCCTGGCGTACCCATTCTCCCTCTCTCTCAAACAAATAAATAAAATGTATTTTTTAAAAAATTTAGAAAAAAAAAATCTAGCAGCTCAGGACTCAAGAGGCTGAAGCAGGAGGATTGTAAGTTAAGGCCAGCTTGGGTTATAAAACAAGACCCTGTCTCACAAAACAAAGTAGCCCCTATCTCAAAATAAATAAATAAATAAATAAATAAATAAATATAGAGAAAAAGAACTGTCAGGGAGCCGGGAGATGACCATGGGTAAGAACCCTTGCTGCACAAACTTGCGGACCCGAGTTCAGTCCCTAGAACGCATGTAGAAAGCCCAGTCCTAGGGGAGCAGAGGCAGGAGGATCCCTGAGGCTCCCTGGTCAAGCCGGTGTAACTGAAAAACAAGGAGCTGCAGGCTCAGTGAGAAAGTGTCTCAGGGAAATCAGGTGGAAGAGCAATAGAGGAGGTCACCAGACATCTTCCTCTGGCCTCCACACACATGTACACAGGGTGCACACACACACACACACACACACACACACCCCGAAGAATGTCAGCATGTGATCCCTTCTTGCTGCGTGATCCCTGCTGCAAGCCTGTCGCAGGGGTGGCGTTTGCATCCTGACCCAGCTGCTAAGTAACGAGTCATCTGAGCACGTCATCTGCCCTGTGCTCCCGTCCTCGGCCCTCATATGACTCCCGTCTCTGCCCTCCCGACTCCCTGTTTTGAACATCAGATGAGATGACAGATTGCACTACTGAGGCGCTCTGGGTGGCCAGAATGGCTCTTGTGAGGGGACCTCGTCTTGGAGCTGCCCCCTGAGGTTAATTACAATATGAGTATCACCCAACAGAAGGCTTCGGGGTTTGCCCTAGGGAACACTTCCTGCCAACCAGACTTGGAGCTGGCAAAACCATGGTGTCTTATCTGTGGGTGGGTTCACAGAGACAGGGAGGGTGTGGGGGCTTGTGGAATGTTCTGGAACGGGATGTCATTTCAGTGGAGCTGTGACATGAGGGGCTGGAGAGATGCCTTAGCAGTTAAAGTGCTTGCCTGTGAAGCCTAAGGATCCAGGTTCGATTCTCCAGGTCCCACGTAAGCCAGATGCATATGGTGGCGCATGCATCTGGAGTTTGTTTGTAGTGGCTAGAGGCCCTGGTGTGCCCATTCTCTCTCTCTCATAAATAAATAAATAAATAAATAAATAAATAAATAAATAAAAATCTTTTAAAAAAAAAAAAAGAGTTAGACATGAGGATCTCCAGGTCTGATGGAATCAGGGATCTTGTTCTCGGAATCTTCCAGTGTGTTTGCTTTCAGCCTGAGGTACCAAAAAGATGACTGGGGAAGGAAGTGAGGCCTGAAGTTGGGATCCTCCAGTTGTCTAAGGAATGCCCCCCCTTTTCTTGCCAGGCAACCATTGGCCTGATCCGAAATTTGGCCCTGTGCCCAGCCAACCATGCCCCACTGCAGGAGGCAGCGGTCATTCCCCGCCTCGTCCAGCTGTTGGTCAAGGCCCACCAGGATGCCCAGCGCCATGTGGCAGCAGGCACCCAACAGCCCTATACGGTAAGTGAGCCTGGTGGCCGCTGGGACGGCTTCTGGGGAAGCGAGCCAGCGTGTCCTCACTGTCTGCGTGTGTACGAGGGGAGAGTCACGATTGGTGCCAACTAGCGGCCCGTGGACTTTCTGGAGTCGTGGTTGGGGAGGGGTTGTAGCCTTGTCCAAAAGTCATCTATTCCCCTGCTGCGTGTCTCCTCTCATGCAGGATGGCGTGCGGATGGAGGAGATCGTGGAGGGCTGCACTGGAGCCCTGCATATCCTTGCCCGGGATCCCATGAACCGCATGGAGATCTTCCGGCTCAACACCATCCCCCTGTTTGTACAGGTGAGTTCAGGGCAGGTAGACAGCAAACCTGCCCCTGGCCATTGCCAAGAAGCCATGTGAAATATCTGCTGTGGGGAAGTGGAGACAGAGGATCAGGAGTTAAAGATCAGCCTTAGCTACAGAGTGAGTTTGAGGCCAGCCTGGGCTATATTAGATGCTGTCTCAAAAAAAAAAAAAAAAAAAACACAATCTGGAGGCAGAGGTAGGAGGATCACTGTGAGTTCTAGGCCACCCTGAGACTACATGGTGAATTCCAGGTCAGCCTGAGCCAGAGTGAGACTCTACCTCCAAAAACAAAGCAAAAGCAAAGTAAGATGTAGTGGTGCATACCTTTAATCCCAGCACTCAGGAGGCGGAATTGCCTCCCAAGTAGGAGAATCGCTATGAGTTCAAGGCCACCCTGAGACAACATAGTGAATTCCAGGTCAGCCTGAGCTAAACTGAAATCCCTACCTAAAAAAAAAAAAAAAAAAAAGCTGGAGAGGTGGCTCAGCAGTTAAAGACACTTGCTTGCAAAACCCGATGGCCTGGGTTCAGTTCCCCAGTATTCACATAAAACCAGATATACAAAGTGGTGCATGCTTCTGGGGCTCATTTGCAATGGATAGAGGCCCTAGTGTGCTCATTTATTCTCTGGTGCTCTCTTGTAAGTAAGTAAATTATAAAAAAATTATTATTAGGGCATCTTACTCTGTTCTCAGTGACAGTTGCCTGCTGTCAGTAAGCTGGTTGAGAAGGTTGTTACTAAGCAAGGGATAATAAAAAAAAATTCTTAGGGCTGGAGAGTTTGTTTAGTGGTTAAACTGCTTGCCTGCAAAGCCTAAGGACCCAGGTTCGATTCCCTAGGACCCACATAAAGCCAGATGCAGAAGGTGACGCATGTGTCTGGAGTTCATTTGCTCCCATTCTCTATCTCCCTCCCTCCCTCTCTCTTATAAATTAATAAATAAACTTAAAAAAAATTTTTTAAAGTACATTAGGAGCATGCCAGTATATTACAGATTGTGTCATATCAATTTGTGGCTTTTCCCTTTCTTTTTTTTTTTTTTTTTTTTTTTAAAAAACATTTGTTTGTTTTTTTAGATTAATTTATTTATTTGACAGAGGAGGAGAGAGAGAGAGAGAGAATGAATGAATGGGTGCACCGGGGCCTCCAGCCACTGTAAATGAACTTCAGACATGTGCACCCCCTTGTGCATCTTGATAATGTGGGTCCTGGGGAATCAAACCTGGGTCCTTTGGCTTTGCAGGCAAATGCCTTAATTGTTAAGCCATTCCTCCAGCCCCCCCCCCTTTTTTTGTGGTAGGGTCTCACTCTAGTCCAAGCTGACCTGGAATTCACTATATAGTCTCGAGGTGGCCTTGAACTCACGGCGATCCTCCTACCTCTGCCTCCCAATTAAAGGTGTGCGCCAGGCTGGAGAGATGGCTTAGCAGTTAAGCGCTTGCCTGTGAAGCCTAAGGACCCTGGTTCAAGGCTCGATTCCCCAGGACCCACGTTAGCCAGATGCACAAGGAGGCGCACGCGTCTGGAGTTCGTTTGCAGTGGCTGGAGGCCCTGGCGCGCCCATTCTCTCTCTCTCTCTCTCTATCTGCGTCTTTCTCTATCTGTCGCTCTCAAATAAATAAATTAAAATGAACAAAAAAAAATTAAAAAATAAATAAATTAAATAAAGGTGTGCACCACCTCGCCTGGCTTTTTCCCCTTTATGCTTTCCTGAGCCTTCCACTTTTTAAAAAGTAATTTTTTAATTTCTTTCTTTGAGAGAGAGAGAGAGAGAGAGAGAGAGGCAGATAGAGAAAGAATGGGCATGCCAGAGCCTCCAGCCACTGCAAACGAACTCCAGATGTGGGGAATTGAACCTGGGTCCCTTAGAGTTTGCAGGCGAGTGCCTTCACCGCTAAGCCACGCCGCCCGCCAGGTCCATGCACTTTTTCTGGTGTAAGCCTGTGTCAGAGCCAGGGCAGAGCTGGGCAGGGCTGCAGGCACACTAGCAGCCGGCCTCTCTCCTCACCCCCACTCCCGTGCCGCCTCGCAGCTCCTGTACTCATCGGTGGAAAACATCCAGCGCGTGGCCGCAGGCGTTCTGTGTGAACTGGCCCAGGACAAGGAGGCGGCTGACGCCATTGATGCTGAGGGCGCCTCGGCCCCTCTCATGGAGCTGTTGCACTCCCGCAACGAGGGCACCGGTGAGTGGCTGTGTGGTGGGCAACGAGGGCACCGGTGACTGGCTGAGTGGTGGGCCAGCGTGGGAGGGAGGAGGCTGGGCCTCGTTCCATCAGCCTTGGACTCAAGCTTTCCTCTCTCTGCCCAGCCACCTATGCTGCCGCCGTCCTGTTCCGCATCTCCGAGGACAAGAATCCAGATTACCGTAAACGGGTGTCTGTGGAACTCACCAACTCCCTCTTCAAGCATGACCCAGCTGCTTGGGAGGCTGTGAGTATCGGGGTGGGTCTGTATTACACTGCAGAGGGCGGACTTCCAGGAGGCTAGATTTCAGTCAGCTAGATTTCAGAGATTTTGTTGTTGTTGTTGTTGTTGACGTAGGGCCTCACTCTGGCTCAGGCTGACCTGGAATTAACTATGTAGTCTCAGGGTGGCCTCGAACTCATGGCAATCCTCCTACCTCCGCCACCCCGAGTGCTGGGGTTAAAGGTATGCGCCACCATGCCCGGCTGTTTTTTTTTTAAGCTTATTTTATTTTTATTGATTTATTTATTTGAGAGAGAAAGAATGGGTATACCACGGCATCCAGCCACTGCAAACAAATTCCAGACACATGTACCACCTTGTGCATCTGGCCTATGTGGGTCCTGGGGAAACTGAACTGCTTGGTCGTTCGGCTTTGCAGGCAAGCGCTTTAACTGCTAAGCCATCTTTCTAACCTTAAAAGATTGTTTTGTTTGTTTGTTTCAAGGCAGGATCCCACTCTATCCCCAAACTGATCAGGAACTCACTCTGTAGCCTCAAGTTGGCCTTGAATTTATGGCAACCCTCCTTCCTCAGCCTCCCGAGTACTGAGAAAGATTATTTTATTTTATTTTGAGACAGGGTCTCATGTAGTCCAGAGTGGTCTTGAACTCCTGACCTTATTTTGGGGCTTTTGTTGTGTTTGAAGTGCTGGTGTTTGAACCCAGAGGAAGCATGCTACCACTGAGCTTTATCTGCAGTCTTTCTGGTCACTTGTTTTTTTTTTTTTTTTTATTTTTTGGTTTTTCGAGGTAGGGTCTCGCTCTAGCCCAGGCTGACCTGGAAGTCACTATGTAGTCTCAGGGTGTCCTCGAACTCACAGGCGATCCTCCTACCTCTGGCGTTTGTTTGTTTGTTTGTTTTAAGGTATGGTCTCACACTAGCCCAGGCTGACCTAGAACTCACTATGTAGTCCTAGGCTGGCCTTGAACTCATGGTAGTCCTCCTACCTCTGCCTCCCAAGTGCTGGGATTAAAGGTGTGTACCGCCACACCCAGCCACAGTCTTTCCAGTCTTATTTTGTATTAAATTTTTAAAAAATTTATTTACTTGAGAAAGAGAGTAAGAGAGAAAGAGGCACATAGAAAGAGAGAGAAGGGGCACGCCAGGGCCTCCAGCCACCCCAAATGAATTCCATACACATGCATCACCTTATACATCTCGTGTTATGTGGGCACTGGGGATTGAACTTGGGTCGTTAGGCTTTGCAGGCAAGTGCCTTAATTGCTGAGCCATCTCTCCAGCCCTTATTTTTGTATTTAAAAAAATTATTTATTTGAGAGAGAGAGAGAGAGAGAGAGAGCAGAGAGAGAATGGCTGTGCCAGGCAGGGCCTTCAGCCTCTGGAAACGCCAGCGCGTGCGCCCCCTTGTGTTCAGGTGCGTCATTGCGCGCTTGCATCACTGTACATCTGGCTTACTTAGGTGGGACCTGGAGATTGGAACATGAGTTCTTAGGCTTCGCAGGCTACCGCCTAACTGCTAAGCCATCTCTCCAGCCTTTTAACCTCTTTTTTGTTGTTGTTGGGGATGGAACATGCCTTTGGCATGCTAGGTAGATGTTCTGCCCGTGAGCTACAGCCCCAGCCCAGGTGGCCTTGCTCTCATTTGCACACAGGTGCTAGGGAGTAGGTTGTGCCCTTTCTCCAGTTCTCCCCCGCCAAGCCCCCCCTCGCCCTGTTCCCAGAGCAGCTGTGATCAGTAGGACCCCTAAGCATTACGACCTCTACCTGGGGAAGTGGCCAAGGACGCGAATCCATTCTCTTCTTCCCCTGTGGGGGCCTCCTCTTTACCCTGCCCCCTTGTTAGAAACTCCCCACCTCTGGCTTGAGAGCAGGCCAGGGTGCATTTTCACACTGCCCTCCCCCTCCCCCGCGCCCCTCTGTCCCTTCCACAGGCCCAGAGCATGATCCCCATCAATGAGCCCTACGCAGATGGTGAGTGTGCGAAGCCCTCCAAGCCTGATACGTCCCCGGTGCCTGGGAGCTCATGTGGGTGGGAGGGAAGGGGAGACAGTGTGGTGGCCACCGGCTGGGGAGTCGCCGTCTGCGTTCCAGTCTAGATGACCCTGATCTAGGAGTTCGGGGAGGAAATCAGGCCCCTGGTGGTGGACAGGGATGGAGGAGGTGGTTGTGGACTCCCCAGGCCCTCCCTCCCCACCGTGGGTGGCCTTCAGACCTCTGAACAAGATCTCCTCCTTTTCCCCAGACATGGATGCTACTTACCGCCCCATGTACTCCAGCGATGTGCCCCTGGACCCCCTGGACATGCACATGGACATGGATGGGGACTACCCCATGGATACCTACAGTGATGGCCTCAGGCCCCCCTACCCCACCGCCGACCACATGCTGGCTTAGCTGGCTGCATCCCAGTACGGCTCCTTTTGTCTCGTGGTCCACTTTGTGCCTGCCACTGTGGCTGTGGGGCATCTACTGTTCTCTCTCTCTCTCTCTGTCTCTCTCTCTTTATTATCTCCCTCTCTCCTATCCCCCCACCCCATATCCTTCTGATGAGGGCCTTCCCATTTCTCTGCTGTAACTCTGGCTCTTGTGGGTAGAAGGAGGGTGGGAGTTCTGTGTTGCTGATCTCCCCACGTGATGTGTGCTCTGGCCCACTTTAGTATTACAATTATTATTGAGACTGGCTCTCTTGCCGGGTGTGGTGGCGCACGCCTTTAATCCCAGCACTCGGGAGGCAGAGGTAGGCGGATCGCTGAGAGTTCGAGGCCACCCTGAGACTACATAGTGAATTCTAGGTCAGTCCGAGCTAGAGCGAGACCCTACCTCAAAAAAACAAAAGAAAACAAAACAACAACAACAACAAAACGACTGACTCCAAATTGTTGCTATTTCCCTGCCTCAGTCTCTCAATTAGTGGCATTGCAGGTGTGAACCATTTGCCCAGCACCACCCTTTCCTCCCTTCCTCCCTCCTTCCTCCTCCTCCTCCTTCTTCTTCTACTTTTTCTTCTCCTTCTCCTCCTCCTCCTCCTTCTTCTTCTTTGTGGTACTAGAGACTAAACCTAGAACCCTGTCGATGCTAGTGTGCTACCACTGAACTAGATGCCCTGCTGTTATTTACTTTTTTATTTTGAGGCAAGGACTCGCTAAGTTGTCCAGTCAGACCTTGAACTTGGAATTCTCCTGCCTCAGCTTCCCGAGCAGCTGGGCTTCCACCCAGCCTGTACCACCATGCCCAGCTCTTCCTTCTTCTTCTTCTTTTTGGTTTTTCGAGGTAGGCTCTCACTCTAGCCCAGGCTGACCTGGAATTCACTATGTAGTCTCAGGGTGGCCTCGAACTCACGGCGATCCTCCTACCTCTGCCTCCCGAGTGCTGGGATTAAAGGCGTGCGCCACTGGGCCCAGCTCTTTCTTGCTTTTACGCCTTTGCTTGGTGTCCTGTCCCTCCAGCGACTTCTTCCTAAGAAAAGACACCAGTCTTTCTGTGGTGGTGGGTAGGTGCCCCGCAGGGGGGCTGTGCTCCCGGGGCGCAGTGTCCTGCTGAGCCGCTGACCCCTGTGTCTGTCTCCCACAGGTGCAGTTCCTCACCTGGGAGGCGGTGAGACCCGACAGAAAAGTACCTGAGCTGTGCCACGGCTTCCTGCTGAGCTCGCGCCTCCGGAGGTCCTCTGTAGGGTTTCTTGGGCTGGTGTTCTGCTCTTGCTTTTCTGTCCTGGCCTGTGGGTCCAGGACCAACACTCCCTCCCTGCCCCCATGGCTCTGGTCACTGAAGCTTCATACTCAGTCCCCCACGGGTGTCCCCCCCCCACACACACACCCAGTCACCTTCCCTGTCTGTCCATCTCCAGCAGCCTGACCCCACAAGACTTTGGTTTCTTCTGGGGCTGATTTTTCTCACTTGTTCTGAGTCCCTGGGGAGTCCAGGAAGGCCCCCCCCCCCAAAAAAAACCCTGACAGCCAAAGCTTGTCTCAAAAAATTCAGGGACCTTCCAGGGGAGCCTGGCAGACATGTTGGAGGGACAGTGTTGGCTCCCGAAACCTGACTCTCCTCTGTCTCCCCACCGTGCTCAATTGCTGGGCCCCTCCTGGGGGGGAGCCCCACACTGGCCCACCTGACCCACAGAAGTGCTCTTGCTGACCCCCCTCTGGTGTGCGGTGAGGGGCTTTGCTTCCCCCTTCCTGTTTCAGATCCCCCCCCCCCAATTGGCGGCCTCAGAGGGTGCGGAGGGATGGGGGAGGGGCTCCGCAGAGTTTTATTATGACCGCTTTATGTTTTCGGTTATTGGTTGTTGTTTTTTTTTTCTTTTTGTATAGACCAAAGCAAAGAAAATAAAAATGACACACAGATACAGTGAAGTCTGTTTAGTGGTGTGGTATAGGAAGACAAGGGGTGGGGGGTGCTTGCTTCCTAGCAGTCTGGTGCCCCTCCTTCCCTGGACCCCGAATGTCTTCCTGTAAGTGAGGGAGTGTTTGAGGAGCCAGTTGACTTAATCCCATGCCACGTTTATTGGAAGCTTATGAGGCAAGGACAAGGACAAGAGGTGACCCAGGCTGTCTCCGCTGCAGGGATTAGCTGCTTCTGTCCACACCCACATGCCAGCCAGCCGCCGCCCCCTGCCCAGCCATGACGTGCGTGATGGCTGTCTTCTGTACTGCCGCTCTGCGTGGCCTGTGACGCGGGGTCCGGGTCTCTTGTTGGCCGGCTGCGATCTCACTCCAGCTCCTGTCCCCCTTTTTTCCACGTACCCCTGCTGCTGGCTACCCTCAGAAGCCCCCCCTGTATTCTCCTGCTGTCCCCCTGCCTAGAAGACCTTTGCTTGTGGCTCACACCTGCCCCAGAAGCACTCCAGCCAAGCTATGTGGGTTTATTTTCTTTTCTTTGGTTTTTCGAGGAAGGGTCTCACCCTAATCCAGGCTGACCTGGAATTCGCTATGTAGTCTCAGGGTGGCCTCGAACTCAGTGATCCACCTACCTCCGCCTCCCAAATGCTGGGACTACAGGCATGTACCACCATGCCCAGTTTTTTTATGCGGTGCTGGGGACTGAACCTAGGGCCTTGACGTATGCACCCCCTAAATTCCCCCTTTCGGAGGCACACAAAACCTGAGAACAGGAACGCCTGCAGAGCCCAAGGACGCCTCCTTCCCACACCTGCCGGGAGCCCGAGCCTGAGCATCAGTGGGACACGGTGTAACCTGGTGGCTGTGACATCAGGCAGGGATGATGAGAGACCTCCGATTCTGCTGGCCAGAGCCATGAGATGAGGACACAGTGTCCAGAGATTACAAAGGAGGTCATTTAGTCATGCTCCTTATCTGTGCTCCAGGATCAGGGCCTTGGCAGGAACACTCACGTTGGGTAATTTGAGGAGAATTTGGTAAAGGGACCGTCCTCACCACTGAGCAGGTGGAGGACACAGCAAGGAAGAGGGGAGATAGCACCTGGCTGACTCCAGTGACCCCAGCACCGGAAGCCTGAGCCAGGGAGGGAGGACTGCTGACTGGGGATGACAATCCAGCCAACAAGACCCTTGATGCATGTGTATGTTGTTGTTTTAACATTTTATTTTTATTTATTTACGAGAGAGAAAGAGAGAGAAAATGTGGACTAGGGCCTCTAGCCACTGCAAATGAACTCCGAACTCTAGACGCATGAGCTGTCTTGTGCATCTGGCTTACGTGGGTCCTGGAGAATTGAACGTGGGTCCCTTGGCTTTGTAGGCAAGCATCTTAACCACTAAGTAACCTCTCCAGTCCTGTTTTTTTTTTTTTTTTGGTTGTTGTTTGTTTGTTTGTTTTTCAAGGTAGGGTGTCCCTGAAGCCCAGGCTGACCTGGAATTCACTGTGTCATCTTAGGGTGGCCTTGAACTCTAGGTCATCCTCCTACCTCTGCTTCCCAATTGCTGGATTTAAGGCATGTGCCACCATATCTATCTTATCTTTTATTTTATTTTATTTTAAATATTTTATGCATTTGCACAGAGAGAGAGAAAGAGGCAGACATTTTGTAGCCAAAATGGTGAGATCTAGGTTCAACAAGAGACCCTGCCTCAAAGAACAACGTGGAGAGTGACTGAGGAAGACTGACAACCTTGGCTTCCACATGCACATGTGCGTATATACTCCCCCACATGTGAGCCCACATACATGTGCACACATACGTACACAAAGCAACAGAAATCCTAAATACACACACATAAATACATGAGATTTACTGGCTCCTGTGTGTATGGGAAATTGATGACCAAGGCTGAGAAGTCCCAGGGTCCGCTGTCTGCAGGCCACAGACTAGGAAACAGACGGTGTCGTTCAGTCCAGGTCCTCCAGAGACCTGAAGACTGGGGGGAGTACATGTGGCGGAAATGCAGGCTGGGGGCAGAAGAAGAGACGCCATGTCCCAGCTCAAACAACGGGGAAAAGGGCAAACGTCTCCTTCCTCTACCTTTCCTATTTATGGCCAACTGGAAAATGTCCCCCTACCCTGGGCAGAGCATCCTGCTTCACCAAGTTGCCTGGATTTTAATGCTGTCCAAACACTGCCTACCATGGCTCAGGGAACATTGCGGAAGAGAGGCGGAAAGATTGTAAGAGCCACAGAGTGGGTAGAAATAAGCCGGGCGTGGTGGTGCACGCCTTTAATCCCAGCACTCGGGAGGCAGAGGTAGGAGGATTGCCATGAGTTCAAGGCCACCCTGAGACTACAGAGTGATTTCCAGGTCAGCCTGAGCTAGAATGAGACCCTACCTTGAAAAAGCAAAAAAAAAAGAAAGAAATATTATGAGGCACATCCCCACCCACCCCACAGGGACTGACTGAGGGCTTCATGACCTCACAGTGAATACCATAACCCCATTGAGAAGAGCCCCCAGGGTAACAGGAGCAGGGGTGAGGGAATAAAACTGTATATACGCTGTTATATGTGTGTGTGTGTATATATAATAAAGTAAAAAAAATTAGAACTCAGGTAGGGATGGGAATTCCAAAGAGGAAGATTTGGGGCTGGAGAATTGGCTTAGCGGTTAAGGCGTTTGCCTGCAAAGCCAAAGGACCCTGGTTTGATTCCCCAGGACCCACGTAAGCCAGATGCACAAGACATGCGTCTGGAGTTTGTTAGCAGTGGCTAGAAGCCCTGGAGCACCATTCTATCACCCTCTTTCTGCCTCTTTCTCTCTCTCAAATAAATGAATAACATAAAGTTTTTTTTAAAAAAAAAAACCATTTAAAAAAAACTTTAAAACATTTTCCTTACTAGTGTGAATACCTAGGGGGCTGGAGAAATGGCTTACAAGTGTGAGTACTGAGTTCGGATCCTCAAGCCCCACATAAAAAGCCAGAAGCCATGATGGGCTTCTGGGGCCGATTCAAGCATACCTACGGTGAGACAGGGAGCTCTCAGACCAGCTAGCCTGGTGACCAGAGCAGTGAACGAGGGACCCGGCTCACGTGAGTCAGAAGCCGAGGACCAGCCCGAAAGCTGTCCTCTGACCTCCGCAGGCACGCACGTACCTGCGCTCACACCGTGAACGTGCACACAGACAAACCTGGGGCGATTCTCCAAGCAGGAATCTAGACGACTTCCGGAATGAGGTCTGTGTAGAGGTTCATGGGTCCCTGCCCCGAGCTTCCTGTCACAGGAAAGCCACACAGCTGCCGAGAGTTTGCAGCCACCGCTGCACATCCAGATGAAGGCACCAGTGCCTCGGCAGATGTCACCCTGACCATCAAACCTCTGGGGATAAGGTGTGGCCGCAGGGAACCTGACAAGAGGGCCTCAGAGGCCATCCTCTGCCTGGAACGGCATTCCTACCCAGAGGTGCGAACACCACACTGAAGGCCCAGCTCACAGGCTCTCTCTGTCCCACCCTTGCTGAAGCCATCCTTCCTCCCTGGCCCTGGGGCAGTGCCGGGAACCAGTGAGAGACCCTGTCTCCATAAAGGTGGACAGGGCCTGAGGAACAACACTTGAGGCTGTCCATTGGCTTCCACATGCATTAACACACACGTTCACTTACATATACACAAGCATGCACGCGCATACACACATTTGAGAAAATACAGGAGCCAGGTGTGGTGGCGCACACCTTTAATACCAGCACTCAGCAGGCAGAGGCAGGAGGATTGCCGTGAGTTCGAGGCCACCCTGAGACTATATAGTGAATTCCAGGTCAGCCTGGGCCAGAGTGAGACCCTACCTTGAAAAACTATAATAAATAAGTAAATAAATAAAAAAAAAAATACAGGAGCTGGGTGTGGTGGCACATGCCTTTGGCTGATGTAGGAGGATTGCAGTGAGATCGAGGCCACCCTGAAATTACATAGTGAATTCCAGGTCAGTCTGGGTTAGAGTGAGACTCTACCTCAAAAAACAGACAAACAACAATAACAAAAAAGGACTGGAGAGATGGCTTACCAGTTAAGGTGCTTGTCTTATGCCAAAGGACCCAGGTTTGACTCCCCAGGACCCACATAAGCCAAATCCACAAGGTGGCGTGTGTCTGGAGTTCTTTTGCAGTGGCTAGAGGCCCTGGCACACCCATTCTCTCTTTATCTGCCTCTCTCTCTCTCAAATAAATAAATAAAAATAAAATATTTAATAAATAAAAATACAGGGGCTGGGTATTTGGCTCAGTGGCTATAGGTACCTGCTGGTGTGGGTTCAATTCCCAAGCTATCCATGTAGGCCAGATCCAAAATACGGTACAAGGGTCTGGTGTTTGTTTGCAGTGGCAAGAGGCCCTGGTGTGTGTGTGTGTGTGTGTGTGTGTGTGCACACGCGTGCACAAATAAACAGATTTTTTTGTTTGTTTGTTTGTTTTTGTTTCTTTGAGGTAGGGTCTCACTCTAGCTCAGTCTGACCTGGAATTCACTATGTAGTCTCAGGGTGGCCTTGAACTTATGGCAATCCTCCTACCTCTGCCTCCCAAGTGCTGGGATTAAAGGCGTGCACCACCACGCCCAGCCCTAAACAGAAATTTAAAAAAAAAAAACACAGAGAGCTGAAGAGCTGGCTCAGCAGTTAAGGCACTTGCCTGCAAAGCCTAACAACCCAGGCTTGATTCGCCAGTACCCATGTAAAGCCAGATACACAAAGTGACATGTGCATCTGGAGTTATTTGCAGTGGCTGGAGGCCCTGGTGCACTCATTCTCTCTGTCTTTCTTCTCTCTGTGTCTCTCTGCTTGCAAATAAATAAATAAAAATATTTTTGGTGGGGGGGCCGGGCACACATGGTGGCGCATGCCTTTAATCTCAGCACTTGGGAGGCAGAGGTAGGAGGATCTCTGTGAGTTTGAGGCCACCCTGAGACTACATAGTGAATTCCAGGTCAGCCTGGACTAGAGTGTGACCCTACCTCGAAAAACAAAACAAACAAACAAGCAACATATGTACAGAAAAAGGAACAGCTACCTGTGAGGTCTGGGGAAGGAGGCCTCGCTGAGGTGATCTGAGGCCTTTGCTTCAGAAGTGGGTACTTCTGTTGCTGAGGGAGGGAAGAGGAAGCTTGCCCTGGAATTTTCTGGGACAGGTCTCTTCCTGTGGGGTGCAGTCTGGCAGCATAGTCCAGATGCGTTTTATTTTCTTGCTTACATACTTCCTGTCATGAGCTCCGGGAGCCTTGTTTATCAGTGTGGGAAGACTGACACAGATAAGGCAAGCCAAAACAGAAGGATAGGTTGCCAATAGTGGTTACCTGGCAACCATAGGCCTACAGGTAGTTTGAAAACTTTTTGCTAGGAGCTCGGAAGACCTCTCAGTGGTTAAAGGCACTTGCTGGCAAAGCCTACTGGCCCAAGTTCAATTACTAAACCATCCACATAAGCCAGATGCAAAAGGTGGCACAAGTGTCTGGTGTTGGCCTGCAGTGGCAAGAGGCCATAGCGCGTGTGAGGAAGGAAGGAAGGAAGGAAGGAAGGAAGGAAGGAAGGAAGGAAGGCAGGCAGGCTTGTAATCTTATCACTGCAAGCAGAGACAGGAGGATCTCAAGTTAGAAGCCAGCCTGGCTACAGAGTGAGGTTCTGTCTCAACAAACTAAAAACAGGGCTGGGAGATGGCTCAGTGGTTAAAGGTGCTTGCTTACAAAGCCTGCTGGCCTAGGTTTAATTCCCCAGTACCCATGTAAAGTCAGATGCAAAAACTGGCATGAACATCGGGCATTCATTAGCAGAAAGAGACCTTGGCACCCCCCCCCCCACATACATATGCAAACAAAAATATTTTTAAAAGCTGGGCATGGTGGTGCATGTCTTTAATGTCTTTAATCCCAGCACTCTGGAGGCAGAGAAAGGAGGATTGCTCTGGGTTCAAGGCCAGCCTGAGACTACATAGTGAATTCCAGGTCAGCCTGGGCTAGAGCAAGACCCTACCTTGAAAAAAAAAAACAAAAATAAAATAAAATACCAAAATTTTAATTGGGCATGGTGGCACACGCCTTTAATCTCAGCACTTGGGAGGCAGAGGTAGGAGGATTGCTGTAAGTTCAAGGTCACCTTGTGTTGCAGTCAGGTTCACATTGCTGGCAGAAATCACCCGACCAAGAGCAGTTTGTGGGAAAAAAGGTTTATTTTGGCTTACAGACTCGAGGGGAAGCTCCATGATGTCAGGGGAAATGACAGCATGAGCAGAGGGTGGACATCACCTCCTGGCCAACATAAGGTGGACAACAGGAACAGGAGAGTGTGCCAAACACTGGCAAGGGGAAATTGGCTGTAATACCCATAAGCCCGCCCCCAACAATACACTGCCTCCAGGAGACGCTAGTTCCCAAATCTCCATTAGCTGGTAACCTAGCATTCAGAATACCTAAATTTATGGGGGACACTTGAATCAAACCACCATGTTCCACCCCTGGCCCACATAAACTGATAACCATCCATGATGTAAAATGCAATGCATTCAGTCCAAATTTAAAAGTCCCCATAGTTTTATCAATCCCAATGATGTTCAAACATCCCCATAATTCAAGGTCTTTTAACTGAGCCATAATACCAAAAAATCCCCCCCCCAAAAAAAACATAATGGCACAGAATAAACACTCACACTGCAAAAGATGGCACTGGGCATAGCACAGAAATATTCAACCAATACAAGATTTAAACAGGACAAACATCAAGCTCTGTAGCTCCAAGTCTGACAACTCTAGTAATGGCAAGTCTCCAAGTCTGATAATTCTAACCAGCAACGTCTCCGGAGTTCCAATTTCGCCCCTCCAGCTAGGCTTCTCACAGTCCTGGAAAACTTAATCAGGGCCAGCAGCTCTCCTTAGCATCCGTCTCGTGATCCCAGCATCTCCACTGCAACCCATGGTCCATCCTCACGGCTCCATCTAGGCATCCAGAAAGACTGCTTCACACTGCCAAGGCTGTTTCCAAAACACAAAACCATGTTGCAAATTCAATGACCCTCTCTTTCCTGCATTTCTGTACTCTATACTACTAAGCGGGTGGGGGGGGGGTACCAATTTGTTGATCTAGGGGGGAATAAAGCAGACTTTGAAGAACAGGACACTCCTTCAGCATTCAGAACCCTCCAAAAGACTGCATTCTTTCTGTTGTCCAGGTGCAGGTCAGCTGACACAATCTCAATGGTTGTAATCTCTCATACAATTGCAGCTAAATGGGCAACAGTTTCATCCAAAGATTTCATTTTTTTGTGCCTTATCTCTCTGCTCACACCAGTCAATTTCTATGCAATGTAACCCTGCACAAGTTCTCAGGACATGGGCATAACAGCAAGCCTCTCACACAGACTGCTTCTAGCCTAGTCCAGGAAAAGCTCTTTCTCACCCTCATAACTCAAACCTCATAGTCCATAGTTCTTACCACGTTCAGGTCTTTCAACTCTGACCAGAATAGTCCATCAAGCTGTACTTAAAGCACTGCAAAACATCTCATAGGCCAAGGTTTCAAATCCTCTCACATTCCTGTTGAAAACAGCTCCAAAAGGCCAAAGCGACACCGTCAGGTGTCTAGCAGCAAAATGACACCACTCCTTGGTACCAACTTTACTTTGCATTCAGGTTTACATTGCTGGGAGACATCACCAGAGCAAGAGCAGTTTGTGGGAAAAAAGGTTTATTTTGGCTTACAGACTCGAGGGGAAACTCCATAATGGCAGGGGGAAATGATGGCATGAGCAGAGGGTGGACATCACCTCCTGGCCAACATCAGGTGGACAACAGGAACTGGAGAGTGTGACAAACACTGGCAAGGGGACAGTGGCTATAACACCCATAAGCCCACCCCCAACAATACACTGCCTCCAGGAGGCGCTGGTTCCCAAATTTCCATCTGGGAAACCTAGCATTGGAATACCTAAGTTTATGGGGGACAGCTGAATCAAAGCACCACACCCTGAGACTACATCATGAACTCCATGTCAGCCTGGGCCAGAGCAAAACTACCTCAAAAGAAACAAAACGAACAACCCCCCCACACACAATATATTGCTTATCTATATGGGCACACCAGAGCCTTTTGTCACGGCAAACAAACTCCAGATGCATGCACCTCTTTGTGCATCTGGATTTATGTGAGTACTGGAGAACCAAACCCAGGCCATCATGCTTTGTAAGCAAGCACCTTTAACTGCTCAACCATCTCCCCAGTCCCTGCTTATCTATATTAGAAACATATTACCTTGGGCTGGGGACATAGCGCAGTTGGTAGATTGTGTGGCTAACATGCCTGAGGCCTTGCATTTGATTGCCAGCACTGTATAAATCGGGCATGATGGTGCACACCTTTAATTCTAGCATTTAGGAGGTGAAGGCAGAAGGATCAGAACTTCAAGAACATTCTTAGCTACATATTGAGTTTGAAGCCAGTCTGGGCTATATAAGACCATACCTCAACAACAACAAAAATCACGTGGGAAATGCCTGAGGCTGAGTAACATAATGAAAATAGGGCTGGAGAGATGGCTCAGTGGTTAAAGGCACTTGCTTGCAATGCCTGACGGCCCCGGCTCAATTCCCCAGTACCCATGGAAAGCCAGATGTACAAAATGGTGCATATTTCTGGAGTTAGTTTGCAGGGTCAGGAGGCCCTGGTGTGCCCATACCCACACTCTCTCTCTAATAAGTAAATATATCTATTTTAAAAGCTGGGCATGATGGCTCATGCCTTTAATCCCACCACTTAGGAAGCAGAGATAGGAGGATCATACTGAGTTCGATTTCAGGTCAGCCTGGGCTAGAGCGAGACACTACCTCAAAAAACTAAAACCAAAACAAAACAAAAAAACCGGCCTGGAGGGATGGTTTAGTGGCTAAGGCATTTGCCTGAAAAATCAAAGGACCCAGGTTTGATTCCCCAGAATCCCCATGTTAGCCATATTGGGGGGGGGGGGGACATGTCTGGAGTTCATTTGCAGTGGCTGGAGGCCCTGGTGCACCCATTCTGTCTCTCTCTCTCCCTCTTTCTCTGTCAAATAAATAAATAAATAAATATAAACAAAATATTTAAGAAAAGACAACTCAAAAAAAAAAAAAAAAAAAACAACAACAAACAAAAAAACAAAAACCAAAACCAACCAACCAAACAAAAAACAGGGTTATTTAACTCTCATGGTTTTGGAGGTCTTAGGGCCAAGGGCCTACATCTGGCAATGACGTTCTTTCTGTTTTTTTTTTTTTGTTTTTTTGTTTTTTTGGTTTTTTTTTTTTGGGTGTTTTTTGGTTTTTAGAGGTAGGGTCTCACTCTAGCCCAGGCTGACCTGGAATTCACAATGTAGTCTCACGTGGCCTCGAACTCATGGCGATCCTCCTACCTCTGCCTCCTGAGTGCTGGGATTAAAGGTGTGCACCACCACGCCTTTCTTTTCTCCTTTTATATCACTTTATTCCATTAAGCTCCTCAATAAACACTGCTGAACTGTTTTCCTTCCTCATTCAGAGTTATTGTTAAAAACAAAAAATGGAAAACAAACAACAACAAAACAAAACAAAACAAAAAAAGGAGCTGGGCATGGGTAGGAGGATTGCCTTGAGTTCGAAGACAACTTGAGACTACACAGTGAATTCCAGGTCAGCCTGAGCCAGAGCGAGACCCTACCTGGAAAAACCAAAAGAAGAAAAAAGAAAAAAAAAAAAAAAAAAAAAACAGGCTGGAGGGATGGCTTAGTGGTTAAAGAGTTTGCCTACAAAGCCAAAGGGTCCAGGTCCAATTCCCCAGGACCCAAGTTAGACAGATGCACAAGGAGGCCCTGGCACACCCATTCTCTCTCTCTGTCAAATAAATAAAAATTAAAATATTTAATCAACAAACAAACAAAAAAACCCCAAACAAAAAACTCTAGTTCCAACAGCAGTTCAACATTTAGATTACATCATCTCTGACTCATGGTAGAGTTTATATGAAGACACGCAGAATCATTAGTGGAATATACTGAAATACTCAAAAATGAAATGGACTTTGAAGTATAAGGCAGCAAAATTGTTACTAACATTGTAGTACTTAGGTTACAAGCGGCAGAATCATTGCTTATTATGGTTCTAATCACTTAAGAAAAATTGAAGCCCTTCCTTTCACAGGGTAGAGAAAGAAATACATTGCTGTTTTGAGTACCTATACATTTTTGCATACTTTAAAGCAATTCTTAAACATTATAGAAAAACAGTAAGTATGTGTGAATATCGTAGTGTAGTAGCCTATTTATAGAACAAATAAAAATCAAATTTGGGCTGGAGAGATGGCTTAGTGGTTAAGCACTTGCCTGTGAAGCCTAAGGACCCCGGTTCGAGGCTCGATTCCCCAGGACCCACGTTAGCCAGATGCACAAGGGGGTGCATGCGTCTGGAGTTTGTTTGCAGTGGCTGAAGGCCCTGGTGCGCCCATTCTCTCTCTCTGTCTCTCTGTGTCTTCCTCTCTCTGTCTGTTGCTCTCAAATAAATAAAAAATAAACAAAAAAAAAATTTTAAAGACAAATGTCTTTAAAAAAATCAAATTTATTTATTTATTTGAGAGAGAGAGGCACAGAGAGAGAGAGAGAGACAGAGAGACAGAGAGAGGGAGAATGGGCATGCCAGGGCCTCCAGCCACTGCAAACGAACTCCATATGCATGCGGCACCTTGTGCATCTGGCTTACATAGGTCCTGGGGAATCAAACTGAGGTCCTTTGGTTTTGCAGGCAAGTGCCTTAACTGCTAAGCCATCTCTCAAGCCCCGAAAATCAAATTGAAAATAATCAAGATTAAGTCAGGCGTGGTGGCACTTGCCTTTAATGCCAGCACTGGGGAGGCATTGGTAGGAGGATCACTGAATTTTAAGGCCAACCTGGGACTACAGAGTGAATTCCAGGTCAGCCTGAGCCAGAGTGAGACCCTACCTCAAAATAATTTTTTGTTTGTTTGTTTTTGGTTTTGGTTTTTTGGAGATAGGGTCTCGTTTTAGTCCAGGCTGACCTGGAATTCACTATGTAGTCTAAGGATGGCCTTGAACTCATGGAGATCCTCCTACCTCTGTCTCCTAAATGCTGGGATTAAAGGCATGTGCCACCATGCCTGGCTCACAATAACTTTTTAAATCTATTTATTTGAGAGAGAGAGAGAGGATATCAAGCCTGTTCCAGCAGTCATTCCAAGCAAGTGCCTTTAACCACTGAGCAATCTTTTTAAAAATATTTTATTTATTTATTTGAGAAACAGGGAGAGAGAAAGAGGGAGGGAGGGAGGGAGGGAGAGAGAGAGAGAGAATGCCAGGGCTTCTAGCCACTGCAAACGAACTCCAGACGCATGAGCCACCATGTACATCTGGCTTACTTAGGTCCTGGGAAATTAAACCTGGGTCCGTAGGCTTCTCAGGGAAGCGTTTTAACCACTAAGCCATCTCTCCAGCCCCACTGAGCAATCTTCCCAAGATCTATTTATTAAGACATGGAATGGAGGCCAGGCGTGGTGGCACACACCTTTAATCCCAGCACTCAGGAGGCAGAGGTAGGAGGATTGTAGTGAGTTCAAGGCCACCCTGAGATGACATAGTGAATTCCAGGTCAGCCTGGACTAGAATGAGAGCCTACCTTGAAAAACCAAAAATAAATAAATAAATAAATAAATAAATAAATAAATAAATAAAGAGGGCTGGAGAGATGGCTCAGTGGTTAAGGCGCTTGTATGCAAAGCCTAACAACCTGGGTCTGACTCCTCAGTACCCATGGAAAGGCAGATGCACAAAGTGATGCATGCATCTGGAGTTTGTTTGCAGTGGCTGTTCGTTCCTTCCTTCCTTCTTTCCTTCCTTCCTCTCTCTCTCTCTGCTTGCAAATAAATAAAATCTAATACAGTCTCTCTAAACCTTAAAAAAAATTTAAAAAAAATGAAAAGAACGTTACGTAGTAGATGAGGCTATCAAGTGTGGGCTTCTCCTGCTCCTGCCCCCATGAAGCGTTTCTGGAAGGACTCAGAGCCTAGACTGGGGTCCACGCCTCAAAGCGAGCTGCTGACAGGAGAGATGAGATGGTGAAGGAATCTTGATGTTTTGTTCCCTGTGAGCTTCGAGAAAGGCTCTGAGGGAGATGGGAAAGCCCAACATCCTTCCAGGCTGACAATGAATACCGGTGCTGCCCCCTTCTTCACGGTGGGTGCCATTCTCAAGCCCCCAGCTGCTTCCCGCAGGGCCTGTCAGGTCCTAGGTTTGCCAACCTGCTGCATACATCTCTGCTCCAAGGCAGGCCCAGATCTCACAGTCCGGTCCCTGGGGAGCAGAGAGGGGCCAGGCTGAGAGGCTAGATGCGAGAAGTGGTTCCCTGACTATGCCAGGGTCCCCACGAGTGTCCCTGGTGGGTTCCAGAGTCCTTGGCGGTTTCATGGGAACCCGAGCTAGGTCACGGAGCACTAGATTGGGAGTCCAGAGCCTGGAGCTCTCATCCTGATGGGCCAGTCAGTCCTCTCTGAGCCGTGTGGGGATCGCTGCCAGCGATGCGCCTCCCACCCCAACACACCCACTCCCAGAGACTTCATCCATGTGTTCATTCAACAAGTATTTATTGGGTGCCTAGCTAGTCCAAGAATGAACAAAACAGACGCTGTCCTCATCGCTGGTGAAACAGATCCTCTTGGAAAGAATGTCATCTTGCGGTGCTGAATGGTGAGGTAGGACAGCCTGAACAAGGAAACTGAACAAGGGGTGGGGACTATGGAGGGCTTCCCAAAGTTGGCTTGGCCTGGCGTGGTGGCGCAGGCCTTTAATCCCAGCACTGGGGGAAGCAGAGGTAGGAGGATCTCCATGAGTTCGAGGCCACCCTGAGACTACATAGTGAATTCCAGGTCAGCCTGAGCTAGAGTGAGACCCTACCTACCTGGAATAAGCGGAAAAAAAAAAAAAAAAAAAAAAAGTTGCCTTGGAGTGGAAACAGAGTGAATCATGCTCGGGGGTGGGGGAGGGGTGTCCCCAAGGATGACAGCCTGCTGGGGGTGGGTGGGGAGGCGAGGAGAGGGGAAGTCAGAAGTAACCACTGCTGGGACGCTGGTCAGCCCCTAGGTTGCAAGACACGCTCCTCCCCCAGCAAGCTGGCTCTCAGTCGAGTCCTGGCTTCTGGTCCTTCCCAGCCCTGGCCAGCAGGAGGCGCTAAAGGCAGAAGTCAATCCGCGGAGATGCTGGGGCCAGCGCGGACCCACCTCCTGCCCAGGGACGGAAGAGCGTGCCCAGGTTGGGGGAGAAGAGTAAAGGAAAGGCAGACCCTGAAGGATGGAGGCGCCTGGGTCCTTGAAGGCTCCGTCCTGTGCTGTGGATTATGGATAATGCTGGTGCTGGGTTTGGACACTTGGGTGGCCACTGCCTGGCTCTGCTGAGGAACCTGAGCCCAGAGAGGGAGTGGCCCGTCCACTGCACTTCCCGGTCCCAAGCCTGCAGGGAGTCTGGCCTGCAGGGAAGTCGGTCTTCCCAGCCCTAGATCTTGGTCGTGCAGACAGTAATCCCGGCAGGGTTGCGGGTGGGTGTCTGGCTCTGGGCACTTTCCTGGCACTGACCCTCAGGGTTTTTTTTTTTTTTTTTTTTTCTGTGTGGTACCTTATCCTCCATGACTTTTTTCCAGAAGCGGGAGGAGGGAACTGAATCAAGTGTGGGCTGGGCATTAGAGGGATTTGAAACTCCAAGTTCATTGGGGAGTGTGTGGGGATCCTTTCCCATCCTCATTCTGGTCCATCAGGGGTGAGAGGGGACACGCTGACCGGGAGGACAGGAAGCCTCTGATCCCCGACTCTCCCCCTTGGGCTGGGCAGCAGGAAGGAAGGGAAGCAGAGGCCTGGTTCAGAGGCCCCTTCTGGTCTCCTGGCAGCCCTGGGCCTTGGAGAGGCAGACATGTTCAGTCAGGACTCAGTGCTGATTTCAGGTTGGAGCCCTGCCTGGGGTGTAGGAATTAGTCCATCATTTCCGGGCTGGCGCCCACACCACAGGGGGTGGCGAAATGTGGGCTGACACTGCCCTCTGGTGGCTTCAGCTAGAGTTGCTCGGCCTATGCCTGGACCGAGAGGAGTCTCCAATTTCTTTCTCTCTTTCTTCCTTCCTTTTTTCTTTCTTTTTATCTCTTCTTCTTCTCCTCCTCCTCCTTCTTCTTCTTCACTTTTTATTGACAACCTCTGTACATATGGACAATATACCATGATCATAATCCCCTCCCACCACGCTTCCTTTTGCCCCTTCCAAATCTCCCCTCCACTGAATCCTTTCTTTCTAACTAGATGCTTCTATTTTGATGTTGCCATTTGTTCCCTTCCTGTTATGCAGGTCTTGCGAAGGTAGCATCAGCTACTGTGAGGTCATGAACACCACGGCCACTTTGTGTCTGGAAGACAGTATTGCAAAGCACTCCTCCCCTTCCTTTGGCTCCTACGTTCTTTTCTCACGTCTTCCACAATGGTCTCTGAGCCATGGAAAGTGTGATAGAGATGTCTCACTTAGTGCTGAACACTCCACAGTCACTTCTCAGCACTTTGGTGAGTTTTTTTTGTTTGTTTGTTTTTGTTTTTTCGAGATAGGATCTTGGGTCTTACTCTAGCCCGGGCTGACCTGGAATTCACTATGTAATCTCAGTGTGGCTTTGAACTCACGGCAATCCTCCTACCTTTGCCTCCCAAGTGCTGGATTTGGTGAGTCTTGAGTCACCCCAATGGTCACTACCATCTGAAAAGAGAAGCTTCTCTAACCAAAAGTGAGAATAGCATTAATATATAAGTATAAACGTAAGTATTTAGAGAGCAGTTTGGTGGCATAATATATCCAGAAAAGGCCAGTAGTTTTCCTCCTAGGGTGTGTGTGTGACCTCCTTGGCCATAGGCTTTTGATTAGGTTTGCAGTACCAGGCATGAGTTTCCTCCTGCAGAGGGAGCCTTAAGTCCACTCAGAGAGCAGTTGGTTTCCCCCATAACAGACATGCCATCATTGCACCAGTAGGTATATTTGGCCTGGCTGGCCAGTCATCAAGTTTGCAGGGTCCACCGCTGGTTGAGACTGGTGTTGACTTTCCTCCCCCAGCAGGCTACATAGCTCTTTGCAGTATCTTGACAATGAGTCAACAGAGAGGAGGCTTCCAGCTCAGCTCCAGCTTGATGTCTCAGTGTCCTGCAGCCTAAGCATGTGACGTCTTCAGCAATAGGGTCTTACCATCTAGTACTGGTGGGCAACCAAGAGCTTTGGCAATAGCCTGTAATGCTTTGGAAGGTATCAGCCCCCTCCCCCCACCGACCAACAATTTGCTGGAAGGTATCCCACCCTGGCACTGAAATTTTCTTTTTTTATTATTATTTTATTTTTGAGAGAGAGGGGGGGGGCAGGGCTTTTCAGCCACTGTGAATGAACTCCAGACGTGTGCACCCCCTTGTGAGCATGCGTGACATTGCATGCTTGCGTCGTTATGCATTTGGGTAGGTGGGACCTGGAGATTTGAATGTGTATTCTTAGGCTTCGCAGGCAAGCATCTTAACCGCTAAGCCATCTCTCCAGCCCTGAAATTTTTTAACAATCCATGGCTTCTGGGCATGGCATGCTTCTGGGCATGACATTATTCATCCCCCACAGACTTCCAATTTCATATTCTGCTTCCTTCTTTTTTTAAAAAAATATTTTATTTGACAGAGAAAGAAGGAGAGAGAGAGAGAGGGAGGGAGAGAAGGGGCACACCAGGGCCTCCATCCACTGCAAACAAACTCCAGACGTGTGCACCCCCATGTGCATCTGGCTAACGTGGGTCCTGGAGAATTGAACCTGGGTCCTTTGCTTTGCAGGCAAATGCCTTAACTGCTAAGCCATCCCTCCAGCCCACCTGCTTCCTTCTTAACCTATGCTTTCCAGGGGGGTGGGGGCTTCTTCCTCATGGGTCAGAAGATGTCTAATCTCCAGGAATTTAATGAACTCCTACTGTGTTCTGTCTTGCTGTAGGCTACAGGTATCCAGGTACAGAAAGACTACTCAGGAACCTGAAGTCTACCAGGGAAGCCACTTGCCTGTGGCCTCACAAGGGCTGGGCTGGGTAGATGGCTGTACAGTCACCTTGTCCTGTTCTTCACCCTCACTGTCCACAGCAAACTCTGGGGCTCTGTCTCCATGAAAACATGCACACATGCCTGTGACCCCCGCTCCTCAGGAGGCTGAGGCGGAAGGATTGAAAGTCTCAGGCCAGCCAGGAATATTTAGTGAGACTGTTTCAAAAAGCAAAATCCAAGCTTATGGAAGGAAGGTGGTTAGTTTCGCTTACGGTTTCATCGTGGTGAGGAAAGCATGGCATGAACAAGAAGCTGGCTCACGTCATCACATATACGCAGTGAGGAAGAAGCAAGAGTGCGCTGGCTGGTCCTGACAAACTGAGCTGGATTATAAAATCCCAAGGCCACTGCCCCAGTGACACACCTCTTCCAACAAGGCTGCAACTACCAAAGGCCCCACAACTTCCCCTAAATGTCACCAGCAGGGAATCAAGTATTTAAAACACGCCGGCCATGGTGGCACATGCCTTTAATCCCAGAATTTGGGAAGCAAAGGTAGGAGGATCACCAATAGTTCGAGGCCACCCTGAGACTACTTAGTGAATTCCAGGTCAGCCTTGGCTAGAGTGAGAGCCTACCTCAAAAAACAAAAATCAAAGAAAGAAAAAAACAAAACAAAAAAAAAAAAAAAACACATGAGGGCTGGAGAGATGGCTTAGTGGTTAAGGCACTTGCCTACAAAGCCTAACAACCAGAGTTTGATTCTCCAGTACCCAAATAAAGCCAGATGCACAAAGTGGTGCATGCTTCTGGAGTTCATTTACAGTGGCTGGAGGACTCGGCGTGCCCTTTCTCTCTGTCTCTCTTTATGTACAAATAAATAAATAAATATTTTTTTAAAAAAGATGTTATGGGGGCTGGAGAGATGGCTCAGTGGTTAAGGCTCTTGCTTGCAAAGCCCAATGACTCAGGCTCGATTGCCCAGGACCCACATAAGCCAGATGCACAAGGTGGCAGATGCATCTGGAGTTCATTTGCAGTGGCTGGAGGCCCTGGCTACCCATTCTTTCTCTCCCTCTCTCTCAATCAATCAATAAATGATGTTATGAATAAGCCAAATATGGCAGGAACTCTTCTCTCTATTGACTAGCTGTCATGATGCTGGAAAGATCTATGTAGCTAGACTGTTGGAGAAAAATCAGCAATAAAAAATCATCAACAGTCTTGCAGTGATCCTGCAAATTCTGCGGCTGGCCAGCCAGGCCAAATGTACCAACTAGTGCAATGGTGGCATGTCTGTTATGAGAGAAACCAAATGCTGAGTGGACTTGAGGCCTCTCTATGGGAGGAAATACATGCCTGGTACTGAAAATCTAATCAAAAGCCTATAGCTGGGGAGGTCATAAACCCTAGCAGGGGGAAAGCTACTATTGTTACCTGGCTAAATGGATGTGTTATGCTCATCAAAATGCCCTCTAAATACTTATGGTTATGCCCATATAATAATGCTACCCACTTTTGTTTAGAGAAGTTTCTCTTTTCAGATGGTGGTGACCATTGGGGTGAGACAAAACTCATCAAAGTGCTGAGAAGAAGTGGGAGTGTTCAGCACTAAGGGAGACATCTCCAAGGCTCAGGGACCACTGTGGAAAAAAATGTAAGAGCCAAAAGAAGGGGAGGAATGCTTACAGTATTGTTTTTCAGACAGAAAGTGGCCATGATATTCATGACCTCACAGTGGCTGATGCTACCTACACAAGGTCTGCATAGTAGGAGAAAAAGTGGTACCATCAAAATAGAAGCGAGACTAGTTGGAAAGAAGAGATTCCATGGAAGGGGGTTTTGGGAAGGGAATAAGGGAGAGTGGTGAGAGGGGACTATGATCATGACATTTTCTACATGACATATTTTCTACATAAGAAAAAACACATGAACTTATGGTGGACATTTTCTTCAAACCATCACATAGGGATAGCATTTACTTTTTCTTTCTTTCTCTCTCTCTCTCTTTTTCTGAGGTAGGGTCTCCTCTAGCCCAGGCTGACCTGGAATTCACTCTGTATTCTCAGGGTGGCCTCGAACTCACAGCAATCCTTCTACCTCTGCCTCCCGAGTGCTGGGATTAAAGGCGTGCGCCACCACGCCCGGCTAAGGGTATTATTTCTTTATCATTTCCTTACTGATGCGGAGGTTGAGTTTGGAGTCAATATTTCTGAAATAACAGCTGAATCCCTGTGGGGCTGGAGGGAGTAGAAAGGGTGTGGGGCAGAGAGGTGAACTGGGTTCAGAGTTCAGCCATCAACCAGGAGTGAGAAACACTGGCCCCTGGGGTGCGCCAGTGATATTGAGGGAGAGAGAAGGTCTGAGCGGGCTGTGCAGACTGGCATCCCGGCTGTGAGCTGAGGTGCAAAGTTCTATGCAGTGGGGCTGGAGAGATGGTTTAGCGGTTAAGCGCTTGCCTGTGAAGTCTAAGGACCCTGGTTAGAGGCTCGACTCCCCAGGACCCATGTTAGCCAGATGCACAAGGGGGCGCATGAATCTGGAGTGCGTTTACAATGGCTGGAGGCCCTGGCGCGCCCGTTCTCTCTCTCTCTCTCTGTCTGTTACTCTCAAATAAATAAAAATGAATTTTTTTAAAAAAAGTACTACGCAGTGAATGACTCTTCTGCCCTCTGACAGTAGGTGCTTTGCTTTTCTGTCATAGCTCATCGTATTTTCCAGAGCATTTTGAGGAATCTACAATTATCTTATTTGCCGGCTCCCTTTAGATTCTAAACTCCAGGAGAGCTGGTGCCTAGCTTCTCTTGCTTACTTCTGTAGTCCAAGTCTAATACAGTACCTGGCATACAGAATAGACACTCTAGGGGAAGGGGAGATGGCTCAGTGGTTAAAGGTGGTTGTTTGCAAAGCCTGACAGCCCAGGCTTCAATTCCCCAGTACCCACATAGAGTGTGGTACATGCATCTGGAGTTCATGTGTATTGGCAAGAGGCCCTGGCATGCCCACAGACTCTCACTCATTCAGTCTCTCTCTCTGTTTGCAAAAAAAAAAGAAAAAAAAATTAAAGAATAAACAGGGCTGGGCTGGAGAGATGGCTTAGCGGTTAAGCACTTGACTGTGAAGCCTAAGGACCTCAGTTTGAGGTTTAATTCTCATGACCCATGTTAGCCAGATGCACAAGGGGGTGCACACATCTGGAGTTCGTTTGCAGTGGCTGGAGGCCCTGGTGTGCCCATTCTCCCTGTCTCTCTATCTGACTCTCTCTGTCTGTCGCTCTGAAATAAATAAATAAAAATATATGGCTGGGCGTGGTGGTGCATGCCTTTAATCCCAGCACTTGGGAGGCAGAGGTAGGATCGCCATGAGTTCAAGGCCACCCTGAGACTACATAGGTCAGCCTGGGATAGAGTGAGACCCTATTTCAAATAACCAAAAGTAGCCAGGAGTGGTGGTGCACACCTTTAATCCTAGCATTTGGGAGGCAGAGGAAGGAGGATCGCCATGAGTTCCAGGCCACCCTAAGACTACATAATGAATTCCAAGTCAGCCTGAGCTAGAATGAAACCCTACCTTGAAAAACCAAAACAACAACAAAATCCAATAAATAAATAAATATTGCATATTTGGGTATAATAAATTAACTTACATAGCAAAAAAAAAAAAAAAAGTTCTTTGGGAGTGGTGGTTTGAGACAGGGTGTCATGCAGCCCTGGCTGGCCTTGAACTCATGATCCTTCTGCCTCAGTTTTCCAAGTGCTGAAATTATAGATGTGTGCCACCACATGTGAGAGAAGGAAACATTTAGATACCAATGCTTCCTGACTGGAGACTGGTGGAGGGGACAATCCGATCTTTCTTGAGTTGTCTCTTTTGTCCAGGTTGTGTCTTGGAAACCTGGCCCCAAAGGCACTAGGAACCCCTATCCACTGCAAAGACCTTGGGCAGGACTTCTGCCGGCGGCTCAGACTCGGAGAGGTGGCTGTGGGGAGGGGCCGCTGGGAGCTCCTTAGTTTAGATGAGTATGTATGGGGGCAAATGGACTAGAGATGGAAGAAGACACCTGCTGGATCCGAGATGAGGATGTGGCAGGTGTGCATAGGTAGGGTGGGCAGGTGTGTGGAAGATGGTGGGGGAGGGGCATAGGGTGTGTGTGTGTACCACACTCTGAGAAAAGAGTGAGTCTTCAGCCTGAAACACAATAGAAGAGTTGGGCAGGAGATGAAAACTTGAGAAGCATTTATTTATTTATTTATTTATTTATTTATTTGAGGCAGTGTCTGCCTCACTATGCAGCCTGGAACTTGCTATGTTTGAGAAGTATTTGAAAGATAAATTAAGGCTGGGTGTGCAGACTTAAACCTGTAAACTCAGCTTTTTTTGTTTGTTTGTTTGTTTGTTTGTTTTTGTTTGTATGAGGTAGGGTCTCACTCTAGTCCAGGCTGACCTGGAATTCACTATGGAGTCTCAGGGTGGCCTCAAACTCATGGCGATCCTCCTACCTCTTAAACTCAGCTTTTGATCACCTGAGGCAGGAGGATTGTCATGAGTTCAAGGCTTGCCTGAGCTACATAGTGAATTCCAGGCTAGCCTGGGCTACAGAGTAAGACCCCCCCATCTCTCAGAGGCAAGAGAGCCAGGTGTGGTGATGCATGCTTTTAGTCCCAGCACTCAGGAGGCAGAGGTAGGAGGATCGCTGTGAATTCAAGGGCACCCTGAGACTACATGGTGAATTTAACGCCAGCCTGTGTGAAAGTAAGACCCTACTTTGAAAAGCAAACAAACAAAATGTATGTATGTATGTATGTATGTATGTATGTATGTATGTATATGCCGTCATGGTGGTGTACTCCTTTAATCCCAACACTAGGGAGGCTGAGGTTGAGGCTGAGGTTGAGGTAGGAGGCTCACCATGAATTTGAGGCCAGCCTAGAACAGTCAGTCTGGACTGGAGTGAGACCCTGCCTCGAAAATCCCAAAAATAAATAAATAAGAATAAAAAAATAAGAGTGAGTGAGTGTGCACGAGAGAATATAAATTTATGAATTCAGTAGTCTTGGTCATTGACTGGCTATTGAGGAGATGGACGAAATCAAAACTGATTCCAAGACTTGAATAGAAGCAGTGGTTAGACACCCATGTTTTAGTCTGCAGCCCAGTTCAATAGTGACAGTGTTCCTCAACCATCACGATTCACCGAGGCACAAGTCTGTGTCTTGAAGATCTACAAGGATCAGTACAGGGCACAAGATAAAGGATGCTCAGGGGCGGTGTGTATGCGTGGGTTCGGTGGGGGGGGGGGTCATCACAGTTAGACATTTAACTAGGCTCTCCCTGGAAGAATAGGTGTTTGCCAGGATAGCAAGAGGTAGGCCACGTGAATGAGGGTTGGAGATAAAGCACATGAACAGCGGGCTGGAGGGATGGCTTAGTGGTTAAGGCGCTTGCCTGCGAAGCCTAAGGATGCAGGTTCGCTTCTCCAGATCCCATGTAAGCTAGATGCACATGAAGGCACATGCGAGTTCATTTGCAGTGGCTAGAGGCCCTGGTGTGCCTATTCTCTCTTTAATAAATAATTAAATATTTTTTTAAAAAACAAACAAAAAAAAGGGCTGGAGAGATGGCTTTGTAGTTAAGGCTTTTGCCTGCAAAACCAAAGGATCCCGGTTCAATTCTCCAGGACCCACGTAAACCAGGTGAACAAGAGGGCGCATGCATCTGGAGTTTGTTTGCAGTGGCTGGAGGCCTTGGCACGCTCATCCTCCTCTTCTGCCTTTTTCTTTCATTCTTTTTGTTTTGTTTTAAGCAAATGAACTCCAGACGCGAGCGCCCCCTTGTGCATCTGGCTAATGTAGGACGTGGGTCCTGGGGAATCGAACCTGGGTCCTTTGGCTTTGCAGGCAAGTGCCTTAACCACTAAACCATCTCTCCAGCCCTCTCTCTGCCTTTTTCTATCAAATAAAATAAAATAAAGTAAAATAATAAAATAAAGTAAAACCAAAAAATATATTAAAAAAAAAAGAGCCGGGCGTGGTGGCGCACGCCTTTAATACCAGCACTAGGGAGGCAGAGGTAGGAGGATCACCGTGAGTTCAAGGCCACCCTGAGACTACATGGTGAATTCCACGTCAGCCTGAGCCAGTGAGACCCTACCTCGAAAACCACAAAACAAAACAAACAAACAAACAAACAAAAACAAAAAAGAAAAGAAAAGAAAGAAAGAAAAAGAAACGTGCACAAGCAGAAAGATGGAAGATGCCGAGGGCGCGAGTGGGGGTGAGAGCGCAACACGTTGGTTTCTCAGCCAACCCGCCCGTGCAGACAGAGCGCGGACGGCCTCCAGCACGGGACAGACACCCGAGCCTGGGTTTATAACGTGGAGGTGGCTGGCGCGACGTCAGCAAAGGCCGAGGGAAGCCTCAATGACTGGAGCAAGAGAAGGGCGCTGCTTTCCAGCCCAGCGAGCCCCTTTACCCAAGTCCCGGGCAGCGGAGGCTTTGGGCAAAACCATTATCTAGAGATGGAGGAGGGGGAGAGACTTCACTCCGAACCCGAGCTCACGGAGCAAGCTGGGTACCCACCCAGCTTCACCCCCTTTTCCTTCGCTGAGATCTGCAACGTCTCCGTGTCCTCACCAGCAGCGCCTCTTTCGCGCGCGGTTCTGAGTCCCAGGGGCCACTAGTTGCTCCTCGGTCACCTCTCCTCCCCCCCGGTCCCCGCGTGGTCCGGTCCGGTGGCGCCCGGTTCCCGGCCCAGGTTATAAAGGCTCGGCTGCTGCGGACGACTGCGGAGCCAAGATGCGCCCGAAAGAGCAGGTGCAGAGCTGTGCGGGGGACGCGCCGGGGTCCGGACCCGGGCTCGGGGACACGGCGGCGGCCACCCCCGCGCCCCCGCCCGCAGCCAGTCCTGTTTCTGCGCCTCCGGCCGAGCCCGAACCCGCTCCTGCTCAGGCACCCGCGACCCCCGGACCGAGAGCAGCGTCCCGAGCGGCCACGACTGGGTCCCAGTCCGGAACCCGCCCGGCCTCCCAGGCTGGACCCAAGGCTGGAGCGCAGCGCGCGTCCGGCCGGACCGGGCCGGATAATTCAGATGCACCGTGGACACGCTCCGTGTTCCAAGGGCCTTTCGGTCCCCGGGCCACTGGTCTGGGGACTGGAAAGGCCGAGGGAATCTGGAAGACGCCTGCTGCCTACATTGGCCGGCGGCCCGGGGTGTCTGGTCCTGAGCGTGCCGCCTTTATTCGAGAGCTGCAGGAAGGTAAACTGAGTCTCCCAGGATTCCAGAGCGGGCGCTACTAGGGCATGTCCACGAAGGAGGTGGTACCCCGAGCCTAGGCTCCCCGCCCCCCTCCGGCGCTCAGTCACCTCTCAACCAGCAACCCCCTCCCAAGCCAATCCGCTGTCTAGCGGCGCCTGTCTGGTCGCCCCTGGTCCATCTTCTCCTCCTCCTTCTCGGGTTCCTGGATTTTTGTTAGTGCGTCAGGTCCAGGGCTCGTGCTCCCCGCCCCCTCTAAGCGCCTGTTGCTGCGGCAGATCGGCGCATTCGGGTGTGTGTGTGTTTGGGGGGGGGGGCTCCCCGTCTACCGCAGTGCCAGCAAAGAGGCGGGGGCTGCGGGAGGCACTGCCTGGCGCGCTCTGAGCCTGCGCTGGCCCCGCAGGGGAGAGGTGGGGGCGGGGAGGACGGGGCAGGTTTTGACCCCTTACTGGTTGCTGGGGGTCTTCTTGGAGCAGGGATGAGGTGGGGGGGAGTGAGTGGGTAGCTTATGCCCCTCCTCTTCTGGGTGGGGGCAAATTGAGGCGCTAGCACTCCCCTACTCCGTGCGTCCTCCTTACCACACGCAACAGGTGCATGGGTGCCTGTTTGTTTTTGTAGGACTCCAGTGAGCTGGCTGAGCTGCTACTGGGTCAGAGACGATAAGTCAGTCCACGACCACAGTTCCCCTAGTTGCTTCCATACTTTTAGGGGCCAGGGACCCAGGCATCCCGAGGGCCCAGTTTCCGAGCCTGTGGGAGGTACTGTAATCTCCTAACTGCGCCCAGGTCCCTCCTGGGACAGAGACAGACAGACACACAGAGAGAAAGAGAGGGAGACCCTCCCAAGTCCAGTGGGTCCTGGGAGGGAGCTGAGATCTGGGGCGCAGGACAGAGCTGGGGCTCCTCACCCTGGGCTTTGGTGTAAGGGAAGTGATGAGCTGTGGTCAGTAGGTGCTTGTCCTGAGCTCACTGGTTCTTCCCTCCTACAGCACTGTGCCCTAACCTACCTCCAGCCAAGACAATCACCAAGGATGATATCAAAGAGATGATGTATTTGCTGGAGGAGGTGTGTACCGCCTTCCCTACCCAGGCCAGCCCCCAACTTTAGCTAGACCCCCATTTCAGTTCTTCCCTGCAAGGGGTGTGGGTGTTGTCCGTGTCCTTCCTGCCTGTGGGCTAACTTGAGGGCTCCCTCCTCCGGAAGCCTTGGGGGGCTAATCTGGACTGATCTAGAGTGGGTGAATAGTACACTCTGGTCTAGTTCTCAGGGAACACGGGCGTGGGGAGGGAAGTTTCCTCCTGTTAGCCTATCCCCGACTTCTCTCACCAGTCTGGGAGGGTCCCCCAAAACTGGGAAAGTATTTCGCCTGGGTTGTGGTCTCTGCAGAAAGAGCGGGACCTGAACACAGCAGCTCGCATTGGACAGTCCCTGGTGAAACAGAACAGCGTCTTGATGGAGGAGAACAGCAAGCTGGAAGCCATGTTGGGCTCAGCCAGGGAAGAGGTGAGTGACTGGGAGCAGAGGAGGGAGGGGAGGAGTCGGCGAGTCCCCTCGTCCACGCCAGCACCTGCCCTGCACCTGTATCCTCCAGTGACCAGGCCCTCCGCTCCCTCTCTCTGTCCTGCCAGATCTTACACCTCAGACGCCAGGTGAACTTGCGAGATGACCTCCTTCAACTCTACTCAGACTCTGATGATGATGATGATGATGATGAAGAGGAGGAGGAGGAAGAAGAGAGGAGGAGGAGGAGGAGGAAGAATGCGAAGGAGAGCAAGATCGGCAGCATGACCATCCCTACGGCGCCCCCAAGCCGTGCGTGCGCTGCCTTTGCACCCGGATGGGCCCCTTCTCTGAGCCTTGTTTTGCTCAGTTGTCACTGAGCTCATGGGCACCTGCCAGCAGAGTTGTGTCAAGAGTGACGCCCTCCCCTGGGGTTGGGAAGCCCTGGGTGGGGGGGGGGGCGGCGAGGGCTGGGACCCTCTGCTCCCTGCGCCCTGACTCCCATTGCTCCCTTGCCAGGCCCCCCCAGGAGGAGTCGCTGCACCGCTGCCCGCAGCTGGAAGCGTTGCAGCAGAAGCTGAGACTGCTGGAGGAGGAGAACGACCAGCTAAGAGAGGAGGTGAGGGCCGGGAGGAGGGCGCACCCGCGGCGGGGGCTGGGGGGTGGCGGGGGTGGCGATGGCCCTGCCCCTTCCTTTCTCCCTCCCTCCGTCCCTGCAGGCCTCTCACCTCGACACCCTGGAGGACGAGGAGCAGATGCTCATACTGGAATGTGTGGAGCAGTTCTGTACGTGACGGTGTAACCAGTGGCAGGGGGGACTGTCCCTAGGAGTGAGGGGGAAGGACTCAGGATTTAGAGTCTGGAGGTCCAAGTTCGGGGTGTTTTCAGTTGTGTGAGCTCAGACAAGTTCCTTGGCCTCTCTGAGCCTTCATCTTTAAAATGAGGATCAACTGTTTTGACCTACTGATCTAACCAGCGTTTATGAGGTGCAAGGGGGCCCACCGTCACCAGACACGGTGTTGCATCCCTATAGTACCAGCGTGAAAGGTAGAGACAGGAAGTCCAGGAGTTCAAGGCCAGCCTCACAACATAGTGGGTTTGAGGCTAGCCCTGTGTCAGACAGAGAGAGAGAGAGAGGTGGCAATAGCTGAAGAACTGCTTTGTGCAAAGTGTGCAGAGCGATGCAGAAGCCACCAGGCAGCTTGAAGCCCCCTCTGTTATCTGGGACTGTGAAGGAAGAGCAGCGCGTCCACGGCTGGGACAGCTCAGCGTCGTGTCGTGTACGGGGTGGGGGCTGTGCCCAGCACCATCCCAGATGACACTTTTCTGTTCCTGGGGACCTCAAGTCTAGTTGAGACACAGGGTGAACAGCAGTGAGCTCACGCTGTCTCTCCCCCTCCATCCTGACCTCCCTGGCTTATGTAGCTCCCTGAGTGGCCGCCGGAGTGAAGCCAGTGCCCAAGTCTTCCTGGACACGGCTCAGGCCTTTCTTGACCCCTCTAGCCCATGGCACGTCTTAATAGGCGTTCCCTGCCTTTACTCCTGCCCTCCCAGGCCTTTTGGCATACAGCCCAGATGCTTCCGAGCTCAGATGAGATGGGGCATGTTCAGGGTGGCGTGGCCATAGACCCAGATGAATTCTCTAAAGATCACTTCTGGCCCTATCACTCCTCTGCCTAAAATCCCAAACAAGTTTCCCATTGGCCAAAGTATAACCCAGTCTCTTCCCTGGTTTTTGCGTTCTGGGCTCTGATTGTATGTGGCTTTTCCACAGTCCCCCCCCTCCCCGGGCCTCTGTCTTCTTTTTTTTGCATGGGGAGGACTCACTCTGCCCTGTGGTCTTAGCAGCTTCATCCTCCAGGAGTCCTCCCCAGCCTCACAGTACTGGGTTGAGGAGAATGCTACAGTTGTGATGCCCTTCCCCCACCCTTGCCATGCACCTTAACGTTGGCTCCATCATAGTCCATGATATGGACGACTCTATTCCCAGCTGTCTCCTAGACTAGACTAGAGCTCAGTGTGGGATGAAGCCAGGTAGGTCCCCAGTGCCGCAGTCAGTGTCAATAAGCATTTCTTGGAAAGAAAACCTGAATGAAGGATCCCAAGCAAGTCCCATGGGCCCTTTGGCTGTCCAGGAGCTGAGTGTGGGGGAGGAGGATGGCGGGGTGGACAGACGGATGGAACCTCGGCTGACCGCTGCCCGTGTGTGCGCTGCAGCCGAGGCCAGCCAGCAGATGGCTGAGCTGTCCGAGGTGCTGGTGCTGAGGTTGGACAACTACGAGCGGCAGCAGAAGGAGATCACCCAGCTGCAGGCCCAGATTGAGACGCTGCAGCAGCGCTGCCAGTCGGTGAGCCGCACCCTCGAAGTCCGTCCCCTTCTCGAGGCCCCCTGGGACCCCAGCCTCCTCCTCCCTGCTCCACCTTATAGAGCGCTCCGGCCTCCGCCAGGCCTGTAGGCATCAGAGTTGGCAGAGATACCAGACAGCCACTTGTCCTACCCGGTCGCTGTCCCCAAAAAGAGGGAGCGAGTTCTCGCAGACAGGGTCCTAGTCTCTCCCAGGAACCAGGTCATAGGACCCTTCTACCTTACTGCCTCTCATTCCACACGACCTCCTTCAAGGACTGCCAAAGACGGACGTGGGAGGACCAGCTGGGACAGGGCATGCGGGAGTGGGAGGTCTCGGTGGGGCTCACACATTCTGGCGCCTTCCAGTATGGAACCGAGACGGAGAAGCTGCAGCGGCAGCTGGCTTCAGAGAAGGGGGTCCATATGCAGTTCCCAGCAGAGGTGAGATGGCCCGTGCTCCAGCCCTGCTCTTGAGAGCCTCACCTAGACTGGGGACCCAGGCCCTTTGGAGCTGCTTGACTCTCCCGAAGGGACAGAGCAGCTTATAGGCAGGGCTTGGGTTTTGTCCCTTTCTGCCCTCTCTTGGTCTGGCCCACTGCTCAGCAGGCGGCAGCTCTGTAGGGGTCTGAGTGGGGTGAAGAGAGCAGGGTCTTGGCCAGCGTGTCACTGGTTGGGTCTGGAGCCTCTTGAGGCCTTTGGGTCTGAAGCAAAAGCTAGCAAGAAACTGGGCGTGGTGGCGCACACCTTTGATCCCAGCACTCGGGAGGCAGGGGTAGGAGGATCACTGAGAGTTCAAGGCCAGCCTGAGACTACATAGTGAATTCTAGGTCAGCTGGGGCTAGAGTGAGACCCTACCTTTGGAAAAAAAAAATCAATAAAGAAAGAAATAAACAAACAAGCAAAACAAGAGTGCCTGACTAGACATCCTTGGGTTCCTGGCAGAGCCAGCGGATGGGTCCCCAGATGCAGAACCTGCGGGTGAAGGTCATAGACTGCGGGGGCAGGCCGCACTTGCACCATGAGGTGGCGAAGAGCCTGTGCCAGCATTCCCCCATGCCCGTCACCCACTATGCGTACAGCATGCCACTGGTGAGGAGCTTTTTCTGTGCCCCCCCCCCATACACTTCAACTCCCAGTGCCTTGAGGCTCACCCTGCTGGCTGATTCTTGTCCTTGATAGTCCTTTTCTGTGAAAGCGAGGCAGGGGCCCTTGGGGGCATCTTCTAGCAGTGTCCCCCCCTCTGCACTGTAGGAAGCACTTCCAAGTTTCCAGGAGACCCTGGCTGAGGAGCTCAGAACGTCCCTGAGGAGGATCATCTCAGATCCTGAGTACTTCGTGGAGAGGTGCGGAGCTGGGACGCCCCGACTTGGCCTAACCGTGCTCCTCCTGATCCACTCATGGGCTGCTGCCTTCCTGGAGAGGGGGGGACGGCCCTCCCGCTTCTGCCCTCCCACACTCCCCTGGCGTCCCTTCTGCCTTGCCCTGCCCAGCCCCTTTGCAGCGTGATTGGGTCCCAAGGGCTTTGCGGTTTCAGCCTCCCCGTCTCCACACACTGAAGGTCCTGTTCTCTGTTAAGGACTTATGGGATGCCTGTGGGGGAGACCTAGGGTAAGCGGCCTAGGGGCACCTTGTCACTCATCCTCACTTTTCAGACCACCACTTACACCTGATTCTCTGACTGGAACCCCCCCACCCACCCACCCTCGGGAAGGCCGTGTTCTCTGGGCCTGTTCAGCTGAGTGTTTTTTTCTGGGAAGAAGATGCCCCCTTTTCCTTCAGATCTTGGCCTCCCCTCCCCCAAGGGGGCTGTTTGCTTTAAGGCTGCTCCATATGGAGTCCAAAGCCTTCCTTTTACTTGGCAAGGGGCTGACAGAGCCATGGCTCAACAACTGGAAACAGCTGGGGCTCAGTCCCAGCTTGGCTTCTTCGTGTCCTTGGGCAAGTCGCTTGACCAGTCTGAGCCTTACTGCAGTGGAGATGTTCCTATGGCAACTAGCTCTGGGGAGACATATCCTCCTAGCTGTTCTTTTCCGTACAGGAGGGTGGGGAACCAAGGGGAAGGTCGGGGGGGGGGCGTAGCTTTTCCTCCTGCCAGGAGCGCTAGTTGGGTATTGGAAGGTCTGAAGATAGTTCTTACCCCACGTCCCCGTCCCTGTCCCCTGGCTGAGACAGGGCTGGGAAGGACCATCGGGGTCTGTGGGCTGGGGCAGGACAGGAGAGTTCGCGCAGGGAGGGCCTGGAGGTTGGACTCTGTTCCTCGGTCACACTGGAGGAGAGTTCTGGGGAGTGGCGTAGGTGCCAGGAGTCCGGTGGGGCTGGAAGGTGTGGAAGGACGTTGCTGTCTCCCCGTTCAGACGTGCCCTTCACCACAGGGAAGAGCGAGAGCAGGAGCCGGGTGTGATGCCGCCGCCGGAAGATCTCATGCCGCCGGAAGAATTTGAGTCTCCTGAGGAGCTGGTGCCTGAGGAGGAGCTGGGGGCCATGGAAGAGGTGGGGACGGCTGAGGAAGGGCTGGCGGAGGAGGCCGAGGTGGCATCCGAGGAGACTGAGGCCTGGGAGGAGTTGGAACCGGAGCTGGACGAGGCCACGACGATGAATGTGGTGACCTCCGCTCTGGAGGCCAGTGGCCTGGGCCCTTCGCATCTGGACATGAAGTGTGTCCTCCAGCAACTGTCCAACTGGCAAGATGCCCATCACAGGCGGCAGCTGAAGCAGAAGGTCCAGAAAGGTGAGTGCTCCCGTGGGGGCCTCCCGCCAGCCAGCCATTGGGCAAGCCACAGGCCGTCAAGCCGATGAGAGGTGAGGGTGGGTGAGCCCCTCGAGTGCTCGCTTACCCCAGCCTGCCCCAACCCAGTGTGCTGATTTGCATGGACTTTGCATATCATTTGCATAGGCACCTCAGGTCCCCTTTGGCAGGAACTGCGGCCCCAGTGCTTATTTCTGTGGAATTGGCTTACACGTCCAGCTCTCTCCACCCACTTTCCTCCTGGGGGCTGGGGTAGGGGGTCAGGGCTGGGACTGTATCCCCCTCATTGCGCCTCAGCTTCCTGTCTCTGCCCGCCCCCTTCCCCTACCCTCCACCCTTAACTCCCTTATCCCCAAGGCTCCCCAAACCTGCAGCAGTGGCAGCCGCAGGCCAAAACAAACATGGGGGGCGGGATCGAGGAGCAGCAGCCCAGGGTGCCGACCCAGGACTCTCAGAGGCTGGAGGAGGACAGGGCCAGCCACCCTCCCATGTCCTGGGAGGAGGAGAGGCCTTCTGGGGCCACCTAGGCCACCGCCTGCAAGGGCCACGGTCGCATCCGTCCCCTGGGTGAGTGTGGGGCTGGGCCAGGGGCTCCTGCAGGGTGGTGGGGCTGGGCCAGGGGCTCCTCTCCCCAGTTAGAAATCCCAGATTTGGGGAGCTACACGTGCTGAGGGCGTATCTTCTGGCCTGTGAGGAGCTGTCGGTGAAATCACAGACGATCACACACAGTGGATCCTTTACCCATGCTCTAGTTCCTTTAATCCTCATGCCCTGGTAGGTGAGTTTGACCGTGCCCTGTTATTAAGTCAGAAAACTGACGTTCATGGGGCTGAGGTGTCTTGCCCAAGGTCACACAGCTAGGAGCAGATCTGAGCCTGGGCTCCGCAGTAAGTAGTGAAGATCTAAGCTAGCTTCACTGCTGTGCATGGCGGCATCCTCCGTCTTGGAGCCCCACCCGACCTGCTGGGTCAGCCCTGACGTTTGCAACTCCCTGGCAGCTTCCCTTACTTAGATCTGGTCTGCTGCTGCTCTCATGGCCTTCTGAGCACCAGTGCATGGAATAGCACTGGCTACAGCAGGTCAGCGTAAGGTTGTAAGCTGAACTGTGACCTCTGCGTGGCCAGCAGTGGGCAGGACCTGCATAACTATCAGCCTCCTCATACAGCTGACCTCCCCCCACCCCCCTTCTGCTGCCCCCGGCTAGGCCTGTGGTTGTCAGGTTCACAGTTCACATCCACCCCGTTCTCTTCCAGGCTTTGCTGTTTCCCAGCAGCCTGCAGAGATCCCACAGACAGCTTGAGACCCCTCCTTCCGCTGCCTGGCCAAGTCCTACCCGCCCCAGAACCTCCTTGCTCTCCTCTGAAATGGGAGCCCATGTCTGTCGCCAGCCCTCCCTCTGTTCTGACACGAGCCTGAGGTGCCAAGCCTCTGCCCTCTTCGGGGACAGGCTGAAAGAACCTCGGCCCCTATTCTGCAAAGCTCTGGCTGCTGGGCCTGGATCAGGTGGTGGCCCCAGGGCTGGAAGCAGCCTGTGGGGAGGCTGGCTAGCTACCAGACCCAACTCTGAGATGGCTGTCACTGGTCAGGACAGGGGCCTAGGTCCAAGAGTACGCAGTGATTCTGAGGACTGTCAGCCCCTTCTGGCCCCCAATCCCAAATAAAGGGAGCCCCCCCCCCAGCTCTGGTTGACATCTAGGGACCCTGTCCTCTGGTGTTCTTTACCCTTCCTAGTTTCTATCACTGTGTGTAACCGGAAGTGTGCCCGAGTGGGGCTGGGCGAGGGGTCCCTCCGCCCCGTGTTGTCTCTGCCCCTTGTTGCCCGTGGCTTGTGAATTTTGAGGCTCCTTGCCCAGGGCCCCCCCCTCACACTGTCCCCCTCAACACCCTTCCTTCCTCCCTTCTAGATGTTCTCCCCTTGCTCACATCTTTGCCCGTCAGTGGCTGGTGGTCTGGGGCTGGGGACCCCCTCGGTGCCTGCTGTGCCCCTACAGCGCTTCTCAGTCTTGTAGCTTGTCGGCCTGTGTACGTGGTGTACGTGCCAATGTAGGAAATAAAGGACCTGTGCGCTACCTGGGCCAGCCTCCAGCCGTCTTTCTCCGGGAACCTGGTGCATGCCTGTGTGTGCAGGTGTGCGTGTGCCCTGCGTGCATGCTCTGCATTGATGGACAGCGTATGAAAGTGAAAATAGACCGATTGAATGACATGTCAGGGGCCTTCATTAAATATAAATACCCACACCTGAGGGGTAACGTAACACGCGTTTATCAAAGGGTGTGACAGAGGCCCGGCCAGGTTCATTGACCCACCCAAGGATCTAACAACTGGTTGTCATGCTGGAGTCAAACCCAAGCCTGTGCCCTGAGGACTGTCGCTGTGCCCTGTTTGTGCAAGTCAAGTGGGAGGAGCGTAACCCACTGGCATGGGCTGAGATTCCCCCCAGAAACAACTGGCTCATTGGAAAGACACCCTAGAAAAGCACTTGGTGGGAGTGAGGAAGTGACAGGAAGCTAACGGCAGACGGGGAGGGGTCAGGCAAGAAGCCTCAGTGCCCCTGCGGACCTAAAGGAAGACTATGGCTCTTGACCTCTCAAAGTGTGGTCCAGGCCGGCAGTGTGGCTCAGTAGGTAGAGTGCTTGCCTAGTTTAGTAGTGAGCCTCAGGTCGCTGAGAGGAGCCTCTAAACCAGGCACAGTTATGGAAGAAGGGAATTTATTTGAAGCTTACAGATCCAGAGGAAGTTCCATAATGGCAGAAGAAGTTGGCCTCCTGTTATAGGACCAAACAGAGAGAGAGAGAGAGAGAGAGAAGCCAAAAGCCACCACAAGCAAGCACACTTCAGGAACCCCAGGCAGAATTCAGGCCCTTTGTGTATCTTAAGTTGGAGTTCAGATTCGCCTTAGGGCTGGACCCTAAGATCCACCTGCAGAGACACATCCTCCAGCCAGGAGGGAAGCGGATCTAAATTACAATCTTTTTTTTTTTTTTTTTTTTGGGTTTTCAAGGTAGGGTCTTACTCTAGCCCAGGCTGACCTGAAACTCACTGTGTAATCTCAGGGTGGCCTCAAACTCACAGTGATCCTCCTACCTCTGCCTCCCGAGTGCTGGCATTAAAGGCGTGCGCCACCACGCCCGCCTCTACATTACAGTCATTAATAAACTCCAGACAGCCACACCTGGCATGCACGAAACCCTGGGTTTGATCCCTAGCACCACGCGTACTGGGTGTGGTGGCACTTGCCTGGTGGTGGAGGCATGAGGGTCAGAAGTTGAAAGTGTGTTCCAGACCAGTGTTTGCAGTGTGGGAATCAGAAACGCAAAACCCTCAGCTTCCCCATGAGGCCTATAGCATCAGCCCTGTAGGTCAGCACAAGCCCCGGGTAAGTGACATACGAATGTTAGAACTTGAGGTACAGGGAGGTAGAGGCCGCCGCAGTTACCCAGCAGGGTGAGGCTGCCCGCGGGTCACCGGCAGTGCTGCTCGCCCTGCAGAGGCAGAAAGAAGGGAAGTCCTCGGCAGGGCGTTCCTGGTGCCACCACAGGACACGGCCAGCAGTTTGCAGAGTCCCAGGATGTGAGGCACCAATAGTGTCTATCACAGTCCACCCCTTGTGCCACCCAGGTGAACACAGGCTCCAGGGAGTGTTTCACTCTGGCATGTTGTGTTAGTGCTTTGTCGGCGGGACACAATGCCCAGCTTGGGCACCATGGCTATATTGATGGGCACATCACCCCATATCCCTTAAGGTTTTTTTTTTTTTTCCCGAGGGGGCCAAGGACAGGGGATAGGATGGTACCAATGCATGGTGTATCTGTACTAAGTATGTCCATAAATTTAAAAAAAAAAAAAAAAAAAGCTTGCTGGGTGTGGTGGTGCACGCCTTTAATCCCAGCACTCGGGAGGCAGAGGTAGGAGGGTCACCGTGAGTTTGAGGCCACCCTGAGACTACATGGTGAATTCCAGGTCAGCCTGGGCTAGAGTGAGACCCGACCTTGAAAAACAATACCACATGTCTGGTGAAATGGAGGACGAAAGCCATCCTTAAAGACTTAAAGGGATCCCACAGCACAGCCCCGTGGGGAATACCTGCAGCCCCACTGAGGAGGGTCCCAGGACACATGGTATGGTTGTGGAGATCAAATTAGTTGGAAAGCTAATTGGATGGAATAAGGATAATTTTTGCACAGGCTAAGCCTGAGGATGTGGAAAGCTATGAACCTCACGTGGGGCTTCTTGAACATAGGAAAACTCACCGCTTCTCCAGTGATTTCCTGATAAACCTAAAGAAACAGCTCATGATCTGGTCTGATGCAAACTTGTGATCTGTCTCATGCTTAGACTCCTCAGAGCTTTGACTGCCTTAATTTAAATCAAAGCGGGGGGCTGGAGAGATGGCTTAGCGGCTGAGCGCTTGCCTGTGAAGCCCAAGGACCCCGGTTCGAGGCTCGATTCCCCAGGGCCCATGTTAGCCAGATGCACAGGGGAGCGCATGCGTCTGGAGTTCATTTGCAGTGGCTGGAAGCCCTGGTGCGCCTATTCTCTCTGTCTCTTTCTCTGTCTGTCTGTTGCGCTCAAGTAAATAAATAAAATAAACAAAAAAATTTTAAAAAATAAATAAATCAAAGCGGGGAGTACAGTCAGTTCGGGGAACACTAGAGTGCATCCCCCTTGACCCTCCATTAAATCGTATTTTGCTTGGTGTGTGTTCATTTTGCATTTATCCAAACACTGATGGAAGGCGTTGGAACAACATGAGTGGGAGGACAGCGTCAGGGACTTTCACTCAGTCTTTCCTACCATAATTTAAAATTTATTTATTTTTTTATTTGAGAGAGAGGAAGAGGTAGAGAGAGATAGAGAGAGAGAGAGAGGGAGGGAGGGAGAGAATGGGCACGCCAGGGCCTCCAGCCACTGCAAACGAACTCCAGATGCGTGCGCCCCCTTGTGCATCTGGTTTACGTGGATCCTGGAGAATCAAACTGGGATCCTTCACCTTTGCAGGCAAACACCTTAACTGCTAAGCCATCTCTCCAGCCATGATAACTCTTTGAGAGAGAAAGAGACAGAGAGAGAGAGAGAATGAGTCTGTAACCACCACAAAGAAACTCCAAACACATGCACTACCATGTGCATCTGGCTTATGTGGGTTCTGCGAAATCGAACCTGTGTCCTTAGGCTTTACAGGCAAGGGCCTTAACCACTAAGCCATCTCTCCAGGCCCATGATGACTTTATTTGATACAACAGGGAATCGGTGTGGAGGCTTTGCCAGGTGTTAAGTGTATACATCCAAATTATCCATTCATGGGCTAAGAAATGACCACAAGCTGTGTCCAAAATCTCACTGGACCCCCCGTGAGAAAGATTCACTTGGGGCCACACTTGTCACCTGGCCTCTCTGCGTTCCCTCTTCAGTGTGGATAGAAGCACAGTGGCCTTCTGGCTCTCTGGGATGCCGTCAGCTGGCTCTCAGATTCGCAGTCCTAGAGAATCACAAGACAGTACGTTCTTGTCTTCCAGACATTCTTGTTTGTGGTACTTTGTTAGGCTATCATCAGTAAACTAAGACAGGACAGCTTCTCAATGATGCTCCCTTTTCCCTGCTAGAACATTCCCTATGTCTTCCTGGAAAAAGAGTGTTCTTCGGCTCCTTCCCGAGAACATGATCACGGGATGTCTCCCTCGTCGTGCGTGATGATTTCACTCTGTCATGCCCACCTTTCCACCTTTTGACCCCTTTCCCAATACTCTGCACAGTCACTTTCAGTATCTTCGGCACAGTTGCTGTGGGTCGTGGTTCTGTCCAAACTTCGAGAAGCCATCCCAGCAAGTCGTTAGGACTGGCTCCAGGTATCCTCCAGGATGACATCCCAAGTCACGGGAGGATGTTGTCAAAGTCAGTGACATCTCAGCCTTTTTTGTTGCGTGGCAGCCAAGAGAGATGTTGGGTTTGATTTCAACAGCCTTCCCTTTGCTGCAGTGGGAACTGTTTGCCTTTCATATAGTAGTTTGAGTAGACTGCTCACTGGCATGAGCCCAAAATTTCTTTATTTTTTAATTTAAAAGGATTTTAAGTTATTTTTGAGATGGGGAGAGAGGGAGTTAGAGAAAGAGAGAGAGAGAATGGGCACACCAGGGTCTCTAGCCACTGCAAACGAACTCCAGATGCATGCACCACCTTGTGCATCGGGCTTATGTGGGACCTGGAGAATTGAACCTGGGTCCTTAGGCTTTGCAGGCAAGTGCCTTCACTGCTTAGCCATCTCTCTAGTCCCCCTCCTTTATTTTTAGACACACACACAGAGAAAGGCAGAGAGAGAGAGAGACTATTGGTGTGCCAGAGCCTTAGCTACTGCAATTGAACTCCAGGTGCTTGTACCACCTAGTGGGCATGTGCAACCTTGTGTGTGCCTTACCTTTGTGCGTCAGCCTTACATGGGATCTGGAGAGTCAAACATGTTTCCCTAGGCTTTGCAGGCAAGTGCCTTAACCGCTAAGCCATCTCTCCAGCCCCCATAATTTCTAGGGTTTTTTGTTTGTTTTTTTTTTTGAGGTACGGTCTCACTCTATAGCCCAGGCTGACCTGGAACTCACTCTGTAGGCCCAGGCTGGCTTTGAACTCATAGTGATCCTCCTACCTCTGCCTCCTGAGTGCTGATGTAGGTCAGCCTGGGCTAGAGTGAGACCCTACCTTGAAACCCTACCCCCTTAAAAAATATATATATATATATATATATGTGTGTGTGTGTGTGTGTGTGTGTGTGTGTATTGAGTGAGAGAGAGAGAGAGAGAGAGAGAACGGCCACAACAAGGACTCTAGCCATTGCAAATGAACTCCAGATGCATGTGCCACCCTGTGCATCTGGCTACTTTGCAGGTAAGTGCCTTAACTGCTAAGCCATCTCTCCAACTCCCTGCCTTTTTTTTTTTTTTTTTTTTTTTTTGAGGTAAGGTCTCTCTCTAGCCCAGGCTGACCTGGAATTCAATAGGTTGTCTCAGGTTGGCCTTGAACTCACAGAGGTCCTCCTACCTCTGCCTCCCAAGTGCTGGGATTGAAGGCATGCACCAATATGCCTGGCTAAAATAAAAAAAAAATTTTAACTAAAAAAGAAAGAAAGAAAGAAAGAAAGAAAGAAAGAAAGAAAGAAAGAAAGAAAGAAAGAAAGAAAGAAAACCAAGCCAGGTGTGGTGGCACACGCCTTTAATCCCAGCACTCGGGAGGCAGAGGTAGGATCACCATGAGCTCGAGGCCACCCTGAGACGACATAGTGAACTCTAGGTCAACCTGAGCTACAGTGAGACCCTACCTCAAAAAAAAAAAAAAAAAGAAAAGAAAACCAAAAAAAACTGGCTACGTATCCCTCCACCTCTTTTCCCACTCATGAAATCTTGTTCACTGTTGCCGTCTTATCCTTGACCCTAGGGGATGTTCAGTTCTCCCCTCTGTCTCAAACAGCCAAGTCGCCAATCCTTGTCGCACAGCCCATGACACAATCCAGTGACTCATTGGAAGCTAGTTTATTTAGATATGCTTTGCACAGCGCAGGGCTGGAGGGGGCTCGGGCTGCGGGGCTCTGAAGGACGGCGCTATGGATGCTCGTCCCCTTCCTCAGCGCTACGGCGGCCGAAGTCCATCCATCCGTATGCCTCCTCTTCCTCCACCCATGGCCCCTGCTTCTTGGACAGTTCTGAGGAAGTGACAGGAGGTGAGAATGAGAGGACGCTTCTCCTCCAGGACGGGAGATGATGGGACCAGCGGGGAAGACCGCGCGCGGCCAAACCCGGCCGGGTCAGCAGCTCTTACCTATGAGACCTGGGGGACCCTGAGGCCCCAGCTGCCTTCGGTGGTGAGAGACTGGGCCCAGCTGGTGCAGTCCGTGTGGCTCCAGGCCCCTGTTGGTCCCTGGACCCGAGAGTGTGTCCTGTAGCTGGGACTTGGGCTTCCAAGAGGCTTCGGAGAAGGCGGCCAGAGCCAGCGCTAAGATCAGCATGCACACGCACAGTCGCTGCATATTGTCTGCAAAGGCCAGAGGGCTGGGTTTCAAGGTGCGCCTGTCCCCACGGAGGCTCAAGAGTGGAGGGGCTGGGCTGGAGAGATGGCTTAGCGGTTAAGCGTTTGCCTGGGAAGCCTAAGGACCCCCCCCCCCCCCGTTTAGGGCTTGATTCCCCAGAACCCACAAAAGCCAGATGCACAAGAGGGCGCACGGCGTCTGGAGTTCGTTTGCAGTGGCTGGAGGCCCTGGCACGCCCATTCTCTCGCTATCTGCCTCTTTCTCTCTGTGTCTGCCTGTCGCTCTCAAATAAATAAATAAATAAACAAAAATAAAAATAAAAAATAAAATAAAAGAGTGGAAGGGCTGGACCAGATGGGCTCTAACTCCAAACTCCTCCTTGCCAATTGACTTATGTGGGGTTGCCAGCTGTTTCTTCTCTTTGGTTCTCTTCTCCAGTGCCTGCTTAGTACCCCTGGATTCTTGCCCCCCCCCCTTCCCTCCTTGTCCACTCAATGACAGCCGCTGCTTTCATGGGAGAAAGCATGAATCTAGAAGTGTGGTTTCCAAACCTCTGTGCAGGGTTGGAGGCTCGGTCAGTGGCTCTGTAGATGGCTTAGTCTTCTGAATTAAAAGAAACTTGTTTTTTTTGTTATTGTTTTTTTACAAGGCAGGGTATTACTGTATCCCAGCCTTACCTGGAACTTACTCTGAAGCTCCAGGCTGGCCTTGAACTCTTGGCTATCCTCCTACCTCTGCCTCCTGAGTGAGTGCTAAGATTAAAGGTGTATGCCATCATACCCTGCTAAAGGGAACTTTTGTTGTGCTGTTGTTTTGAGGTAGGGTCTCACTCTGGCCCAGGCTGACCTGGAATTCACTATGTTGTCTCTGGCTGGCCTTGAACTCATGGCAATCCTCCTACCTGTGCCTCCTGAGTGCTGGGATTAAAGGTGTGCACCACCACGCCCAGCTCAAAGTGAGCTTTTTATTTATTTGAGAGAAGGAGATAGGGCTAAGGAGAGAGAGAGAGAGAAAGAATGGGCACACCAGGACCTCTAGCCACTGCAAACGAACTCCAGATGCATGTGCCATCATGTGCATCTGGCTTACATGGGTACTGGGGAATTGTTTTGTTTTTTGAGGTAGGGTCTTTCTCTAGTTTAGGCTGACCTGGAATTCACTGTGTCATCTCAGGGTGGCCTTGAACTACCTCTGCCTCCTGAATGCTGGGATGAAAGACATGTGTCACCACGCCCGGCCAAATATTAACAAATCTCTTCAACCAGCCACATGTCACGTGCCAGCACACGCCTTTAATCCCAGGATCACCGTGAGTTCGAGGCCACCCTGAGACTCCATAATGAATTCCAGGTCAGCCTGGGCTAGAGTGAAACCCTACCTCGAAAAACAAAACAAAACAAAAAAAAAAAGAAAAAAAGAAAGGATCTCATCCTAGAGGTATCAAGGCACGAGTCCCAGCTTCTGACAAGTGGCCTGAATTTCAAGGTTTCTTGGGGAGGTGGATGTCAGCCCTCGGTCCCTGTTCTCCCCCCACCCTTCCTGGTTTCTCACCTGCAGAGCTGGGAGGCGGCTGATGTGGTAGTTGAGTCAGCTCCGTTCTGTTACTTGTCTCAGGCCTGCCTTATAAAGCCCTCAGTGTCCACCCCCCCACCGCGCGCCCTCACCCCTTCCCACCTCCAATCCCTCCTTCCAGGTGAGGTCACACTCTCCATGGCAAGAGAAATGGGCGTGAGATGTAGGCACAACCTGTCACTCTGCCCCACCCTGTCATGGAGGGTCAGTCAATAGTTCTTTTGGGAAGGCTGCAACTGGGAGGGGACAGGAGACAGGCTTCCTGGGTGGGGGACCACCGTACCCCACCCTGTCCCTTAGGTCACAGGCCTGGTGCTCACCCCTTGGATTATATCCAGTGGTGGGGGTGGGTGAAGGGAATGAACCAAAGAAAGCATGTTTTCTCATATGTCGTTGCTTGATGGACAGGTATTGTGTGGATGTGGGGTGACGTATTGATCCCTGTTCCCTCTGCTGGGCTCTGCAAACAGGACACGTTGGAGTTATCAGGAGCAATGGACCACGGGCTGATGGTCCCGTCCTGCTCTTTCTGCCAAAGGCCTCACAGACTCGTTGCCTTGGAATCCTTTTCGCTCCCCTTAACACGGAAAACCCTCACCGACTCCCTTCCCCTTTGCCCCTGACGCTGGACTGGATCAGCCTGTAGCTCTTCTCCTCTCCCTGGACCTGCACGCCTGACCCCAACCCTTGCAAACTCGTACCCAGAGCCTGTTCCTTGACGGTTTCCCAGCTCAAGACTCCCCTATTTTGCACAAAGCATTCACAACTTTGCAATATAAAAATATACCTTTAGCCGGGCGTGGTGGCGTACGCCTTTAATCCCAGCGCTCAGGAGGCAGAGGTAGGAGGATCACTGTGAGTTCGAGGCCAGCCTGAGAGTACATAGTAAATTCCAGGCCAGCCTAGACTAGAGTGAGACCCTACCTCAAAAAACAACAACAAAATATACCTTTAGGGCTGGAGAGATGACTTACTGGTTAAGACGCTTGCCTGGGAAGCCTAAGAACCCAGGTTCGATTCCCCAGTACCCAGGTAAGCCAGATGCACATGGTGGTGCATATGTCTGGAGTTCTTTCGCAGTGGTGCACCCATCATTATATGTATATATATATATATATATATATATATATATATATATATATATATATATATACATATATATACATATATATATATGTATGTATTTCTGTCTCTCTCAAATAAAAAATATTAAAAATACATCTTTATGCACAAGGGGGCCCATGCATCTGGAGTTCGTTTGCAGTGGCGTGCCCATTCTCTTTCTGTCTGTCTCTCTTCTCTCTATCTCTCTCTGCTTGCAAGTAAATAAATAAATAAATAAATAAAATTATTTTAAAAATACATCTTTAAATGGCCAGCAAAGAGACTGAAACATTTGTCCAACAGGTATCAGGAAACAAAATGGGGACTGGAGAGATGGCTTGGTGGTTAAGGTGCTTGCTTGCGAAGCCTAAGGACCCAGGTTCAATTCACCAATATCCACGTAACCCATATGCACGTAGTGGCACGTGCATCTGGAGTTTGTTTGCAGTGGCTGGAGGCCCCGGCAACCCATTCTCTCTCTCTGTCTCTGTCTCTCCCTCTCTCTCTGAAATAAATAAATAAAAATATTTTTCAGGCATGGTGGCATATGCCTTTAGTCCCAGCATTTGGGAGGCAGAGGTAGAAGGTTTGCCATGAGTTCCAGGCCACCCTGAGACTACATAATGAATTCCAGGTCAGTCTGGGTTAGAATGAGACTCTACCTCAAAAAAAGGGGGGCTGGAGAGATAGCTTAGTGGTGAAGGTGTTTGCCTGTAAAGCCAAAGGACCCAGGTTCAATTCCCCAGGACCCATGAGAGCCAGATGCACAAGGTGGTGCATACATCAAATTTGTTTGCAGTGGCTAGAGTCTCTGGTGTGCCCATTCTCTCTCACACACATAAATAAATAAGTAAAATTAAAAAAAAAACTTAAAAAAAAAAAGCTGGGCATGATGGCACACACCTTTAATCCCAGCACTCAGGAGGCAGAGGTAGGAGGATCGCCATGAATTTGAGGCTACCTTGAGACTATGTAGTGAATTCCAGGTCAGCCTGTGCTAGAGGAGGACCCTACCTTGAAATACCAAATAATAATAACTAAAATAAAATAAAATAAACAAAAAGAAAAATTTAACGATGATACCTGTGTTGGCTTATTTGATAAATTACTGCCTTGATACGGCTTAGTCAATGTAATGAGTTCTAGGCTGGTGCTTTGTTTTTGAGATAGGGTCTCACTCTAGCCCAGGCTGACCTGGAATTCACTATAGTCTCAGGGTGGCTTTGAACTCATGGCGATCCTCCTATCTCTGCCTCCCAAGTGTTGGGATTAAAGGTGTGCACCACCACGCCCGGCCTTTTAGACTGTTTTTTGATTTTGCTCTTGTTCATGAATCATCAGGCCCTCTTCCTTGTGTGGGGGAGTTTTGAGGCCCCTTGGGTCTTGCATGAGAACAGTGGTACCCACGCTCGAAGTCAGTCTTGCTGAGAATTAACAGGTGATGAAGGATGCGGGCTGCAAGGTGTCCATGGCAACCAACGGCCCAATGTTCTAGTGAATAACCACTCTCATCCAGAGCAGGACACAGTGACTCAGCAATAGAATAAGTGGGGGAAAAAAAAAAAAAAACCAAAACCCCAGCACAGGCATTGATGGTAATTAATTGAATCAGACTCTCAGAGATGGAAGGACATTGAGGGGGCTGGGCAGGGGGGCGATAGGGCTGGGTGACAGTCATTCTGTTCATGTCCTGGGGGATGGAGATGTCAGTGTTCCCGTGGTAACCATAAATCACAAGCTTTCCAGAGAAGTAGGCTGATTTGTGCCTGTGGATAGGTTATGTTCTCTGACCATTCTTCCCAGGCTGGAGGGAGGAGGGCGATCGCACCGAACAGGAGTGTCTCCCATTCAGTAGGGCATGGTGGATGTCATCGCAGGTGCTACTGGGTGTGAAGGACAGGGATGTGCGGAGGTGAGAGGCCCCCGGGAGCCCATGGCCATGGTCAGGGATACTGCGTGCTGTTCTCACGACAGCTTGAGTTCCGGTGGAAAGGGAAGGGTTTCTGATCCTGCCCTTTTCCAGACGATGAGGAAAGTAACGCAGGGGGTGGATCTTGGGAAGGCCCAGTACATGGTGGGAATTTAATTCATTTTCCCCTGCGGCTCCCCCTGCCCGGCCCACTCTGGCCCTCTGTTAACCTCATCTGTAAAATGAGAGCCATTTACCCCTGCCTCATAAAGCTGTGACGGAGGGATTATGAGAGAAGATCTGTACATGCACCTGGGAAGCTTCTCTAAGGCTTAAAAGCTTTGCTCTGAGCTGGGCGTGGTGGCGCACACCTTAAATCCCAGCACTGATGGGAGGTAGAGGTAGGAGGATTGCCATGAGTTCAAGGCCACCCTACGACTACAAAGTGAATTCCAGGTCGGCCTGGGCTAGAGCGAGACCCTATCTCAAAAAACAAAACAAAACAAGACAAACAACAACAACAACAAAAAGCATCACACTGTCGGTTGGAGAGATGTTGCCTAGCAGTTAAGGTTAAGTTAAGGTGCTTGCCTCCAAAAACTAACAACCTGAGCTTGATTTCCCCTGGACTCATGTAAAGCCAGATGCACAAAGTGGTACTTGCAACTGGAGTTCGTTTGCAGTGGCTGCAGGCTCTGGCACACCCATTCTCTCTCTCTCTGCTTGAAAATACACACACACACACACACACACACACATAATAATATATATGTAACTTTTTTGGTTTCTCGAGGTAGGGTTTCACTCTAGCCCAGGCAATATATACACATATTAAAAAGAAAACAACAACACATCATTCTGTGACTCCAAGGTTTCCTGTCCTGCCAGAAGGATTCCCACACTCAGTCACCACTGAAAGGTGCAGTAAGGATAGAGTCTCTGGAGGCCAGGCCTCCCTGAGGTCATCACCTCCTGCTGTACAGAAGGACGGGAGCTGCTGGGGCCAGGACTGGAATCTTGGCCACAACACTGATAAACTGTGTGAGCACAGAATCCACTTTCCGGGCCTATGAAGTTGAAGACGGATCCCAGGCCCTGGGACACAGGCCCGTGCAGTCATCACGATGGTGGCGTATGTCACGGTGTGGCAGGCGCTGGCCAGTCCTGCGCTGAGTGAGTGTGGTTACTCTACATCATGACTCTAGGGTGTACGTGCTGTTATGACCCCCCCATACATAAAGAAACTGAGGGGACGGGGATGTAGCTCCGTGAAACTCTGGATTCAATTCCCAGCACTGCATAAAATCATGGGTGGTAGCACAGACCTGTAATGTCAGTACTTGGGAGGTGGAGGCAGGGGGGTCAGGAGTTCAAGGTCATCCTGGGGTACATGAAACTGTGTAAAAAAAAATAGGACTGGGGAAATACTTGAAGGGATCCTCCATGCTAAAGAGAGAGAGAAACAAAAAGCACGCACATAAGGAAACAGGAAAAAATAAACCATACTCAAATAATAGGTAATATAAGAGAGTAAAGGCCAAATAGGAAGAACTACAAAGCAAGAAGAATGGCAAGAATAAATCCACACCTTTCAATAATAACTTTTAAAAAATATTTTATTTTTCTTTCTTTATTTGAGAGAGAGAGAAATAGGCAGGGGGAGAGAGAGGGAGAGAGAGAAAGAAAGTGAGAATGGGCACACCAGGGCCTCCAGCCACTGCAAACGAACTCCAGATGCATGTGCCACCTTGTGCATCTGGCTTATGTGGGTCCTGGGGAATTAAACCTGGGTCCATTGGCTTTGTAGGTAAGCACCTTAATCACTTTTTTTTTTTTTTTTTGAGATAGGGTGTCACTCTACTGCAGGTTGACCTAGAATCCACTATGTCGTCTCACTGTGATCCTCCTACCTCTGCACCAAGTGCTGGGATTAAAGGTTTGAGCCACCATGGCTGGCTCAAAGTGATCTTCTTTATCTTTCCTAACTAATATTGGTTTGAAATCTATCCTGTCAGACATTAGGATAGCAACACCTGCTTGTTTTCTAGGCCCTAACATGGGAGCTCCCAGTCTCATAAAAAACCACTAGTAGACTTAAGGTCACACCTTTCACCAAGCACAGTTGCAGTGTGAGGCTTCAATGCCTCACTCTTATCAACTAACAGGTCATCCTGACAAAAAAATAAACAGAGAAGCATCTGGATTAAATGAGCTCATGCAACAAATGCACCTAACAAATATCTGTAGAACATTCCATCCAAATGCTGCAGAATACACATTCTTTTCAGCAGCACATGGAACATTCTTTAAAATAGACCATATATTAGGACACAAAGCAAATCTTAACAAATACAGGAAAATTGAAATAATTCCTTTCACTCTATCTGATCACAATGGGATTAAACTACAAATCAACAGTAAGAAAAGCTATAGAGCATACACAAAACCATGAAAAAATAGGACTGGGGCTGGAGAGATGGCTCAGTGGTTAAAACACTCACCTGCAAAGCCTAAGGACCCAGGTTCAATTCTCCATTACCCATGTAAGCCAGATGCACGAGGTGGCACAAGCATCTGGAGTTCGTTTGTAGTGGCTGGAGGACCTGGCACACCCATTTTCTTTGTCTCAAATACATACATACATACACACACACATGCACACACACACACATATATAATTTATTTACTTGACAGAGAGAAAGAGAGAATGGGTGCTCCAGGGTCACATGCCACTGCAAAGAAATTTCAGGCACATGTGCCACATTGTGATTTGGCTTTATGTGGGCACTGGGGAATTGAGCCTAAGCCAGAAGTCTGCAAGCAAGCACTTTTATTTATTTTTTATTTATTTATTTATTTTTTTGTTTTTTCGAGGTAGGGTCTCACTCTAGCCCAGGCTGACCTGGAATTCACTATGGAGTCTCAGGGTGGCCTCAAACTCATGGTGATCCTTCTACCTCTGCCTCCCGAGTGCTGGGATTAAAGGCGTGCGCCACCATACCCAGCTAAAAAGCAAGCACTTTTAACCACTGAACCATCTCCCAAGTCCTTGCATGTAATTATTTTGTTTTGTTTTGTTTTTGAGGTACGATCTCACCCTAGCCCAGGCTGACCTGGAATTCACTCTGTAGTCTCAGGGTGGCCTCGAACTCATGGCGATCCTCCTACCTCTGCCTCCCGAGTGCTGGGATTAAAGGTGTGTGCCACCACACCCAGCTTTTAAGGTATTTTGACTTTTCAAATATTCCCAGCTTGGCTGGAGATGTAGTAGAATGCTTGCCTAACATGTGTAAGGCTCTGGGTTCAGCTCCTAGCACCCCCAAAACAAGAACCTACCTAAACCCCAAATATTCCAGCTTTATTTCCATTGTGGAGCACCTATTGTGAGCCAGGGTCCAAACAAGGTCCCTTGGGGAAAAGAGGTGAATAAGGTTGGTGCTTACACTACCTAGGTAGGTTTAGAACCCAAGGTCACAAAACCATAGCCATCATACCCTGGACATCACACAGACAGCTTCCTGGGGATGCTGGGCTCCAGCTGCAACCCTGAAACCTGTCAGCTTCTGCCCACCCACGTCTGCTGGACCATGATTGATGGGCTCCACATCGCTGTCAGGCAGGTCCGTGCCTGCGCTTCCTAATCGTTTCTTGATAGCGGAAAAGGGTGAGGTTGGCAGTGACGCAGTCTCCCTGTCACAGGTAGCCAGGGTCTGGAGGGTGTAACGGTGGTGGGGACAAACAGTGACTGACACCTGGGAGGTGTTTATGTCAATATAGGTACCTGCCTGGGGTAGGGGACTGGGCAGCAGGGTTCATGGGTTCTGGTCTCACCGGCTGCCGGGCAGTGATAATGGTGGCAGTTTGCATGTTGTGCGTAGACTGAGGCCACCCCTGCCTCAGAGACCCAATTACCTAGAGAGAGGGGAAGGGCACCCCCATCCCTACCTCAGCTGTCTCACCTGACCTTCCTTCCCATCAAGTGTCCTCCTGTACCTTTGAGGCTGTGGTCTTCAACCAAGCCTTTACATTTAGATCACTCGGGGAGCTCTCAAATCAGAGATGAGGGTTGAGGCCAGGCATCAGCCGGGCCTTTGTGTGAAACGACTGGACCGAGCAAAAGTGGGTTCAGGATACTGAGCCCAAATGTCAGCTCTGACCTTTAAGATAAGGCGCGTGGGCCTTCCAGGTCGTAGTTTCCCTACTTGTGAAGTAAGGTGATATTTACCTAATTATCCTTGGTATCCTTGGATACCGAAATCAAAGGTTACTCAAGTCCCTGATATAAAATCATTTAGTAGTTGCATATAACCTAGGCATATCCCAGTGTTTTTCTTTTTCTTTCTTTCTTTCTTTCTTTCTTTCTTTCTTTCTTTCTTTTCTTTTCTTTCTTTTCTTTCTCTCTTTCTCCCTTTCTTCATTTATTTACTTAGAGACATGGTCTTATGTTGCTCATACTGGCTTTGAATTCACTATATAGCTAAGGATGACCTTGAACTTTTTTTTTTTTTTTTTTTTTTCAAGGTAGGGTTTTCAAGCCCAAGCTGGCCTAGAGTTCACTATGTAGTCTCAGGCTAGCCTCAAACTCACAGTGATCTCTTACCTCTGCCTCCAGAGCACTGGGATTAAAGGCATATGCCACCATGCTCAGATGACCTTGAACTTTTGATCCTCCTGCCTCCACTTGCCAAGTGCTGAGACAATAGGGGTGTGCCACCATGTCTGGCCTTGATGTTTTGTAATAACATGTTGGTAAAGATTTTGTGTGGTGATTTAAAATACTGTTTTTTTTTTTTTTTTGCACTGTAAAAGCTCAATTTTACTATATGGAAATAAAAAGAATGCACCTGGGGGAAGGGGAAAGCAATTTAATAATTTCCAGTTATTTTGTAAGTAAAGACACTCCTAACTATAACATACTGGTTTTAAATGAGGAAACTAATTGTAAAGTCCCCGTGTGGAGGAGTGTGTTTGGTGCATGTCAGAGGTGAACTGAAGCTTGACCAGGCTTGCTCCCCATAGGTGGGAGGTCAGGGAGCTGAGATATGAACCTTATGGGTCTCCTGGGGCTCCACAGATGGTCGCCTCCCTTGGCCTGCAGCACTTCCCCTCCCCCACTTCCAGTGACCCGTCCTCTCCAGAAGTCCAGCTTCAGCTCATGGGCCTCTGCTGTGACTTCTGGTTCCTCCACCTGTCGGAATCCACAAACACCCACCCCCTCCTAGCCTTGCTTTCTTCCCTTTCCAGCCTGGGCCCCTGGGATGGTTCCTGAAGATGGCCAGTGGATTCAACTGCCAATTAATATTCTGCAGCTGGGTCGTTGCCTAGCAACCTTAGAGAATCATCTCTGCCTGAGGTCATCTGACATCAGCACCAGTCTCCCCCACCAATAATGAGGTTGTCTCGGTCTATCTTCTGTCCTCTTTTTCCTCATCACCAGAAGGTCTGTCACCTTATTCAAGGTCAGTTTCTCCTCTAGGGACTCTCCTACCAGCTTAAAGACCATGTGTCTCCACTTGTTCATTCATTGATTCATGAACTCACTCATTCATTCCTCGATGTACTTAAGATAATTGTTTTTCTTTGAAACAGAGCTTCATGTAGCCCAGGCTGGCCTCAAATTCACTATGTATCTGAGGATAACTTTGAACTCCTGTTCCCCTGGCCTCATGACCCCAAGTACTGGGATTACAGGCTTGTGCCACCATGCTCAACACACATCTCCCTCTCCCCTCCCCTCCCCTCCCTCCCTTTCTTTGAGAGAGAGGAAGAGGAAAAGACAGATAGAGAGAATGGAGCACACTAGGACCTCCAGATGCATGTGTCACCTTGTACATCTGGCTTACATGGGTGCTGGGAAATCAAACCTGCTTTGCAGGCAAGTGCCTTTAACCGCTAAGCCATCTCTATAGTCTCTTTCTTTCTTTATTTTCTTCTCCCCCCCCCCCCCACCGCCCTTTGGTTTTTCAAGGTAGGGTCTCACTCTAGCTCAGGCTGACCTGGAATTCACTCTGTAGTCTCAGGGTGGCCTCTCGGCAATCCTCCTACCTCTGCCTCTTGAGTGCTGGGATTAAAGGTGTGCGCCACCACGCCTGGCAAGTTCCTCTTTGTGTGTGTGTGTGTGTGTGTGTGTGTGTATCATGCATGCATCACTTTACATCTGGCTTTACATAAATGCTGGGGAATTCAATCTTGGCCAACAGGATTTGCAAGCAAGTACCTTTAGCCACTGAGCCATCTTCTTAGCCCCAACACAAATTTTCAGAGTCCACTCAGCGCCAGGCACCATGCTGCTCCTGGAGCAGTTTTGCTCAAGAGGGTCTGTGTTCCTTTTCTCTTGGAGGGGAGACAGTATGACATGAGCTTATGACATCATGGATAGTGGAAGGGCACCGCACCTCTCCTCCATGCAAGCCTTCAGATGACTATGACAGATTTTCTTTTTCTTTTCTTTTTCAATATTTTATTTATTTATTTGAGAGAGAGAGAGAGAGAATGGGCACACCAGGACCTCCAGCCACTGCAAGTGAACTCCAGATGCAGGCACTTGGGAGGCAGAGAGAGGTAGGAGGATCACCATGAGTTCGAGGCCACCCTGAGACTACATAGTGAATTCCAGGTCAGCCCGAGCTAGAGTGAGACTCTATCTCAAAAAACAAAGAAAAAAATTTATTAGATTATCAGTAGAACTTAAGAGATGGAAGCATTCGTATATGAGTTGATTTTTCTTAGGGGTTAGTCCTTGATCACCACTAGTTTGATATCATCTCCATTTTGGGTGACCTGTTTAACCTTCAGGCCTGTTACTCTCCATAACTAACTGTGTAAGTGCTTCTAATGGAATAAGTTGCTTTTCTACATTAAAGAGAGAGAGAAAGAAAGAGAGAGAGAGAAGGAAGAAACACAGAGCTCATTCCCAAGAGGTATGAGCAGGGTTCCCAGAAATGGGGAAGCCCAGAGTTTAAGAAAAGGAAAGAAGAGAGAATACGGAGAGTTCCTGCCCTTGAGAAGGCAGGAACGGGATAAAGCCCAGAGGGTACAGAGCTCCTGTCCATGAAAGCATGAGTGGGGTGAGCCTCAAGTACAGAGAGGTCCTGCTCATGAGAAGGTAAGAGTGGGCTAAAGAGAGAGAGAATATGGGCTGGAGAGATGGCTTAGCAGTTAAACGCTTGCCTGTGAAGCCTAAGGACCCCGGTTCGAAGCTCGATTCTCCAGGACCCATGTTAGCCAGATGCACAGGGGGTGCTCGCGTCGAGTTCGTTTGCAGTGGCTGGAAGCCCTGGCGTGCCCATTCTCTCTTTCTCTCTCTGCCTTTCTCTCTCTCTCTGTCCGTCGCTTTCAAATAAAAATAAACAAAAAAAAAAAAAAAAAGAGAGAGAGAGAGAGAGAGAATAAGAACGGGCACGCCAGGGCCTCCTGCAAACGAACTCCAAATGCAGGCACCACTTTGTACATCTGGCTTTGTGTGGGCACTGGGGAGTTGAACCTGGGCTATTAGGCTTTATAAGCAAGTGAGTGCCTTTAACCATTGAGCCATCTTTCAAGCTCCCCAATTGTTCCCTCTTTAAACCAGCTTGCGGATCACCACAGGTCTGCTAATTTTACAGTATAAACAGGTTAAATGCAGGTTGATAGGATGAACATTGATTCAGTAGGGTTGAGTGGGCCCTGAAAGTCATCAGATCTGGGGCTGGAGAGATGGCTTGGTGGTTAAGGCACTTGCCTGCAAAGCCTAGGGAGCCAGGTTCTAACCTCCAGTATCCATGTAAGCCAGATGCACAAGGTGGTATATGCGTCTGGAGTTCCTCTGCAGTGGCTGGAGGCCCTAATGTGCCCATTCTCTCTCTCTGCCTCTTTCTTTCTCTCTCTCTCAAATAAATAAATAATAATAATAAAAAGAAAGTCGGCAGATCTAACAAGCCCCCAGGTGCAGATAAGGTTGCGCAGCAGCAGGTCTTTAGTCCTGTCTCAGAGTGGAGCGTAGATTGGCCACATCATTCTCTCTCTGTGGGTAGCCATCCACTGTGCTTGTTACCTCCTATCTCAGAGAAATTGAGTGAGAATTGATGGCCTGACACACAGTGTTAACTTAGTTTTCAACTACCGTGCTCCATGCTTCCGATGTTTAACCGGCCACGCCATCATGGGCATAAATTAACCATAAAAAATGATGATTAAAGGCAACGTAACCGGCATTGATCTGGGCTGCCATGGCTGGAGACGGTGGTGGAAAGAAATCAGCAGCCCAGGATGGGCTGAGAGACGGTTCAGCGGTTAGACGCTTACTTAATGCTGTAGTGAGCTTCCCACTGCTGGGATGGACATCCAAACTGGGCACAGTTTATGAGAGGAAGGGATTTACTTTAAACTTACAGATCTAGGAGGAAGATCAAACACCGCATCAAGCAGAAACACCAGCCCCGGCCCACATGCAGCAAAATGCAGCAAGCGCAAGCGCAAACGGCAGCAGCAGGAACGCAGGCAGAGCTCCAACTTCTCTGCATACCTTTGGGCTGGACATCAGATCTGGCCCCAAACACCCCTTTGGGCTGGACATCACGATCTGTCCCCAGTGACACCTCTTCCAGCCAGGTGGCAGGAAGAGCCAATTTACAAGTTTTGGTAAAACACCCGAGTCTATGACATACAGTCAAACTACCACACTGACAAAGCCTGCAGGCCAGGGCTCAATGCCCCAGTGCCCACGTAAGACCAGACGCACAAAGCGGTGCATGAGCCTGGAGTTCTTCTGCTGTGGCAGGAGGCCCTGATGCACTCATACAACTCTCTTTGTGTCTCTCTCTCTCCAATAAATAAAAATATTTTTTAAAAAAAATGTTACCACATTACTCTCACTTTTGGTTAGAGAACTTTCTCTTTTCAGATGGCAGTGACCTTGGGAAGACTCAGAAGGCATCATGGTGCTGGAAAGAAGTGACAGGAGTGCTCAGCGCTGCAATATCTCTATCACACCTTCCAAGGCTCAGAGTCTATTGTGGAAGAGGTGGCGGAAAGAACGTAAGGGCCAAAGGAAGGGTAGGACTCCTTACAACGTGCTCCCCCCAGACACAAAATGGCCTGGATATCCATGACCTCACAGTGCCTGACACTAGCTACACAAGACCATCATAATAGGAGGAAAAGATCATGACATCAAAATAAAAGAGAGACCGAGAGGGGGAGGGGATATGATGGAGAACGGAGTTTCAAAGGGGAAAGTGGGGGGAGGGAGGGCATTACCATGCGGTATTTTTTATAACCATGGAAGTTGTTAATAAAAAAAATTTGAGAGCCGCGCGTGGTGGCGCACGCCTTTAATCCCAGCACTCGGGAGGCAGAGGTAGGAGGAACGCTGTGAGTTTGAGGCCACCCTGAGAATGCAGAATGAATTCCAGGTCAGCCTGAGCTAAAGTGAGACCCTACCTCAAAAAACCAAAAAAAAAAAAAAAAAAAAAAAAAAAAAAAAAAATTGAAAAGGAAAAAAAAAATGTTAGCATAGGAAATCTTAGCACTATGGAGTTTCAGCCACTTTGTGAGGGTCTCTAGCCCAACACATACTTTTTTTTTTTTTTTTCTGGAAATGACTCTAGAGGAAGAACTTTATTCTAAAGCTAAAGCTCATAGACTTTCACAATCAACACATACATTTTTTTTTTTTTGGAGGGTTGAGGATTATATCCAGGGTCTTGAACCTAGGGCCTCACATATGCTGGGTAAGCACCTTACCACTGAGTTAGATCCTCAGCACAGACTTGTGTTTTTTTTTTTTTTTTTAAATTTCTCAAGGTAAGGTCTTGCTCTAGCCCAGGCTGACCTGGAATTCATTATGTGGTCTCAGGGTGGCCTTCTTGAGCTCATGAAGATCCTCCTACCTCTGCCTCCCAAGTGCTAGGATTAAAGGCATGTACCACCACGCCCGGCTTGCCTTCTTTTTAGAGATCAAGGACATCCTTAAGTACATATAGTGAGTTTGAAGTCAGCCTAGGCTAAATGAGTCCCTGTTTTAGGAAACCAGCAAAAGAACAAAATTAAACTAAAATTAAAAAACTAACCAAGTGTAGTGGTTTGATTCAGGTGTCTCCCATAACGTAGGTGTTCTGAATGCAAGGTCCCCAGCTGGTAGCAATTTGGAAATTGGCACCTCCTGGAGGCGGTGTATTGTTGGGGGTGGACTCATGAGGGTGTTATAGCCAGTTTCTCCTTGCCAGTGTTTGGCACACTCTCCTGTTACTGTTGTCCACCTGATGTTGGCCAGGAGGTGATGTACACCCTCTGCTCATTATATCATTTTCCCCTGCCATCATGGAGCTTCCCCTTGAGTCTGTAAGCCAAAATAAACCTTTTCCTCCCATAAACTGCTCAGAGTCAGGTGTTTTCTGCCAGCAGTGTGAAGCTAACTGCAACACCAAGTAAAGAAATAAACTGGGCTGGAGAGATGGCTTAGTGGTTAAGCGCTTGCCTGTGCAGCCTAAGGACCCCGGTTCGAGGCTCAGTTCCCCAGCACCCATGTTACCCAGATGCACAAGGGGGCGCACATGTCTGGAGTTCATTTGCAGTGGCTGGAAGCCCTGGTGTGCCCATTCTCTCCCTCCCTCTCTCTCTCTCTCTCTCTCTGTGCCTCCTTCTCTGTCTGTCACTCTCAAATAAATAAATAATAAACAAACAAAAGAAATAAACTAACCAAGATCCTCCAACTCAAAATAGTCATGATCCCATGTTTTCTTTTCAGTGATTTCCTAAGTCCCCAGATTTCTATCTTTCAAATAATATAATCACTTTTAAAAAGGATCTCACTGGCAGGGCGTGGTGGTGCACACCTTCAATCCCAGCACTCGGGAGGCAGAGGTGAAGGACTCAGGAAGCCATAAGCCTCAGAATCATCAATAGGCCTAAGTTTCTGCTTCCCAGCAAGGTCAGTTTCCTGATAAGGGGGAACAGACTGTCTGCACCATGCGTTCCTGTGGTCATAGATAAAGTTTGCTTAAAGTTCCTCAAATACACACAGGCAATTACAATAAAGGTTACCTAATCTGCTTGGAATCCCCCTAGACCCCTGCCCACCAGCTTTGCCCATCAGCATCCTAAACCTATAAAAAAAAAAATACAAGTGCAGTTACTGCTTAAATCAACCAATCATGTAACTATTCCCTACTTCTCCCTACTTCTTTGTTCAAATTCCCGGCTCTTGTACGGATCCACTGCGTTGGTGAAGTCAAGAGTCCGAGCTTAAGCCCGAAACAAAGCTCTTTGTTGTTGCATACGTGTCAGACTCTCCGTGGTCTTTGGGGACTCTGTGATCTGGGCATAACAGAGGTAGGAGGATCAAGGCCACCCTGAGACTACAGAGTTAATTCCAGGTCAGCCTGGACCAGAGTGAGCCCTACCTCAAGGAAAAAAAAAAAAAAAAAAAAAAGGGTCTCACTGTAGCACAGGCTGACCTGGAATTCACTCTATTCTCAGGGTGGCCTCGAACTCAGTGATCCTCCTACCTCTGCCTCCTGGGTGCGGGGATTAAAGGTGTGAGCCACCATGCCTGGCTCTCTTTTTAGCCTAGACATCCTAACCATCATACTTTATTTATTTTTTATTTTTTTTTGGTTTTTCGAGGTAGGGTTTCACTCTAGCCCAGGCTGACCTGGAATTCACTATGGAGTCTCAGGGTGGCCTCAAACTCACGGCGATCCTCCTACCTCTGCCTCCCGAGTGCTGGGATTAAAGGCGTGCGCCACCACGCCCGGCTACCATCATGCTTTAGTCCAAAGCAGTGAAGTGAACCCACAGGCTGAGGAAGCCCCATGCTCTGTAACACTTTCAGTGCTGGCCATCAAATCTGTAACTTGTTTTCTTTTTTTTTTTTTTTTTTAGGTCGGTTCTCACTCTAGTCCTGGAATTCACTATGTAGTCCCAGGCTGGTCTGGAACTCACAGTGATCCTCTTATCTCTGCCTCCTGAGTGCTGGGATGAAAGGCGTGTGCCACCACACCTAAACCGGAAACTGTATTTTCATACGACTGCCTCAAGGGGGCACTATGGACCCTGGTAAACAAGCAAGGGAGCCAATTCTTAGTTCTCCAAAGGATGCCTTTGAGAACTGCCCATGAATTTATAGCAATTTGAGATTTTCGTCGTTTTCGTGGGTTCCTGTGGGGTGTAGTTTTGGATGACCTGTGTTCTTTCTGTACTGGGAATTGAAATAGGGCTTTGTGCATGCTAGACAAGTGTCCTACCACAGTGAGCTCCGTCATTAGCCCTCTTTTTACTTTTTAGAGACAGATAGGCAGGGCCAGGCATGGTGGCGCACACCATTAATCCCAGCACTGAGGAGGGTGAGGTAGGAGGATTGCTGTGAGTTCGAGACTACATAGTGAATTCCAGATCATCCTGTGCTAGAGTGAGTCCCTACCTCAAAAAAGAAAAAGAGAGAGAAAAAAAAAAAAAAACCTAAACATTATAGAGACAGACAGGGTCTTGCTAAATTACTCAGGCTGGCCCTGAGCTCAGTTTGTAGCTCAGGCAGGTCTTGACCTCATGGTGTT